>CM019183.2:4418732-4459174 GCA_009739505.2 Apolygus lucorum
GCCTAATCTCCGTTCTAATTAGAGCTGACCAAAATGCAATCGATGGTTGGTGATTTTGATTTTTTTTTTCCCCTTCATATTGGATGGTTGGTGATTTTGTAGACGAGTGATCTATATAGAAAAATAATAAACCATTGTGTAATAATTGCAGCGTTTTTATGAGATTTCGATTGGATAAAAGAATAGAAAACCATTTGGTGTCTGTCGGCGAATTTTGTGGCGTCGGTAAAAGCTCTGCCTGTAAAATTGTTTTTAACCTTTTCTCCGAAGCCATATTTAAGGAAGCCCTCGAGGAGCACAGCAAACAAGGGCATCTGTGTCAATGGCACGTATATTAATAATATTCGTTATGCTGATGACACAGTGGTCCTCGCCAGTAGCCTCGTGGATGTGGAATGCATCATGGAGTCAATAGCCCAGCACAGTGAAGCCTACGGACTGCAACTAAACGCCTCCAAGACGAAAGGCATGGTGTTTTCGAAGCGCAGTGTTAACGTGAGTCTGATGGTTAATGGAGACCGAGTAGAGCAGGTCTCCAGTTATAAGTACCCTCGGAGCCCTGTTGAATGACCGTAACGACCCAAAGAAAGAAATTAGGGCACGAATTGAGATGGCAAGAAGTACCTTCTTTCAAATGAAAAACTTCTTTGTCAGGTCGACTTTAAGCTTAGCCCTAAGAATGCGAATGGTCCGTTGCTACGTTTTTTCTGTCCTCCTATATGGGTGTGAAAGCTGGACGCTTGACCCGGGTTTGGAGTGCAATATTGAGGCCTTCGAGATGTATGTGTACCGACGCATGTTGCGCATCCCATGGGTTCGGAGAGTAACGAATGTGGAGGTCCTCAATAGAATGGACAAGACCAGGGAGCTCCTTCTCACCGTGAAGGAGAGAAAAACTAGGTACATTGGACATATCGATACCTCTGCGCCCAAAGGGCCAAACTGCTTTTGGTTTATTATTTTCAATAATGAACCTTTGGAATCGACCAAGAAAAAAAAAAATTTTAACACCCCCTCAAAATTTGATGGTTTACGTTTCAATGTACGTAGAATCCAAAAATCGAATAAAAATTTGGCCGTCCGTCCGCCGTCCGCCGTACGCGGCACTTTTGCCACATAGCATTGACCGATTTGATGAAATTTGGTATGTAGGCTCCATTTGGGGTCTAGTTGTGCCCCGAAGCTTTTGGTTGATGTAGGTCAGTTCTAAGGGTTCCAAAATCAATTTTGAAATTTTGAAACGCCCTAACTCAAAAAATTTCGATATAAAGGTATTGTTTTTCCTTCAATTAAGATTCTATGGAATTTTTAGAATTTTTTGAGACCACGCGGAGCTCTGTAGGACAAAACTGTTCGCTCCCTACGAAAATTTAAGGGTTTATATTGAAATATATATATATATATATATAAATCAAAACACGAGTGTGAATCGCAAAAGAGGCCTAATCTCCGTTCAAATTAGAGCTGACCGAAATGCGATCGATGGTTGGTGATTTTGATTTTTTTTTTCCCTTCATATTGGATGGTTGGTGATTTTGTAGACGAGTGATCTGTGAAAGAAAAATAATAAACCATTGTGTAATAATTTGCAGCGTTTTCTTGTTCAAAGGGCCAAACTGAAATCGGTTTCAAGGTCAGAAGTCCGAAGGGCCAAACTGGAATTTAAACGAAAAGTGATTAGGGCCAAACTGCATCCATCTACGTGATTCATAGGGCCAAACTGCATCCATCTACGTGATTCATAGGGCCAAACTGCATCCATCTACGTGATTCATAGGGCCAAACTGCTGATCTTACCAACTAAAACGCAGCCACAAACTACTCTGATTGCTATTTGCGTGTCAGAGACAAATATAATGGCACAGAACCACAACAACTGACTAGAAAATCGATCTCTGACCCTTTATTATGTTCACGTCCACTACCTACCAACTTGTTCCATCCTGTGTTTTTGTTATATTATATTCAATAATGAACCTTTGGAATCGACCAATAAACCATTTTTTTAACCCCTCCCCCCCCTCAAAATTTGTTGGTTGACGTTTCAAGGTACGTAGAATCCAAAAATCGAATAAAAATTTGGTCGTCCGTCCGCCGTACGCGGCACTTTCCCCACTTAGCATTGACCGATTTTGATGAAATTTGGTATGTAGGCTCCATTTGGGGTCTAGTTGTGCCCCGAAGATTTTGGTTGATGTCGGTCACTTCTAAGGGTTGAAAAATAACGGTTGAAATTTTGAAAACGCCGTAACTCAAAATATTCTGATGTAAAGGTATTGTTTTTCCATCAGTTTTTGCGTTCGAGTCCACCAAGGTAGGGGAAGCTTTGTTTTCACTTTTCAAGTTTTTAAACAAATGTTCTCCAGAAACAAATTTTCCACTCGTTTCGGACCTTTCTGAACAATTTTGGTTCCGTGTCTGTCTGTCTGTCCGTGTGTCTGTCATGAAATCCTTGCGCACCCATAACTTCTACACTTTTCATCCGATTTCAATGAAAATTTCAGGGATTGTACGGAATAGCGTGTAGATGGTCCCCTATAAAAATCATCGCCCACAGACTAATAGTTGCTACTGCGCATGTGCAAACGTGTATTTCGTTGTACCAGCCATAACTTTCACATGTTCAAACGTGAAATATTTGTAACTGTCATCATAACTTCTACTTTTTCATCCAATGTCGGCGAAATTTCTCAGGATTGTTCAAATTGGAGTGTAGATAGTCCTCTATGAAGGTAGTGCAAGGTACTTAGAGATCGATGTTTTTTGAGACTAGTACTATGTATCGGATCAACTATACCTACAATTGGGTTATGGATACGAGGAAGCTATGTGCCACAACCACTTGGCAGGCGTTTCTTTTGATTGTCTTTAGTACAATCTATTCTCCCTCCACTCGTTCTTTTTCGAATGTGGTTTTGGAAAAGGTGATTTCAAACGATGGCTAGAACTCGAAGGGGGAAGCAAGGGAAAGTGTTCTCAACCAGATCTCAGCTCATGGTTTTTCGGGCCCTACAACAACTGAGAGAGGTATAATATACCTTCATACCATTATAACTCATTATATTATAATGATTATTCGAATAGTTTCGATTAAATTGACTAGAATATTTTTTATGACTTATGGCTCTTGAATCAGTAAGATTTGGCAGAATCGAGTTCGTTCTTTCAAGTCCTGATGTTTGCTTAGGTACAGACGATTCAGTTAAACAACTAAATCAATCAAATTGCATTGAATCAATTGAGTTGAAGTCTGAACACCAGAAAGATAGGTAACTTGTCAAGTGTAATGATAATTTTCTTGCCGTCCAGTTGTGTCAATGTGACCACTCCTGCTTTTTCCTTCAGTTTGTGTACCAAAGGGGCGATTCCTCACCAGTACCACGCAGAATACTTCCAGATGAAGAATAAGCTCAACATACGTGATGAGCTCATTGAGACAAATGAAGAGGACAATGCTGAATAGGTGACGATAAAATCAATGATTTTTAGATTCGTTTCAAATGCTATGCTGTTCATTTACTATTGGAATAATTAAAATTTCGTTATCCGTGTTTCAGAAATTACTTAATTTCTGTGTTTTGGTAATAGAATGGCACTATTCAACCATACTTACGTGAGTTAAAATCGGGGTTTCAAAGAAAGACGAAAATATAAGTGATTGGACAGGTACAAAATACCCAGAGAGTTGTAAAAATGGGTAGTTAATTATAATAATTTATTAACGTTTAATTTCAACTGATGTATTAATTGAAGAAGAAATTGCAGATTGACCAGAGCAATTTCCAGTTGAAGGAAAGTCGCAAACCTTAGGGCCAAACTGGCAGTTTGGCCCCTTGTCGCTCACAGATCTCAAGGTCAAATTATGCCCATAGGGCCAAACTGGACCTCTTCCCAGTTTATCTTTTTTTCTTAATATTACAAATTGCGGATGATTAAAAAACGGTTTGGAATTCAATCTTACATAGATTTTGGACCAATTACAAAAAAAAAACCTAGTTGACTTCATGTAGACTGGCCTCGCTACAATCCTTCGCGTTTTAGAAATAGTAGTTCCGGAAGCAGTTTGGCCCTTTGGGCGCAGAGGTATCGATATAATGCGCGGGGATCGTTACGAGCTCCTGAGACTCATAGTGGAGAGGAAAATCCTGGGACGTCGATCGGTTGGAAGGCGAAAAAATTCATGGCTGAAGGACCTGAGACGGTGGTTTTCCTGTTCATCGGAGGCAGTGTTCAGAGTGGCCACCGACAAGGAGGAGCTAGCAGTTTGGATCGCCCACCTCCGCGAGGAGACGGCGAATTAAGAAGAAGAAGTAAAATTGTCAAGCAGGTGTCCCAGGGAACTGCCAGACTATCCGCCCAATTTATCAAAATGCCTGCAACCGAGGGAGAATTAATTCAATATCGGATGGAATTTTATTGAAAAAAAAAAACAAAAAAAGCCAGGTTTCCTGGAGCTATAGGTGCTGTGGATTGTACGCAAGTGAAAATTCAGTAGCCAGGAGGGCCACACGCCGAAAATTTTCGAAATAGAAAAGGGTACTTCCCTATTAACGTACAAACTATTTCGTCTGCAAATTTGAAAACTCTGGTCATAGTGGCACGGTGGACGGGATCTTGTCATGACCTGACAATTTTCAACAAAAAACAATAGGTACTGCCGTGCCAAGAAGAAAATAGGTATCGAGATCGAGAAAGGATAACACCAAAACAAATCACATTGCTTCTTCCTCTTCTTATTTCTTCTTTTTTCTGGCGCAAAACACACTGCGAAAACGATATTTTTATGTGGAAAAGCTGAATTTTATTGTAAGCTTTCCACAGCCATCGTGATATGCTGGGTAAATAATCGATTATTCGGCCTAACAGGCAGGTAATTTTACCAGCCACTTAATAGCTACCAGTGGGTTAATTTCGCACTGATAAACAGCACCTTTATAGTATCCATAATTTATCCCACCGTTAAAGTTAACAGAGGGATACATAAACCTCCTGTAACTTTGGTGACTGATTAACCGACCCTAAAATAGTGCAATACGAGGCAGAAAATCAAAGTCACTTGGATGAGCAAACTGAGTGATCTCGTAGATGAGCGAGCAAAACAAGCGGACCTCCAGCTAGTATGACATCAAAACTTAATTTTGAGCGAATTTTTCATTTTTAGATTAGAATAACTTTGAATTTGCTGTGTAAACTCTTGAATTCCTCGTAGTGGAACACATTTATTCCTCTTGAAATTGGAACAAATTCCCCATTTGATTACGTTCCGTTGTTCCAGCTTAACAGTTCTATTCTATGGAGATTCAGCGCTTGAGCGCCGCGGGCGGGGGGAGCGGGGTTTAGTCTTAATGTTATTTTAATTTATTCATGATCTCCCTCCCCCTCCTTCTTCCTCCTTCCTCCTAAAACCCATTCTATCCCGTTTTCCCAACGACCTGGAAACGGGAGGGCCGGAAGCGGCAACGCGGAGATCCCCACGGCGCCCCCCCCCCCCCCCTCGTACTGTCGTTTAATTGAAATGGTTCCGAAATACTCTATCAAGAGCTGGAACACCCTCCTCTGTTGGAACACCCCCCCTGTAGGAACACCCCTGCGGAACACCCTCCTTTTCACTCCCTCCGGGGGAAACGCCGTCTTTTCTCATCCCATTCGGGCTCAGACTCCTCTGACGGGTTTTCGCGTGCAACGCTGCTGTAGTCAACTTCTACCTCCGGGGCTTGAAGGGCTTTGCCACTCGTATTGATCCTTTTAGCTTCTCCTCCTCTTTCAGCTCAGCTCCGCTTTACTTGGATAAATTCAACACAATGTTTTCTCTACGACTAGATTGTTTTCACTCCCTCACTACCGACGGTAGTCGGTTTTGGTTAATTATGTTCAATAATGAACCTTTGGAATTCGACCAAGAAAAAAAGTCCATTCATGCAGCATGAATTAATGAGCGAATTCTCAAAGAAATCTTTCAGTTGAAGGTTTGGTTAAGAAAAGGAACAATGGTGTTGCAATTTCTTTTGGAAAGTTTTTTTTTAAACATGATTCTTGGTTTTTTCGATTTTCAGTATACCATACCAACATACTGTATTTAATGGGTATGCTTTGAAGATCTTAGGAGTCCATATTCAGGTTCTACTCGTCTCTACGAACTCATAGAGTACCCACACGGCTACTGCATTTCTGGGTACAACGAATATACGCACGTATTCATTATATGTATAAATAGATACATACTTTTCTTTATTATGGACAAATTTCATTTTCGGAAAACGCATTGATATCAGAAATATTGTGCTGAATCCGAATGGTACCATATTATGGTAATTTAAACCGCCCTCAAAATTTGTTGGTTCATGTTTCAAGGTACTTATCGATACCTTAAAGCACAAAGGCGCTATGTCCAAATATAGAGTACTGAGAAAAACGCAACAGAAGTTATCACCAGTGCACAATTCCTAAAATAATGGCTTATTGCACTGAACTCTTTAATTCCTTCAAGAAATTTTCAAGCTGTAATCATCAAGAAGGTCAATAATAGTTTTGTTAAATCTGAGTTTTTCTTGAATTAAAACAAAAATGAAAATGTGGAAGATGGACGGATATAGTGCCTTTGTGCTTTAAAGTATCGATATAATCCAAAAATCGAATAAAAATTCGCGGTAAACGTATCCATGTTATTTTGGTATTTATAGTAACCACCTATTTGTAGTACCTAACTTACTTACTTATACCTAACTTCATTAATGATCGCCTTCAGTTTTCATTCGAGTTGATAATAATCTAAAGTGCCGGGTCCTCACAAATTTTGGTGTCGTTACGCAAATTTTAGAATGACCCCCAGCCCGAAAACATATCCATGTTAAACTAAGGATTATTGACATTTTCATGTCTTTGCTTTGGCACATAAACTGAAAAATCGTCAGGAAAACTAAGCAAGTCTTGCTCACGCGATACCAATAAATAAAATAGACTCACTGTGTTGCGTAGAGAACTATCAACTGTTTTTGGTTTATTATTTCTAATAATAAGCCTAGGGTAAATGTACCAGTAGTAGACACTGCACCAAAAGTAGACACTTGAACTTTAACTTGAAAAAAATAAGAATCCAGCTCATCAAAAGGTTTGCAATTGGCACCAATTTAAAAAATATCATCTGCTGCGTTCCCACCAGAAAGATATTGATCATCAAGTCAGCCATAGAAGAATAATAGAGCATTTGTTAATGCGGCTTAGTTTGAGGTGCTGTTATTGTCACATCTGCTAAGGAGGTCAGTTTGGTTTTATGAAGTTCTTAATCAGTTTTTACATATCATCTGCACCAATTTGATTTCTACGTGCTATTTCATGTATTTCCTCCACAGTTGCGATGTTTATTTTGGTTAATATTGTATAATTTCGTTCAAACAGAGACTGTCTACTATTGGGTCATTGATAACGCGTCCTTTCCAGTAGTAGACATTCGTGTCTACTACTGGTTTTTTCTCTTCTTTTTATAACTTTATTAAAACTTATTCGCATTTCAATTGTGAACACGAGGATGCTTGAGTTTTTGCCGGGAAATGACTGGTTCCAGTAGTAGACAGGGGTGTCTACTACTGGAACCAGAAAATTGTGATGTTACCTACCTAAGGAAGAAATTTATTGTGAAGGTTCTGGTGCTTTGACTCATGTTTAACGTTGTTTACAGAAGCACAGCCATGCCACCTGTGAAGGGGAAAATGTGGAATAATTCGGAAAACGCTGCAAATTATGAACGCTAAAATTTGAATTTGGCCTCATTTGCGATTCACACTCGTGTTTCTGATTAATCGTACGTCCAACCCTTCAATTCTCGTAGGGAGCGAACGTTTTGTCCTACAGAGCTCCGCGTGGTTTCAAAAAATTTAAAAAATTCTATACTATCTTAAATTGATGAAAAAACAATACCTTTATATCAAAATGTTTTGAGTTAGGGCGTTTTAAAATTTTCAAAATTAATACGCTCACAGCAGTAGTACAATAAATTTTCATTTTTTTCTCCTTTTAGCTTCTACAATTCATTTTTACATTTACCATACTTGAGAAGCTGTGATTAAAGTTACCTAACAACCATAGTAGTTAGCACCATGACGCGTTGTTTTAGTTTTAAATAAATAGTAGGTACCTAAGTAGTTTGTTTTATATTAGTATGAAAAGAAGGTAGCTGAGAAATTAAAGACTGAAATGAGATTCATAAACAATAATTGGGTCATTCCACGAAAGTAAGGAATTTCGGAAGGCCACAACCACCAATATTCAAAGTATACTTTTGGAATTTTTTTTTTTTTAATTTTCATTCTGGAGGTTGTATAATAGCAACAGTTCCATTATTGCTTCATAAAATTGCGTTTTTTAGTGAAAATTTGAAATTTTGTTAAATTGGAGAATGAGGGAGATAGATGTCTAGTGAGGGAGATAGGAAACGCTGTTTGAGCCTCTTTAAGCTCATTGCCGAGTTCGCCATCGATCTAGAAACATGTTTCAATGTAGGCATTTTGGATGTAGATCATCATTGATGAAGTTTTATCAACGTAGTATAAAATTGTATATAATGTATGTAAAAAATGAATCTGAGCGTTTTGCTTCCAGATCTGCCAAGTTGGGAGCATTATTTTCACTTTACAAGTATTTAACAATTCTGAGAGTCGGTCTGTGTGTCGGGGTTGTGCGGAGTGGGGGTTTAGATGGTCCCCTATGAAAATCATCATCCCCAGATTTATTGTAGTCGCTGCGCGTAAAAATCCTGGAAACAACCATAATATGGTAATATGGTGGTAAAAGATATCATCTTCTACACGTTTTATCCGAATCGGGTGACATTTTTGGGGATGGTGTTTTTGGGACTATAGACGGTCTTTTATCATCGGTATGGTGATGTGCGCTTGTGGCATCGTGAAATCCTTGATATGCCTAACTTCTTTAGTTTTCATTCGATTTCAATTGCATTTCCAGGGGTTTTGTGGTTGAAACTCTGGACTGTCCCTCGTAAGTGTCATTGACCATCAATTCTGGAAGATGGATTGCAATTTTGAGATTATCTACTATTATACATGTGTTTTATGAAAACAAGTTCCATGGATTATTTTTACAAACCTAATAATTTTTTAATTCGTTGATAGGATGAGATTTGAATTGATTGTCGAGATGAGATTTCATGCTAAGGTAGCTCGGCATTGAGTCTTTTGAGGCTCATCATAGTTTGACAGGTAACCCGGTTACGAGCCTTTCCAGGCTCATCCATAAAAAATCATAAATAATGACCAGGGCCGTAATGATTTTTTTGGTTATTTTTCCCATCATTCTGAGGATATTTAGTACTAGGAAGAAAATATTAGGATTGATTTAATGACATCTAATTTTGCTTGCGAGTTTGCGAGTAAGTGGTTACTTAAATGGGTAGGGGGCTACACCATTTTTTGTGCTAATTAGGGGAGACATATTACAAGTTTAAGTAGGTACGTGTATTTAAAGAACCCTGCAGTCTAGATGCTATTCTAGATAGGTACCTACCTACCTAGTTAATGAAAATCTATCCTCCCTCACATCAAATCTATCTCCCTCACCGTAGAAAAAAGTGAGGGAGATAGTATGAGGGAGATAGAATTCTAGTGAAATATCGAATTTAATCGAAGTGGAATACAAAATTTATCAACTCCAAAAACCATTTTTTATCGATGTTGATGGCTACTACATTGTTCGTTAACAACATCAAACATAATCACTTTCCTTGCCAATGTTTTCTCGTAGTGAGGGAGATAGGATCCAAACTGACAAACACCGTTTTCGTAGCTAAAATTCACGCTAAACAAAAATGGACCGAGAATGAGGACTGAAGAGAATAATTTTTGGTTCAGCTGAACTCCTGGCTCTAACGTACAAAAAAAAAGACGGTCCAATACGATATCCTTTATCCACGGACTCTTAAAGAAAATTGTGTGAGGGAGATAGGCTCCAGCTGTGGGACAGGCAAATAACCGACCACAGAATCCTCTTAGTATCCACCAGGTGGTCGTTTGTCTTCAAAAAGTAAAATAGAGAGGATGCCTAAAATATTTCTGTGAAGCATTAAATTTGTATTGCTTGTGGGTGAAGATTAGTGGTGATGACAGACGCAAACCTATGGTGTGGGACATGGGAGGAAGATAGATTTTAAGCAATTTTATTAATTATTCTGGATAGCTGAAATTTAATGGAAGGAAGCCACTTGATTGAGTAAATGAGACACAGTCTTTTAGTGAAGAGGAAAAAAAAACGAAAAATTTAGGTCCATCCAAATCTAAATTACGGAGAGAGGACTGAAAATTCCCTAGTTTCGTGGAATGACCCAATTACAAAGCTGTGATTAAAGCTGGGTTCGTTTTTAACGATTTATGAAATACAAAGTTTGTATTAAAGTGGACTGTCTACTAGTGGTGTATAACCCTGTCTACTTCAGGCAAACTGGTGTCATCTACTGGTGCAAAAACCTGTCTCCGAAAATTAACGAAAAAACGTTTTAATATAAACTTACAGTGACATTTAAAAAGGTATTTACGTAAAGGAAGAGTTATTTTAGTAAAATAAATTGACAGAAAACCAATACAATAAAAATTAACGCATTGCAGCCAGAAAAACGAAATTTTTTTGTTAAGAGTGTCTACTACTGGTGCATTTACCCTATGTGATCGTATCGCAAAAAATTTTTATAACCCCCCCTCAAACTTTGTCACTTTACGTTTCAAGGTGCGTAGAATCCAAATTTGCAATGTCCGTCCGCCGTCCGCCGTCCGCCGTCCGCCGTCCCCCGTCCGCCGTCCGCCGTCCGCCGTCCGCCGTCCGCCGTCCGTGGCACTTTTCTTAGCAACACTGGACCGATTTGGTTCAAATTTCGTATATGGGCTCCATTTGGGGTCTAGTTGTGCCGCGAAACTTTTGGTTGATGTAGGTCACTTCTAAGGGGTGAAAATTAAGGGTTGAAATTTTCAAGAGTGCCCTAGCTCGAAAACTGTCGAAATAAAGGTATTGTTTTTTCACCAATTTTAAATAGTATTGAATTTTTAAAAATTTTTGAGACCACCCGGAGCTCTGTAGGACAAACCGTTCGGTCCCTACGAGTACTTGAAGGTTTTCCTTCGATAAAACAGAATCATGAGTGTGAATCGCAAAAGAGGTCTAATCTCCATTCAAATTTTATCGGACTAAAATGCGATCGCTGTTCATTTCTTCGATTTGTATACAGCTTTGCCTTCTGCGTAACCAGTAATCAAATTTCAATATGAAGCTTTCTATTTTTCCAATCGAGTGTGAAGCGTTTAGTTCTTTCTAATAAACTTGATTGTGAAGGTGTGAAGCCAGTATGGTGTGGTAGGTAGTACCTAGCTGGTAGGTAAAAAAAAGTTGGTAGGTAAAAAACGCTGCAAATCATTGCTCAAAAGCTTCTTCATTCTTCAGATCACTGATCAGCTGAGTGAGCTCCGAAGCCATTTTCTATCCTATTGAATGGAAGTGCTCTTCCAGGCGTTTCCAGCATTCGAGGAGATCTTCTTCACTCCTCAGATCACTGATCAGCTGAGTGAGCTCCAAAGCCATTTTCAATCCTATTGAATGGAAGTGCTCTTCCAGGCGTCTCCAGCATTCGAGGAGATCTTCTTCACTCCTCAGATCACTGATCAGCTGAGTGAGCTCCGAAGCCATTTTCAATCCTATTGAATGGAAGTGCTCTTCCAGGCGTCTTCAGCATTCGAGGAGATCTTCTTCACTCTTCAGATCACTGATCAGCTGAGTGAGCTCCGAAGTCATTTTCAATCCTATTGAACGCAGGAAGCTGAAATTTGAGAGGGAAGGTCAAGGGAGAATACAGATGGTGGTAGGTGCTATTGATGGAGAACCAGTGATCTATACAGAAGGGTGATCTATACAGAAAATAATAAACCTTTGAGCAATGATTTGCAGCGTTTTTCATTTTGATGCTTGGGTACATGAACCTTACTTATCTTATGGCCCAATTAATTGATCTGTTCGCCCTACCGTGCAATGCACGGGTGAGATCTACCTAGTAATAAATACAATAAGAAAACACACATGAAATCCTAATCCTAATGTGTTGCAGACAGGTATGCAAGCATTTTAATCCCCTCTCAAAATTTGTTGGTTTACGTTTCAAGGTACGTAGAATCCGAAAATCGAATAATTTGTACTGACCTTTGTCTAGCCTTTGGACGGTTTACAAATAAATAAATTTTCAATTAAATTCAATAATCAATCAGAACATTAATTGTTGTTAGGTTCGTGAGTTCAGTAAGCCATGCCACATCGACTGAGGCCACTTTTAATGAAACAGACCTGGAAATTGTATTGTTCCGCCCTCGATCCATTACATCGAAGAATTCATCGAATAGTGTAAAATTTGGCTTCTCTAATGCTTTCTGTAGATTTTATTATCACATTCAAATTATTAGGAAATTCGATTACCTTATTTTTTGACATTTTATGTCTTTACTATGGCACATAAATGAAAAATCGTCACGCGGGGAGCGTTATGAGGGGAGCGTTACGAGGGGAGCGTTACGCGGAAATTTCCGATGATTTTCACGTACAACCAATCGTTCCAAGGGAAAACTAACTTCCTCATTTTCCACCCCACAAAAATCGTTCACCACTCATTGGAAAGCTCTCAATTTATTAAACGTAAGACATAAAATGTCTCTCGTGGTTGCGTACTTGTACGAAAGCTGTATCCACCGTTTTCAACCTTGGTAGACTCGGAAGCAATATACTGTTTGTGTTTCACCTTGAATACGGAAATGAACTTTGACGGACTGCCTACCAAAACAAATAGATGAAAGTTCAACGTTACGAAGTATTACCGCTTTGGTGCCAGACTGGCACCATTATGGGAGGGGGGGGGGGTGAACTCGAATTTGCATGTTGGGTGTCGTAGATCGTGGATGTCAAAATACTCTTCAAATTCGAGGCTCCCATGCCCCTAGAAATGTTATGGTGGATAGGAGTGACCGGGGGGTGGGTGGGTGTCACTATTTCTTGCCTAAAATGTTTAATAAATTACATCGAGTGAACAGTTTTTTTCGCTTACCAACTTGTATTATTTGACCAAATGCTTATCCAATGGGACGTCCCCTGGAATGCATGCACTACTAAATATGTTTCAAACGTGTGATCTCTTTAATTAATTTATGACCACATGTTATAGTATCAATACGCAACAAATTAGAGTATAGAGGTTTTCAGTGGTGCTGAATTCAGTGGTGTAGATCTGAAATTGTGGGCGTCGGTGGTCTAGTGGACAGTGTACCCGACTGCGGTGATAGGATAAGAACCGTCTAGCGGGGATGCGAGTTCGAGTCTGGTCGCCAGCAGAAAGTTTTCTGTCTATTAGACGATCGGCAATCTCTCGTTCCAACCCAGGGCGGTGATGTTTGGGAAGCCATGAGCGAAATCATCAGAACAAATTCAGATCTCCCCTTAGGGAGACAGCTGATGACGTCCGCGACGCCAAGAATGGCAGTCGGACGAAAATTCAACCTGAAATGGTTGCTTACTCTACTCTACTCTACTCTACAGTGGTGCTGAATCCAAATTTGAGGTCAAAACTGTAATGGAGTCAAGATCCCTAGCTCTCCATGTACCACTAATTCAACAACTGCTTCCATACAACTTCCATGCAAGTACAACGTCAACCGTAATACCAATGTCCGCCACCCACCGCCGGAGACATCGAGCGCGCCAACGGCCTAGAACCTTCCACCGCCGAAAAGCAAGATGGCCGAGGGCATATAAGGGCCTGCCCCCTCCCTCGTACCTCAGTCTGTCAGCCACGCGTCTCGATTGTAGTCGAACCCAACTAACACGACTCATCCCCTCTAACTTCTGTGTCGGTGAACGAACTGAGAACCCGTGAGTGAGTGCATCTTCGGAACATTTCACCAATAGCCGTTCTACTGAATTCCGCCAGTCGGATCTCTTGTGTTTTTCTCCCGAATAGCCAAGGCGCGGGACACAAGGATCTGCCGCCCATCTCCATAACGCCACAAGAACCGGTACGCCGTTCGACACCCGGACCGAGGCAAGTCTGCCCCGATCCCAGGCATCCCCCACAAGCATTACGCAGAAGAGGCCCTGGACGCAATACACCTGCTACGGAGATTCGCATCTGGATCCAAGCTCGGCAAAAGGGTGAGCACCATTCCCTCAACCACGTAAGCGCTTTCTCTCAATAAAATCTGGCAAAATCCCCCCTTATAAACATAACGCCCCTGTAAAAGTAAATAGAGAAGATAATAAGAAATTGTGAAAGAAAGTTGTAGTAGAAAAGTAATTGTAAAGCAAAGTAACGTTGTAATTGTAAAAGTCTATATGAACGAAGTTGTATTTCAGTTAGTAAAGAAATAAGTATAATTATAAACAAAAGTAATAACATAAGTCATATATGTATAATCCTACAAAGTCAAGTTCCTAAGTATACAAGTATTAATTCGTCAAGAAGCAAAGTATTGCAAATAAAAATCAATTACATTTTAAATTCAAGTGTGAATTATATTGAAGTTATATATATTTTTGAATACAATATATTTTCTTGCCGTGGTTCCTTCTGAATCCACGAAAATCCGCTTCACGGTAACAAAACTTATACGATTTTTATGAATAAAAATCCTACGTGTTTTCTTGCAAATTGTGTTCTTCATTTCAGAAGGTAAAACCTTTCCAACTCAAACGGACTCAGGTATTTTGCAATTAGTAATCTTTGGGTATTTCCTGAGGTCAACACTCGACCCAGGTGGTGGCAGCAACCCTAGGTATCCCTCAGGTAGAACCTTTTTATCCTCTGAGCCCTTTGGTCCAAGATAACCCTCTACCTGGAGATCCCTAGCCTCACATAATTAAAGTTTTCAACCATTTATTTGAAGGTATTAGGATAACGCATAAAAGTAACAAACAAGTCTCAGTAACGTCTTTATTTCGCATAATATCATATAGCAACAAATCAGTGTACCTTTTACGCATGGTCACACGCAACTACCATAATTAGTAAAATCATCTTCATCTTCAGCAGTCTACGCACGATAGTAAACGCTGGTAAGTACAACATCCTAAATAACCCTTTTGGAAAACTTTAATTTTAAACAATTGTAAATTCAAATCAAAACTTGATAATTCAAGATAACGTAAATTGCCCAAAAAAAACTAATAAATTACAAAACCACAATTTCCGACCCACCGAAATACCCCATTTCGACCAACTGCAATAACCTGTAACATTGTCGAGGACTCGGAACACCTGTAAACGATAGTAAAATATCAGTTATTCGAGTTACACAGCGCTGAGACGTTTAAAAGAAGCTTGAATTGATGTGGAAAGAAGGAGTGACAGGATGACAAAAAGGAGGGAAAACCCCCAGAAAGTTAGGAGGGGGTCAAGCGAGAGGCAGTCCATTTCTAGTGAAACTCAATTTCTGTTGGAGTAAATGAACTTAGTCACGCGAATCCTCTGTTAAAGCTCACCATAATATCGTTTATCGGATCCTTTTCCCCGCTGCTGCTGCTACCAATAAAGTTTGCGTTGAATTATTAAACCAAATGCGGGCGGGAGTTATTATCGAAAGTTGTACGTCGAATAACGAACTTCAATATGGTTAAAAACACCTTTGTAACTCCGTGGATGAAACAGTTAAAAACCGCTAGAAAAAATCCCCAATTTACCAAAGAATTGCCATTAATATTATGGTGGAACTGCATCTTTTCTTAAATCGTGGTATATTATTGGCTTGGATAGGTAATTGAAGGTGTGTGTGATTTTTTCATAACAAACTTGATTTTGAAGAAAAAACGCTGAAAATTATCACACAGGTTTATTATTTTTCTATATAGATCCGTCTGCAAAGAACTCGGCTTTGCCATTGTTACCACCAATTAACATGGAGAAAAACATCGATCGTATTTCGGTCAGCTATTATTTGAACGAGGATTAGGCCTCTTTTGCGATTCACACTCGTGTTTCTGATTTGTCATAAGTCCAACCCTTAAATTATCGTAGGGAGCAAACGGTTTGTCCTACAGGGCTCCGCGTGGTCTCAAAAAAATTAAAATTCTATACTATCTTAAATTGATGAAGAAACCTTCTTTTTATTTCAACATTTTTTGAGTTAGGGCGTTTTCAAAATTTCAAACTTCATTTTTCAGCTCTTAGAAGAGACCTACATCAACCAAAATCTTCGGGGCACAACTAGACCCCAACTGGAGCCTACATACCAAATTTCATCAGAATCTGTCAATGCTAAGTGAGGAAAGTGCCGCGTACGGCGGACGGCCAAATTTTTATTCGATTTTTGGATTCTACGTACCTTGAAACGTAAACCAACAAATTTTGAGGGGGGGTTAAAAAAAATTTCTCTTGGTCAATTCCAAAGAGGTTCACTATTGAAAATAATAAACCAAAACGAGTTTATTAAGCTCGTAAACGTTTTTAAGGTTTCCTATTATTTCCTAACTAGTAGGGTCAATTTTTAGGGAATTAGAATTTTGAATAAAATTGGCATTTTCGTTTAGACGATTCTGACGTAATTGACCAGGACCAAAAATATGAGTTCTGAATTTTGCGACCTTGTACTTGGTGAAAGGGGAGTTGATAACTTTTCTGCTAGACGAATCTACCCTACTTGTTTTCACCTGAAAATTTAGTCAATTTTCATGGTTAAACTCATCACAAACCTTGATCCACATAGAAAAACGTCCAACCTACTCTTCAAGACTCTTCAACATGATTAACACTAAAGACGATGGCCTGGGGACTTGGCGACTGTAGACAAATTATAGCATATGAAAGAACTCCTTAGTAAAAAATAAATCTTTCCTTGTTGGTAAAAAAGTCAGGTCAAAAAACCTAAAATGGCGTTCTTCGCAAAAAAAGCAGAATGGAGATTGGGGTTTTTTTTTTTTTTTGTTTGGAGGGCAGCGTTGTCCTGTTTCAATCAAGATCAATGGAATGAGGACGTCTTTCACTTCTGAAGTCGTCCTTGAAACGACCTCAAACTCAATTTGGTCGAAAAAAGAACCAACTAAGCTATAGCTACGTTAATATAGCATTTCCTAGTCAGATTCAAGATTTTCCGAAACAAGGAATGTAAAATTTGCACAAACCAGGCCTTGAACTCGTTAGAAGAGAAAAGCAAAACAGTACATCGATAGTTTTCAACCTTGCTTATCAGTTTGATCATTGCCCAGAAAAGGTGTTCTTATTTGTCGATGATGTGACGATTTTGGGTTTTGGCGGTTCTGGCCCTGATCTCTGCAACAGTATTGGAAGGGCTGGTGAAGTCCTGGTGTCATGCCAACTCCCTTCATCTCAATGTTGATAAAACGCAGGATCTTATCTTTTCCCTCAACGGCCGTTCTGTGACCTCAATCAATTTTCTGGGACTACATATGGACAATAGGCTCCCCTGGAAGTCGCACATCAACCAGCTTGCTGATAAGTTGGCATGCACCAATTTTGCACTTCGACGCCTTCAAGACTACGTTTCTCTTCCAGTGATCCGCGACGTTTTCTTTGCACTCTTCATGAGCAGGGCTTCATATGGTATTAGTTTTTGAGGGTGTTCTGATGGGAAAGATGTAATTTTCAAGCTGCAGAAATCGGCAATCAGAATAATGCTGGGCCTTGATTACATGGAGAGTTGTCGTGGCCGTTTCAAAGAACTAAATTGCCTTACAATTCCAGCACTATACGTGTACAGGTGTTTGTGTATGGTATTCAGAAACTCTTCCGTTCTCCAAGGTGGAATAGACATCCATTCCCACAATACGCGTTCTTGCAGTGACTACCGAACGACTCCAGTACGCCTGTCTGCATCTGTGCGTAGTGACCCATTACAGAATGGTGTCAGATTTTTTTATTATTTGCCTGTCAGTTTCCGTTCCTTATTTCGACAGTAAACTTGCAAAGCCATGTAAGTCCGATTTTTTTCGAAAATAAGAGTTTAGCTATTTGGATAGAATGAGACCCCCTTGATCCATCAAACGGAGCCAAACTGGCAAAAACTCGACTATCAAATATGAACCAACTGTCAAAAAGCAACAAATATGAACCAACAATGACGTGTTAAGTCCACTTTGAAGCAAGTTTTTCTCGTTTCCTGTAAAATTTCTGGAAAACGACTTACATGGTTTTGCAAGTTCACTGTCGATTTGTAGATTCTTTCGAACGTAGAGTAAAGCTTTTATTAATTGACGCAGAACTCAACAGCATAAATGATTTTTACCTTATAATTTTTTGAGATCCTAGTCAACCAGTTATTCATTTGTTATGTATTCCTTCTTAATTTTTGTATTTGCCTCTTATTTTTTAATGGACGATAGTATTGCCATTCTTGGCATTCCAATAAAAAATATTTGATTTGTGATTTGATTTGATTCAGGCTCTTGGAAGAGATACGTGTAAAGAAGGGATGCACGTAAAGAAAGGATGCGCACGATGAAGGAATGGACACACTGAAGGCATTCTTGGATTGTTTATTTGAATTAGAACAGGTAGATACTGAGTTTGGCAAGTGACGGTCGCCGACAGAAACATTATGTAGGTATTATTAGGTTCACACTAAAACTGACATGTCAACTCTCTACAAATGTGTAATTTGGTTCTAGAACAATCTAAAATTTGGATTGAAAAAAAACTTGAATATGGTTTGGAAAACTCTTGAATTTGGATTGAAAAAGTTTTGAATTTAGTTTGAAAAACCTTGAATTGGTTTGGAAAATCTTGAATTTAGTTAGGAAAGTCTTGAATTTGACTTGGAAATACTGTAGTACCACAGGCGATCGCATCATGAAGCAACATTTGAACATGAATTTTCGCAACAATAACATGAAATTTATATTGTCTTTATGAATTCGCGGGAAATTGAAAGGGTTGGAAGGAAGCAGAAGCCATCTGTCGGCGGCCTCTCGGACTCGCGAAAACCGCAGTTGACCTGCGCCAACCCGCTTATTGACGTTTATAACAGGAGTTGGAGGTTTCTACCCAGCACAACAAACTGGTAAGTTCTAACTATTTTACTGAATACCTACTCAATAGATAACCCTTTTTCTGGAAGTGAAGAACTATGAAAAATGATCAAATTGGTGTTCGGTTCATTCTCCTGCCACGAGTACAGCCTCGTTATTTAGCTGTTTCGAGGAGAATTAACACCAGACTGCACAGTTACGCCTTCAAAGAGCAAATAATGGTATGCAATGGAGTGACTAGAGTATATGATCAATAGATGGAAAGTAAAAATTGGTACCTATAACTAAGAATCGTAACCCTTTTCCCACGCTTCAACTCCATTTAGCCTGGAAAATGTCTACTTAAGCAGTACCTAATTTTTATATTTTGATAATAGCCAAACTAGAAAAATTAGTAGTTACTAGTATTTCTAGGTAGCTCGTACGCCCAGTTTTTCAATAGGCAGTCCGAATGATCATTTACCCAAATCTCTTTTAGCGAATTTTCAAGAAAAATGAAGCTATTGCAATGGTCTCAAAATTTTTAGAATGGACCTTTTCGACAAAATTTGTCGGAAGAACATTTAATGTTCTCACCAAAATCCGTTTTGGAACATTCTGAATGTTCCCCGAAATTTTTTCAAAAATCATATACATAAATATCGATACCTTAAAGCACAAAGGAGCAAAAGAAGTTATCACCAGTGCACAATTCCTAAAATAATGGCTTATTACACCAAACTCTTTAAGATCTTCAAGAAATTTTTGAGCTATAATCGTCAGGAAGGTCAATAATAGTTTTGTTAAATTAGAGTATTTCTGAAGATGAAAAAAATTTAAAATGTGGAAGATGGATGGACATAGCCCCTTTGTGCTTCAAGGTGTCGATACATACATGCTTTTCTTAATTTTTGGATAATTTTAATTTTTGAAAAACGCATTGACATCAGAATTTTTTTGCTAAATCCGAATATACCATATGTTACCATGATTGTGAAGGTAGGTAATAACCACAAAAATGGAAAAACCCCGTTTTTTTGGACTTTTTTAAAAAATTTGGACCACTTTGGATTGTCCAAAATGTTTGGCTAACGAAGTTGACCTTTTGTTTGTTGTTACAAAGATTTTGGCGAAAACTAAATAAAAAAAATCTAAATAATTACTCAAGTTATCGTGCGGAATGACACACACACACAGTGTGTGTAATTATTTTTGATAATAATCATTTAACGAGTCATTTTTAGAATTTTTTTTTTAGTTTTCGCTAAAATGTTCGTAAAAACAAACAAAAGGTCAAGTTCGTTTGCCAGAAATTTTGGACAATCCAAAGTGGTCCGAATTTCAAAAAAAGTCCAAAGAACGGGGTTTTTCAGTTTTTGTGGTTATTACCTTCGCAATCATGGTAATATGATATATTACCGTGATCATATACTGTTTTAAAAATTTTGATTTTGCATGAAAATTTCGCTATTTTGCTGGGTGCAAGAGGAAATCAGAGAATGTTGTGGGTGGGGTGACACTGATGAAGACAGAAGAGGGTGTGAGGGATGAGTGGGTGATTATCGGCTAATAAAAGGGGATACTGGCTTAGGGGACAAACCAGAAGAGCACCCAGCTAGACCCCTTCTAGCGCCCTCTCCCCCCTTTTCGAATAGGATTTTCAATGAACTTTCAAAATAATGGGTCTGGCAAAGAGGAAGGAGTGACCCCCATCCAGCACCTTGCTTCTACATATGTCGCTCTTGTCGCCGTCACGTCCGCCCCCTCCGTCGTTTCCCTTCACAGTTCTCCCCTGACAGAAGGACAAAAACCTGGGAGGTCAAGTATCGGATTTATTTTACGACCCATCGAGTGCTCAAGAGGTTTCGCACGTTCCCGGGAACGTTCCGAGAACAAAAGAAGGACGTCAAAATATTGTGAGGAGCCCTCCAGCGTAGGGGAAAATCGAGCACCTCCGACCAGTTTTTGTAAAATTTAAATTTGGTTACCCAAAACCTTTTTTCAACCGAAATTGAGTGATTTTGGTTTGTTATTTTCAATAATGAACCTTTGGAATCGACCAAGAAAACAAAATTTTTAACACCCCCTCAAAATTTGATGGTTTACGTTTCAAGGTACGTAGGATCCAAAAATCGAATAAAAATTTGGCCGTCCGTCCGCCGTACGCGGCACTTTCCTCACTTACCATCAACCGATTTTGATGAAATTTGGTATTTAGGCTCCATTTGAGGTCTAGTTGTGCCCCGAAGATTTTGGTTGATGTAGATCACTTCTAAGGGTTGAAAAATGTATTTTCAAATTTTGAAAACGCCCTAACTCAAAAAATTTTGATATAAAGGTAAGGTTTTTCTTCAATTTGAGATTCAATGGAATTTTTAGAATTTTTTGAGACCACCCGGAGCTATGCTGGACAAACCGTGAGCTCACTACGAGAATTTAAAGTTTGAACGTACGATAAATCAGAAACACGAGAGTGAATCGCAAAAGAGGCCTAATCTCCGTTCAAATTAAAGCTGACCGAAATGCGATCGATGTCTTTCTTCATGTTGGATGGTTGGTGGCTTTGCAGACGAGTGATCTATATAGAAAAATAAAAAATAATAAACGATTGTGTAATAATTTGCAGCGTTTTTTTTTTTTTTTTTTTTTTTTTTTCAACAGATGATACGCCGTAGAACCTCGAAATAAAAATAGCAAAAAAAAGCTGCCCATAGAAGCAATTTGGAAAAATTCGAAAAATGGCCAGAGCTTTTACTTCAGGCCGAACATGGTTGTACCTTCGGCTCCTTCTTCTCTCTAATGTGACGTAGAACTGGGAAATAAAAATAGCAAAAAAAAACTATTCACGGCCCATAGCAGCAATTTGAAAAAATTCTAACTACAGCCAGAGGTACAACAAGAGATAGTACCCCAGGCAGAATACGGTTGCACCTTTAACTCCCTCTTTATCGCAACTATACATCAAAGAAACTAACATAATATTGAAACATAAAAATAATTTCATTTAAGAATAATGAACACCAACTATATTGGTATCTAATTGATACTTGACCCATTTAAATAAGCCTTGAAAAGTCAGAAAATTTTAGGGAAGAATCATTTTTGCTTCACATAGTCTGCAAATATTACTGTATTAATAAATACAGTATTCAAATCATACATAATATTATATTTTTGATAATATTGAATTTTGATTCCCTTTATACTCTGAGACATCCGAAAGAGAAAATGATTAAAAATCATGTCATACCCAAGCTCTAACATTTGATGTCCTAACTTAGTTAACTAATTTAGTTGAACTTTCTTAATTTCATCAAATAGGGTGTGCTCATTCGAATTAATTATTGTGACCTCATTTCGTCACAGTGGGCTGGGGGTCCTGTCCAGGCGGGAAAGGCGCGTGATGTCAGAATAATTCGAAACTTTGAAAAATCATAGAAAAAGATCTACCCATCCAAAAAGAGACCGGCTGGTGTCAACATTCTCAAAATGAGGACTACTTTCGATTAAAAATCTAAAAAAAATCATGCGCACACCCCATTCTGACTAATAACGTGAAATATTGGACACCAGTAGCTTTGAAACTTCCTTTTCTTGAGGTAACAACCTCAAAACTCTATGCAACAGATATAAACTCTCTATTGAAAATAATAAACCAATATAAATGTTTAAAAACACTGCAAATTATTACACAAAGGTTTATAATTACCATATAGATCACTCGTCTGATTTGCCATTGTCACTACCTAGCTACAACGTACCTACTTCCCAATCAAGTTTATTTGGATGAAATAAAGATTCACACTCAGTTCGAAGAAACAGGGAGTTGTGGGTGCCTTCACCAGGAAATTTGGTTACTGATTGCTAAGGACGCAAAACTGAAGACGACTCGATGAAACGAACAGCGATCGCGTCTTGGTCAGCTCATGTTTGAACGGGGATCAGGCCGCTTTTGCGATTCACACTCGTGTTTACTGATTTATCGTAAGACCAACCCCGAAGTTCTCAAAGGGAGCGAACAGTTGGTATTACAGAGCTCTGGGTGGTCTCATTCAATTCTTGAAAACGCAATACTATTTTAAATTGAAGAAAAAAAACGCTGTAAATTATTACACAATGGTTTATTATATTTTATTTTTCTATATAGATCACTCGTCTGCAAAGCCAACATTCATTCATTTTTGAACCCTTAGAAGTGACCTACATCAACCTACATCAATTTGGCCGTCCGTCCGCCGTACGCGACACTTTCCCAAATTAGCATTGACCGATTTTGATGAAATTTAGTATGTAGGCTCCATCTGGGGTCTAGTTGTGCCCCGAAGGTTTTGGTTGATGTAGGTCACTTCTAAATGTCGAAAAATAAGGTTTGAAAATTTGAAAACGCCCAAACTCAAAAAATTTTGATATAAAGGTATTGTTTTTCCATCAATTTAAGACAGTCCAGAATTTTTAGAATTTTTTGAGACCACTGAGATAAATCAGAAACACGAGTGTGAATCGCAAAGGTTTGAAAACAATAAACCAAAAGAGACGGACGATGATCGCATTTTGATCATCAGCTTTATATTGAAAGGAGATTCGGCCATTTTCCGTCAGGGAATATTCGGTTGCGATTCACACTCGTGTTTCGCTTTATTTTTCTTCCTGTACTCAGGTTTTTTTAAACATATTTTTATTTCCATTTAATGTACATGTTTGTTACAAAGTTTTATAATATTGGAAAAATATTCCCCTATGTGGGCAGTGCCCGAGTTAGGGAGAAGAGTTTCATTGAAATCGATAATATAGGTAATAATAAAAGACATAGTCATGTCGCAAATAAAAGTAATGACAACTGTTTCCTCGATATATACCTGAATGTATTAAAATTAGGTACTTAGCTTACTTATTTCTGAATCTTATCTATATCTTTAAGTTATCAATCTAAATTGACATAATATGACTTTAGTATCCTATTTGAGCTTTTTCTCCAGCAATCTTTGAGCCCATCCGGTAAAAGGTTAAACATTTTGGCTCCAAAAAACGACAACTGTTCAAACCTGCAGTTGTTGTGACCCGCGGTAAAACCATAAAACCATAAATTTGGAAACGAGTAGGCGGGTCGTGCCGCGGTAGTGAAAAAGACTTTTCTTTCAAAACCTGCCGTATTGCTGACAATTTTTGAGATCATTAATGCTCAAAATGTTTGTTAAACGTTTAGTCCTACTGAAGTTTAAACGTTAAGTCCTTACGGAAAGCGAACGGTTGGTTCTACTGAACTCTGATTGGTTTCATTCGAATCTAAAAATTCAATATTATTTTAAATTGACGAAAAAACAATTCGATTTTTGGATTCTACCTACCTTGAAACGTAAACCATCAAGTTTTGACGGAGGTTTAAAAAAAAGTTTGTTGGTCGATTCACAAGGTTCATTATTGACAATAGTAAACCAAAATGAATGTTTTAAAACTGTAGTCCTATGAAACACAAAATTCGTTTTTCTTGATTCTGGGTGTTTCGGTGTTGATGAAAAGCACCAGTAACTGAAGTGAATCTCTTGGACGACTGAGTTCCCAGAAAAGCAGTGGATTCGCCGTTCGAAGTGTCTTTGTATCGAAATCCAGTTGGTGATGCGGGCACTTAGGGCTGATTGGGCCTATCGCCTCCTAATCGCCAGACCGCCATATGTGCCCGCGGTTCTAATCCGACAAACGAGTCTTCACCCTCAGCGGAAGGCTAATCCGGTGAGTGGAGGGACAGTCCGATTGTCATCAGCTGAGGACGGCTCGGTCAGCGACTGATTCTCGGGCGGTAAAGGTACCAGTCGTGAGCACCTGGTCCACTAATGAGACGGAGCTGGCATCTGCAGTTCACAGTCAATAGAACACAATGTGTTATTTCCGACAGTTTCTACTTGTTACTGCCCCATAATTGACCTCAAAATTGAGTTCGCACAGGCAACTATCGAATATAAAATCATTGCCCAAAGGTTTATTATTTTCTGTATAGATCACCCTCCAGTATAGATCCCTCCCTACCAACCGTAGGTACGTACTACCTACTAGGGAATTATTGAAAATTTCAACCCCAACCACCAACCAAATGGAAAATGAAGGGTTGAAATTGGTAGGTACTACCTACCTCACCATACTGCCTTCACACCTTCACAATCAAGTTTATTAGAAAGAACTAAACGCTTCACACTCGATTCGAGAAATAGAAAGCTTCATATTGAAATTTGATTACTGGTTACGCAGAAGGCAAAACTGAATACAAATCTAAGAAATGAACAGCGATTGCATTTTAGTCAGATGAAATTTGAACGGAGATTAGACCTGTTTTGTGATTCACACTCGTGATTTTGTTTTATCGAAGGAAAACCCTTCAAGTACTCGTAGGGACCGAACGGTTTGTCCTACAGAGCTCCGGGTGGTCTCAAAATTTTTTAAAAATTCATTACTATTTAAAATTGGTGAAAAAACGATACCTTTATTTCGAGAGTTTTCGAGCTAGGGCACTCTTGAAAATTTCAACCCTCAATTTTCACCCCTTAGACTTCCCCTTACTGACATCAACCAAAAGCTTCGCGGCACAACTAGACCCCAAATGGAGCCCATATACCAAATTTAAACCAAATCGGTCCAGTGTTGCTAAGAAAAGTGCCGCGTACGGCGTACCGCGGATGGACAGAAAAATTGTTATTCGATTTTTGGATTCTACGTACCTTGAAACGTAAAACATCAAATTTTGAGGGGGTTAAATTTTTTTTTCCTGCTCGATTCCAAAGGCCTATTATTGAAAACAATAACCCAAATTTACCCATTCTGTACTAGATTTCCAAAAACTTGAAAAAAGAAATATATGATACTTACCGCAGTTTCAAACATCTGTGTATACGTATGTCGTTTGAACGTGAGGGACCCGGGTTCGATTCCAAGCCGCGACACCAACGACATACCTACCTACATTTTTTTCTTTTAATAAATTACGTGTTTATCTAAGATTTGTTTTTGCCTGCTTTTAGCAGGCTTTTCAGCAAGTTACTTTTACTGAACCTTTGGAGACCAAAAACTTTTTGTTGGTCTCCTCTCAAAATTTGTCCGTTTACGTTCCAAAGTACTTGTGTAGATTACAAAAATCGAAGAAAAACTCAAGTCCCCTGGACCCCCTGATGGTAACTGCTTAGAGCCTTCGGCTAAAATTCAAGAAACATGGAACATACTTTAGACTTGTTTTGTTTGTTCGCAGTTTCCTTTTACTGACTAATCCTCCTATAAACTGAATTTAGTTGGTCAGGGAGGAGCATAGTTTCCAATTCGAACAATTGACAGTAATCAGTATAGTAATTGACATTATATTTTCTCGCTTATGATGACTCACTACTACCTCTAATGGAAGTATCACATTGGTGACACCAAGTTACAAGATCCTTAGTTCCATATCAACGACTAAGCAAAATTTCCATGCTTATCGTCCGTCCGCACTTTCCTTAGCAACCATGGACCGATTACGATGAAATTTGGTAGGTTTATGGGCTCCAGTTGGGGTCTAGTTGTGCCTCGAACCTATTAGCTCGTGATAGGTAAATCTGCACAGCTGAAGCGATTAGCTACACTTTTCAAATAATACCTAGCTAATTTAACTAGAAATTTTAGCTGCTCCTCGACAGCTATTAGGTAAATATTTAGTTGCTAGATCTAATTTAGCTAATCGTGGACCTAAATCCGTATACCTAAATCTATCGTAGACCTAAATAGTAGCTAATTTAGCTGTTAGCTGCAGCTAATTTTTGCCCATTTTTATCTTAGGGTGTTCAGGTCTTCTCAGATTTCGTACAACTTCAAGTGGAGTTGCCACAGTTTTCAGCCTTCCCAGAATTTCTTTCGTGTATTAATTTCTTCCGGCAGATAACTTTTGCTCGCTTTTTGGTTTTTGTTCATGCACATTGAACTTATTATTGAGCCTCTTATCGCACCAGTAGGGAATGTTGCTCAGAGACCCACCCCCCTCCGCACCTAACAGGATAAGACTCTTCCTTCGGTCGCCATTGCGTCTACCGTTTCGATCGAGTGAAGTGCCCCCCGTCCGCCCCTCTCGGAAAACCTGTCGGATTTCTCGGAAAATCGCCGAAACGCCTACCTATCTTACATCTCCGTGGCCACGGAAGTCTTCCCGCGGGATCCCCTCCAGGTGAGTCACATTCCTGTGTGCGATCTTAATAAATTTGCTATTCATTGAACCAGCCCTGGGCGGCTTTTACAGTCCTCCGCCCAATTTTGATTATTTAAGAACATCAGGGGAGAAAACTACCAAATTTACCGGGAGTTTACCTTTGCGTTCAACATTGGTCCTTGCGAAGCCAAATTTAAATGAATAGTTAAATCGTTGCATTTCAATTATTAATAGGTAATTGAATTGAGGGGCCTTGACTTGAGGGGCATTGGACAAAGTATTACCTACCTGTGGAGTCATGAATTTATTGGATACCAGCTTGTGAGACCGTAATAATATTATTGATCATTGAACCTGTTTATAATTGTTATCAAACGTCAGTGATTGACGAACTAACATCCAGATAATATTCCTGATCCTTTTGCACTTTTCTACCTGTGATCTGAATCCTGTGATTGTCCCTGTTCTGTCCAATCAACTTCAATCCTTGTTGAGGAAAATAAATAAAATCAATAGGTACCTGCTTCCTTGTAAACCCTATACATTTTATTTCCTCTAGCTACCTTTGTTTCGAATAAATTATGGTATAAAACAGCAAGTGGTATCAACTAGTAATACGCATTCCAATTTTGTTCTGGCCGTCACTGTCCCGTTATTCACTGTACTGAGAGGCAATCATAATTACCTACTGTTGTTACCTTATTTGAAGAAATATTCAATCACAAGAAACTCGCACGGTTCGGTTTGTTTACAACTACCAGGTGTCAACTTTCTTTCTATTGTTGACCAAGCTAACAGTCGACCCCGCAAAACTGCCCGTCTACCTGTCGCTCGTTAACTCGATAGTTCACTAGGTAGGTTCCTAGTTCGAGTTGGACACCTTGGTTTGTTTACAACATTCAGCAGCTAGTTTGTCTCCTTTCAACAGCGTGTTAGTCCGTTGTCATTCGCCTTGTAGGAAAGTCTGTGCAGTGCAATTATTATCGAATTATTGGTTTGGGCACCTGTGAGATTTGTCTAGTTTATTCAATTTTTATATAGTTACATATAGTAAACGGGCAGTGACGATCTCGATCGATACAGTGACGTAATAATTTGTCGTCGTTATTTGGATAAAACGACTTCCTTCGTTTTTGGTTCGAACGTAAGCAAAGTTGTTCCCTACCTATTTTTGTTTAAATTGTAATTGATATCTAGATCGAATTTGGGTTGTTATATCATCTCAGATATTTACCTACCTACATTAATAATTAGTTATTTGGTACAGTATTTACATTTGAATTAGTATAAATACCTACCTAATTTGTTTTAAACATGCCTGCTATCGATGAACACCGTTTTCTAATTAAATCCCTTATGGAACGAATGATTCGTATTGATAATGTCGCAAAAA
Source organism: Apolygus lucorum (assembly GCA_009739505.2). Taxonomy (NCBI): domain Eukaryota; kingdom Metazoa; phylum Arthropoda; class Insecta; order Hemiptera; family Miridae; genus Apolygus; species Apolygus lucorum. The sequence continues at coordinate 4,447,262 of CM019183.2, forward strand.
CGGTTGAATTGGCACCTACTAATAAAAATAAAAATTTATTGAAAGTAATGGCAGAGAGGTTAGACGATTATCATGCACAATTTATGAGTACTCTTCAGAAGATAGTAGCTTATAATTTCAAAAATGGCATAGAGGAAGATTTGTCCCCTGAAATAGTTAAATTTGAAGATCCTTACTATAGTGTACAGGCGGTTATGGCCGCAGCGTTTCCTTCCAATCTCCGACCGTCGCTTGATTCGTCCGCTAGTCCATCAAACCCTGGTGGAGGAAATTTGAATATTCAGTTGCCAAAAATTAAGTTACCTGAATTCAGTGGTGAAATCAGGTCTTGGCAGGCGTTTTCTGATCTCTTCCTGGCTACCGTGGATGCGAATACCCAGTTGAGTGATGTTCAAAAGCATATGTACTTGCGGTCGGCTCTTTCTGGTGAAGCGTTGTCTCTCGTTGCTTACCTCCCCCTTACTGGACCAAACTTCAAGGTTTGTTGGGATACCTTGAGGAAGCAGTATGATAATCGTCACTTGCAAACCTTTGCTCATTTGGAAACCTTGTACTCCCTTCCTGGTACAACTCAGAACCCTGCGCACATTCGCAGTTTTGCTAGTCAGGTCACTGAGTCAACTGGAGCTTTGAGTGCTCTAGGATACGACGTTGAAGGGTGGGCGGTACCTCTGCTATTCATTTGCTGCAAGAAGCTTCATGGCAAACTCCGTGAGGATTGGGAGCGTCACCTGCTGACCGCACCAGACCCATCCATTCAGCAGTTCACTTGGTTCCTTCAGGAGCAGGCTCGTGTTTTAGAGGCATCTCGTCCTGTTAGTGACTCAATACCAGTGAAGAAATTTCCAGTTAAGCAACCAGCATCCAAAGGAACTACAACCTTGATGGTTGGTGCTACTGGTAATACTGATCGCTGTCCAAAATGCAACAAAAATCATGTATTGGACCAGTGTGGGGTGTTCCGTCAGAATGATGTGCACCATCGTCTTGCATTTGTCAGAGAAAAACGGCTATGTTTGCTCTGTCTTGTCCGTGGTCATTTCGCAGGAGACTGTCCTAGGAACAGCAGCTGTAGGTACTGTCCAGGACGACATCATTCTCTCTTGCACATTAGACGTCCTGAAGCCACTAATGAGTCAGTCCAGCCAGCTGTGTCTTCCAACGGTGGGCGGCAAGGTCCGACGTCGTCAATGCAGATATACACATCTGGTAAGAGTGGACAGGTGTTGTTGGCAACGGCAAGAGCTCAGGTGATGGATGCAAAAGGCAGTTATCACAGTGTTCGTGTTTTGATTGACCCTGCTAGCCAGGCAACTTTTGTGACTAGATCTTGTGTTTTGAGGTTGGGCCTCAGGATCTCCGCTGCAGAGGTACCAGTATTAGGTATGGGCCAGGTCTCGTTGGGAGTGTGTCGTCAAATGGTGCGTTGCAATTTCCGCCCTGTAGAATCAGTCGAGCTTCAAGTTGATGCACTGGTAGTTGACCACATCACCCGTGCTCCAACTGAATGGGTCAGCCCGCTTCCTATTGGACAACTTCGTGGACTTCAACTGGCAGATCCTGACTACAATAAACCTGCAGCTGTGGACATCTTGCTTGGTGCAGAATGGTTTGGGTGTATCGTGTTGGAAAAACCGATTCAGGGCCAACTGGGTACTCCAAGTTTGCTAAAAACCATATGGGGTCACTGTGTGGTGGGACGTCATCAGAAGGTTGCAACCGCTGTGCAGAGCTTGTGCATGGCTGTTTCTAATGATCCACCATCCACTGACACACTCATTCGAAGATTCTGGGAGCTGGAAGAGCCACCCAGAGAGGAAATTTTGTCACCTGAAGACCAAGCTTGTCGTGACCTGTATGAATCTACTGTCTCGCGCTCGTCTTCTGGTCGATATATTGTAGCACTGCCTTTCAGGGCTGATCATGAACCATTGGGTGACAGTCGGCAGGGTGCTTTGAGGCGTTTCTTGATGCTGGAGAAACGGTTGCGTCGGAATCCAGCTCTGAACACTCATTATCAGGAATTTATGAGAGACTATTTGAATCAGGGTCACATGAGTGTGATGCCTGCTCCTGCCAAGCCTTTCGGATGTTATTATATACCTCACCATTGCATTTTTCGGCAGAATCTTGATGGCTCAATTGCCAAGTTTCGTGTTGTCTTTGATTCGTCTATGACCACCAAGAATGGGCCATCATTGAACCAGGTGCTCTACAAAAGACCGAAGCTTCAAGCTGATATTTTGGACATCCTGCTGCGCTTTCGGTTGCACGAAGTTGTACTGGTGACTGATATTAGACAGATGTATCGCAACATTGCCCTCCACGATGATCACCATGATTTCCAGAGAATACTGTGGCGATTTTCACCTGAGCAGTCAATTTCGGAGTACTGCCTGTCAACAGTGACCTACGGAGTATCATCTTCTCCATTCCTAGCCATCAGGACTTTGCATCAGCTTGTGGAGGATGAAGGACAACCTTTCCCTAAAGCGTCAGAGGCCCTGTTGCGAGACACTTACATGGATGATGTCATCAAATCTGTGTCATCAGTTGAGGTGGCCATCCAATTGAGATTTGAGCTGGAGCAATTGCTTGGGAAGGCGGGCTTTGAGTTACGCAAATGGATGAGTAATCGTGAGGAGGTTCTGAGGTCGTTGCCTCCTGAACACTGTGCTGTGTCTGCAGAATCTTTGTCCTTTGATGGTGACGGAGAACCATCTGCTAAGATCCTTGGTTTGGTTTGGACGCCTAAGGCCGATTTGTTCTCTTACAAGATCTCTGAGGCACCTGCATCAGTCACTAAACGCTTAATAATGTCTGACATTGCCAAACTATTTGATCCCGTTGGCTATGTATCTCCTGTTGTTTTCATGGGGAAGTGCTTGATTCGGAGGTTGTGGCAGTTGGGAATTGGATGGGATGAGCCTCCGCCTGAGGATGTCTGCGAGCGCTGGAATCGTTTTAGAGAGGAGTTGAGTGCTCTTGAGAAGTTCTCTCTACCACGCTGGGTTCAGCTTGACAACCATCGGTCGATGGAATTGCATGGATTCGCCGATAGCTCTGAGCAAGGTTATGCTGGAGTTGTGTATCTGCGGTGTCTGCTGCCATCTGGTGAAGCCCGAGTCTCGCTCATGATGGCCAAGTCCAAGGTGGCTCCCATAAACGGACATACCCTTCCTCGACTTGAACTATGTGGAATTGAGCTGGTTACTCGACTTCTAGAACATGTCTCTCGTATTCTAGCACCATTTGGCCAACCATCAGTTACTGTGTGGAGCGATCCAACTGTTGCGTTGCACTGGGTAAGGAATTCGCCTCATCGTTGGAAGACATTTGTAGCTAATCGTGTTAGTGCCTGCCAAAGAAGAGTACCTCCAGCTTGCTATCGTCATGTGCCTACGAGTTGTAATCCAGCTGACTGTGCCAGTCGTGGAGTGTTCCCTCAGGAGTTGATTAATCATGATCTTTGGCTTACAGGTCCCTCTTGGCTTGCCTTGCCTGAGGAAAATTGGCCAAGCTTGCAGCTTTTCGATCCACCGGATACAGTTGGGATTGAGGCACGATTGGTCTGTCATGTTGCTGTTGGACTGGGAGTTGATGAACGTCCCCTGTCAAATGTTTTTGGTCATTTTTCATCGTTAACGAGACTTTGTCGGGCTGTTGCTTGGTACTTGCGCTTTTGGAATAATCGTGTACTGCATCTATCCCGGGGTCTACCACTCAAGATGGGACCTCTGACTATGTCTGAGATCCGTGATGCCATGTCTGCATGCTGCCGTTGGGTGCAGCGAATAGTGTTCAGCACCGATATTGCTATGATAAAGGAAGGACGAAACGCCACGAAACCTCTTCGCAAGTTGAACCCTTTCCTGGATAATAGAGGACTTCTAAGAGTTGGAGGCCGACTTAGGCACTCGGGGTTGCCTTATGAACAGAAGTTCCCTGTATTGTTGCCCAGAACACATAAGTTTACTGCCTTGGTTATTGAACACTATCATTCCTTGTATCTGCATCCTGGCCTATCAAACCTGCATTCAATCATCCACCGTCACTTCTGGATCCTCTCAGCCAGATCAGCCATATCTGCTCGAGTTTCTCGATGTGTTCGATGCTTCCGTTCTAATCCTAGGTCAATCCAGCCCATGATGGGGGATTTGCCTGCTGATCGCCTCAACCCTGGAAAAGCCTTTGAGGTCACTGGCGTGGATTACGGTGGTCCATTCCAGATCAAAATGAATCGAATCCGGAAAGCTGCAATTCTCAAAGCATATGTCTGTCTTTTTGTGTGTTTCACCACAAAAGCTGTTCATTTGGAGCTGGCTTCGAGTTTGTCCACTGAAGCATTCATTGCAGCACTGAAGAGGTTCATTGCTCGCCGAGGTTCTGTCACTACCATGCATAGTGACTGTGGAACCAACTTTATTGGTGCCAAGAACAGGATGGAAGGTTGGAAAGATGTAGTCCAATCTGATCTCTTCAATGACACAGCAACAAGGCACCTAGCTACTATCGGCATTGAGTGGAAATTGAATCCTCCTTCCAGCCCACATTTTGGTGGACTTTGGGAATCTGGTATCAAGTCGACAAAGCGATTGTTGGCACGAGTTATCGGCGATCAGATACTCACGTACGAGGAGTTCTACACAGTACTGGTGCAGGTGGAAGCCACATTGAACTCTCGTCCTTTGGTGCCTATGTCATCTGACCCGAACGACTTGCAAGCCCTCACTCCGGGTCATTTCTTGATGATGGGAGCCCCAGGCGCACTTTTTGAGGAACCGCCGCCTCTAGTAGACATCAGACCTCGTGATCGATGGATTCTGTTGCGCCAACTTGTCGCATCCTTTTGGAAGAAGTGGTCATCCGACTATTTGAACACCCTCCAGTGTCGAAACAAATGGAATCGTCAGGTGCCTAATCTTGAGGAAGGGATGATGGTACTGCTCAAGGATTCCAACCAACCACCATTACACTGGAAGCTTGGACGTATTACTGCACTGCATCCTGGATTGGATGGTGTAGCAAGAGTTGCTGACGTCAAAACTGCTACTGGGGTTTACCGTCGGTCAATCGTCTACCTCTGCCCTTTGCCAGAACAATAATATTTAGTCATTTTGAGGCCACACAAGTATCCTTTCCTTCCTCGTCCGTTGGGCAATCCTTTCTTCGCGTAAGTCTTCGCCACTGCCCCGGCTGAAGTGAAGTTCGTACAATCCTTGTTCCTTCCTTGATAAATCTCAATCTACTTATGTATTTTTAATACTGTGTGAGCCCTCATAATATATTACATTCTAATGTGAATGCGTTGTTTTGTTTCTTATAGTTCTTTACAATAATTGTATTTATACTAACTTGTTACTAGTTTGATACTAATCTAGTTGAATTTGTTATTGCCACTTGCTATCTAGGTTCTCACAAGCTGGGTGTCATGGGCCTTATACTTGCAAGTATCCTAGAATTTAGGAATATATTCCTAGGTGGGCGGGATGTTCATGCACATTGAACTTATTATTGAGCCTCTTATCGCACCAGTAGGGAATGTTGCTCAGAGACCCACCCCCCTCCGCACCTAACAGGATAAGACTCTTCCTTCGGTCGCCATTGCGTCTACCGTTTCGATCGAGTGAAGTGCCCCCCGTCCGCCCCTCTCGGAAAACCTGTCGGATTTCTCGGAAAATCGCCGAAACGCCTACCTATCTTACATCTCCGTGGCCACGGAAGTCTTCCCGCGGGATCCCCTCCAGGTGAGTCACATTCCTGTGTGCGATCTTAATAAATTTGCTATTCATTGAACCAGCCCTGGGCGGCTTTTACAGTCCTCCGCCCAATTTTGATTATTTAAGAACATCAGGGGAGAAAACTACCAAATTTACCGGGAGTTTACCTTTGCGTTCAACAATTTTCAATAATTAGCCTTTGGAATCGAGCAAGAAAAAAATAATTTTAACCCCCCCCTCAAAATTTGATGTTTTACGTTTCAAGGTATGTAGAATACGAAAATCGAATAAAAAAATTTCCGTCCGTCCGCCGTACGCCGTACGCGGCACTTTTCTTAGCAACACTGGACGGATTTGGTTCAAATTTGGTATATGGGCTCCATTTGGGGTCTAGTTGTGCCGCGAAGCTTTTGGTTGATGTAGGTCACTTCTAAGGGGTGAAAATTAAGGGTTGAAATTTTCAAGTGTGCCCTAGCTCGAAAACTCTCGAAATAAAGGTATCGTTTTTTCACCAATTTTAAATAGTACTGAATTTTTAAAAATTGTTGAGACCACCCGGAGCTCTGTAGGACAAACCGTTCGGTCCCTACGAGTACTTAAGGGTTTCCCTTCGATAAAACAGAATCATGAGTGTGAATCGCAAAAGAGGTCTAATCTCCGTTGAAATTTTATCTGACTAATATGCGATCGCTGTTCATTTCTTCGATTTGTATACAGTTTTGCCTTCTGCGTTACCATATCAAGCTTTCTATTTTTCGAATCGAGTGTGAAGCGTTTAATTCTTTCTAATAAACTTGATTGTGAAGGTGTGAAGCAGTATGGTGTGGTAGGTAGTACCAGTTGGTAGGTAAAAAAAATGTTGGTTGGTAAAAAACGCTGCAAATCATTGCCCAAAGGTTTATTATTTTCTGTATAGATCACTGGTTCTCCATCAATAGCACCTACCACCATCTTCCAAGCGTCTCCAGCATTCGAGAAGATCTTCTTCACTCTTCAGATCACTGATCAGCTGAGTGAGCTCCAAAACCATTTTTACTCCTATTGAATGGAAGTGCTCTTCCAGGCGTCTCCAGCATTCGAGTAGATCTTCTTCACTCCTCAGATCACTGATCAGCTGAGTGAGCTCCAAAGCCATTTCAATCCTATTGAATGGAAGTGCTCTTCCAGGCGTCTCCAGCATTCGAGGAGATCTTCTTCACTCTTCAGATCACTGATCAGCTGAGTGAGCTCCGAAGCCATTTTCAATCCTATTGAACGCAGGAAGCTGAAATTTGAGAGGGAAGGTCAAGGGAGAATACAGATGGTGGTAGGTGCTATAAATGGAGAACCAGTGATCTATACAGAAGGGTGATCTATACAGAAAATAATAAACCTTTGCGCAATGATTTGCAGCGTTTTAGAGTTTTGGTGAACTTTATTCCATGACCGCAGTGGATATTCCATCGTAAAAACGTTCATCAGGTTTTGCGTGATCTCGACCAACTGGTTGGTCTCATTCGATTCGGAAATCAAAATATACGAGAGAAACAATACTCCCTCCAAAACACAGTAATTTTATCGACGTCGTTCCACAAAATCATTTTGAAAGCCGCAATTGATCACGCGTCGTCCGCGTCAACATTTTGACAACCAGCCAATTGACTCCAGTGAATGAAGCGTGACACGACTTATTGCGGGCGCCGGCGCCGTCGCAGGCGCGTGGCGAGCGGGCGCGAGGGCGTGGCGCCGTCTTTCGGCCGAGAATGGGCCCAATCAGCCGGTTAATTGCGGAAGAACGGCGGACGACCGGCAACGCGCCGATACGCCCTCTATTGATGTCGATTCAAATATTTGCTCTTCTCTGGTTAATAGAGCGATTGTGTTGATTTTAAAACTTACGAGGGGGAAATCCTCCACCAAGTGGGTGTGGCACATAGCTTCCTTATACCCATCACACCACTGTATAGCAAATAATCGTAACTTCCAGTACCTACCACTACGACTAACCTCCGAATTATGGCGATCAGATGGCAAATTCATAGGGAACCATCTACAACTCAACCCTTGTTTGGTTCCAAAGGTTCTATTAGTGAAAGTAGGTATTAAATCAAAATGATTGAAAATTTATTCATTTTTTTAATTTGATTTAGTTTCAGGTACGAGAGTAATTTAGAGTACTCGTATGTACTTAGTTAATTTTATTTTTTGAAAATTCGCTCATGTACTACTAAGATGTTGTGACGTACAATGATAGCAAGTGAATTGAAGAGAGCAACTCATACTTCAACTCACTTGAAAAAGTCCCAAACTAAATTTACAATATTACAAAAATATTCTGAAAAGAGAAGTATTTTACTTTTGAGGAATTTTTAGATTTTAAATTTGAAAATTTGACTGGCTAGCCATGTGTTTCTGACTCGTTTGCTAAGATTTTTATTATTTCTTGTTTAGATAATAATTATATGTAATTATAATCAATCTGTGATCTTCGACTGACAGTGATTTTAATCGTCCGTGATAATGGGAATGTGTGTAATCGTGTATAATATTTTTGTGTGTGATCATTGTGTTGCGGGTTTTCGAGCATTTCCAATGGGACGTCCCCTGGAATGCATGCATTACTTAACAGCACGTCCCACATCGCAAATAATCAGAAAAGCCTTATGAATATGCACGTGTTTACTTACCAAAATCATAACGAACAGCATTCGTCCGGTCACCACCACTTTCAAAATGAACTAAACGAACTATTTCCAACTCAGAGGTTAAACTAAGGTTTCCCACATGGAGTGGAGATTGTGTATTTTGCCGGGGAAAGGATCCACAGTCGGTAAAAGGACCATATCTTAATGTATTAGGGAGAAAGTAACCAACTGTCCAGCTATTGGGCCCTATCCAGCTGTTGGGCCCGTTACCCTAATTGGAATCCCTTTTGACATTTTATGTCTTTACTATGGCACATAAATGAGAAATCGTCACGCGGGGAGCGTTATGAGGGGAGCGTTACGCGGAAATTTCTGATGATTTTCACGTACAACCAATCGTTCCTAAGGAAAACTAACTTCCTCATTTTCCACCCCCACAAAAATCGTTCACCACTCATTGGAAAGCTCTCAATTTATTAAACATAAAAGACATAAAATGTCTCTCGTGGTTGCGTACTTGTACGAAAGCTGTATCCATCGTTTGTGTTTTCATTTATGTGCCATAGTAAAGACATAAAATGTCAATAATAAACCTTTGAGCAATGATTTGTAGCGTTTTGGTTTATTATTTTCAATAATAAGCCTTTGGAATCGAGCAAGAAAAAAAATTTTTTAACCCCCCCTCAAAATTTGATGTTTTACGTTTCAAGGTACGTAGAATACGAAAATCGAATAAAAAAATTTCCGTCCGTCCGCCGTACGCCGTACGCCGTCCGCCGTACGCCGTACGCGGCACTTTTCTTAGCAACACTGGACCGATTTGGTTCAAATTTGGTATATGGGCTCCATTTGGGGTCTAGTTGTGCCGCGAAGCTTTTGGTTGATGTAGGACACTTCTAAGGGGTGAAAATTAAGGGTTGAAATTTTCAAGAGTGCCCTAGCTCGAAAACTCTCGAAATAAAGGTATCGTTTTTTCACCAATTTTAAATAGTACAGAATTTTTAAAAATTTTTGAGACCACCCGGAGCTCTGTAGGACAAACCGTTCGGTCCCTACGAGTATTTGAAGGTTTTCCTTCGATAAAACAGAATCATGAGTGTGAATCGCAAAGAGGTCTAATCTCCATTCAAATTTTATCCGACTAAAATGCGATCGCTGTTCATTTCTTCGATTTGTATACAGTTTTGCCTTCTGTGTAACCAGTAATCAAATTTCCATATCAAGCTTTCTATTTTTCGAATCGAGTGTGAAGCGTTTAGTTCTTTCTAATAAACTTGATTGTGAAGGTGTGAAGCCATTATAGTGTGGTAGGTAGTACCTACCAATAGTTGGTAGGTAAAAAAAAGTTGGTAGGTAAAACAATGTTTGTAGGTAAAAAACGCTGCAAATCATTGCTCACTGATCAGATCACTGATCAGCTGAGTGAGCTCCGAAGCCATTTTCAATCCTATTGAATGGAGGTGCTCTTCTAGGCGTCTCCAGCATTCGAGGATATCTTCTTCACTCCTCACATCACTGATCAGCCTGAGTGAGCTCCAAAGCCATTTTCAATCCTATTGAATGGAGGTGCTCTTCCAGGCGTCTCCAGCATTCGAGTAGATCTTCTTCACTCCTCAGATCACTGATCAGCTTGAGTGAGCTCCGAAGCCATTTTCAATCCTATTGAATGGAAGTGCTCTTCCAGGCGTCTCCAGCATTCGAGGAGATCTTCTTCACTCTTCAGATCACTGATCAGCTGAGTGAGCTCCGAAGCCATTTTCAATCCTATTGAACGCAGGAGCTGAAATTTGAGAGGGGAGGGACAAGGGAGAATACAGATGGTGGTAGGTGCTATTGATGGAGAACCAGTGATCTATACAGAAGGATGATCTATACACAAAATAATAAACCTTTGAGCAATGATTTGTAGCGTTTTTTACCTACCAACTATAACTATTCAAGTATCCATAATGAATTATGATAGAGTTCATCTATTCTGCTTCCTCACTCCTATTCGACCAACGAATAATCGATTAATGAAATCAACAATCTGAATTAATCGATTCACCGATTAATCGAACCCTTGAACATTGATTAATCGATTATTTCAAAAAGATTGGGATCAAATTGTGTAGGTACAATAAAAACAACAAACTCAACGTAAAAATTATTCTATGGCCCAACCCCAAAATTTTCTCAAAATTTGAGTAAAATCATGCCATCAGATCGTAAGGAATTCATATTCGAGTGAGTGTGCGAACTCAATCACTGCGTGTTGATAGGAACTGTCTCGAGATTAATCGACACCAACGCTGAAAATCTCATCAAAATCGGATCAACATTTTAGTAAGCAACGCAATTACCTATGATTTATACTGGGACATATTTTTAACAACTCTGCTCATAAGTCTGAGAAACTTGATCAAAATAATTATGTACTAGGAATATTTTTGGATATGAGTAAAGCTTTTGATTCGGTAAATCATTCTTTGTTGTTCGACAAACTGTATAAAGTCGGCGTGCGTGGTGTTGCTCTTATCGTACGTGTTTGGACGTAAACAACTAGAGTTGGTTATTTGTTGAGTGAGCAGAGGGAGGTTGTTTGTGGGGTACCGCAGGGTACCGTACTTGGACCCCTTTTGTTTCTTATCTACACTAATCAACTAATGGAAATAAAAACAGAGGGTAATATTTTCGGGTTCGCCGATGATACAGCGATGATTTTTTGGGGTAAGGATTACGGTGATTTACTGCGTAGGACCAGTTTTGACCTGAGTATGGTTAAGCAGTGGTTGTACAGAAATATGCTTTGCCTTAATGTGTCAAAGACTTCGATTCTTAAATTTTCAATTTCTAATGTTCCCACCCCCAGTACTGAAAGAGTGAGGCTTCACGATTACTCATGTTCCATGCAAGTTATCAAGTGTAACTGCGACATTTTACGACTTTCTGACACCTGTAAGTATCCGGGAGTGTGGTTTGATAATAATTTAAAGTTTAAACACCATATTAATTCCCTGATTATTCGTTTGAGAATGCTGCTTTATGTATTCAAAGTTGTTCGTGATTTGTGTGCGCAGAACACACGCTCATAGATTGGAAAATACGTCGATCTAAGCGGGGCTGGTAAAACATAATTCGAATAGCAGACTGTATAGAGAATCACGGATTATGAAATATTAGGGCTGATGACTCACCAGACGATGTACCGCGGTGTGTTTCCCCAGGCCTGGGGGCGTCTTTCCTGTCCTGGAAGATCCGTTGAAGGAGGAAACCGACCGTGTTACTCGACTACGTTCACAATCCGTGTATAAATGGTTGAAAATAACGTTTGAATTTAATACTGGTGGGTAACCACTTAAAATGACTGAAATAGCGGTCAAAGAGAGGAAAATTATCGATTTTAGACAAATTATTTCGCTTAACTTTCGGATTAAATAGCGGTAACGCACAAGGAGATTCGTGGGGCACGAGAAGAAGAGAAGAAGTGGTAGAGGGCTAGGCTACTCAGGTGGGGGAGAAAGTGATTCGACCGATAGCGTCGCCAGATAGAAGCACCTTATGGGTATCTACTGCTGTGGCTCGAACAT
>CM019183.2:4459274-4492722 GCA_009739505.2 Apolygus lucorum
TCTACGTACCTTGAAACGTAAAACATCAAATTTTGAGGGGGGGGGGGGGTTAAAATTATTTTAACACAGAATGTGTTTTTGCGATGACCTACCGAAGAAAAATCGTCACGAAAAAGCGACAGAAAAAACCGTTACGCGAATTTTATAATGATATTCACGTGCAACCAAGCCATGGAATGCTGGGTCAATGTGGTCACGTGCAACCAAGTCAATGGAGAATGCTGAAGGCGCCTGAGTGGTCACTGATCAGCTGAGTGAGCTCCAAGGCCATTTTCTCTCCTGTTGAACGCAGGAACCTGAAATTTTAGAGGGCGGGTCAATGGAGAATGCTGAAGGCGCCTGAGTGGTCACTGATCAGCTGAGTGAGCTCCAAGGCCATTTTCTCTCCTGTTGAACGCAGGAAGCTGAAATTTTAGAGGGCGGGTCAATGGAGAATGCTGAAGGCGCCTGAGTGATCACTGATCAGCTGAGTGAGCTCCAAGGCCATTTTCTCTCCTGTTGAACGCAGGAAGCTGAAATTTGAGAGGGCGGGTCAATGGAGAATGCTGAAGGCGCCTGAGTGGTCACTGATCAGCTGAGTGAGCTCCAAGGCCATTTTCTCTCCTGTTGAACGCAGGAACCTGAAATTTTAGAGGGCGGGTCAATGGAGAATGCTGAAGGCGCCTGAGTTGTCACTGATCAGCTGAGTGAGCTCCAAGGCCATTTTCTCTCCTGTTGAACGCAGGAAGCTGAAATTTTAGAGGGCGGGTCAATGGAGAATGCTGAAGGCGCCTGAGTGGATTGAAAATAAAATAAATAATTGTTAGACATTTAATTTGGTCTAAAACCCTATAAATGTGCGCATCCACAAAGCAGGATATCCCTTTTATAATAACTTTTATTATAAAATCCCTTTTATTAGAACTCTTCATTTTCATCTTCTTGTTTAGATGGAGCTCTTCTCTTGAAAGAAGGAAGAGAGATTCTCCTTTTTGGACGAGGTGTCATCTCTTCATACAGCATAAACTGGAGGTTCATATCTATTGAAAAGCCACTGCTTGTAATTTTAAACCCGTTGCATTGAACGATAATCGCAGAATGGAAATATTTGGCATTTAACATTTGGCACTTTTGACTAGCATCGCAAAAACACATTCTGTGTTCCTATGATTTCATACAGAGTATGGAAAAAGAAATAAACCGGGGGGTGCAGGGGGGCGGAGCCCCCCGCCTAGGCGCAAAGCGCCGAGTCTTTCTTGCTCGATTCCAAAGGCTAATTATTGAAAATAATAAACCAAACATATTGTTTAGTAATGCATGCATTCCAGGGGACGTCCCATTGGATAAGTATTGGATCAGTTTAACCAGTTGTTAAGCGATAAGACTGCTTCTCTCGATGTAATTTATTTATTACTTTAGGGAAGAAATATTGACACCCCCCACCATTATAAACTATAACACTTCTAGCGGCACGATAGCCTCGAATCTGAAGAGCATTTTAAAATCCATGATCTACGACACCCAACATGCGAATTCGAGTACCCCCCCCACCACCACCACCAATGGTGCCAGTCTGGCACCAAAGCGGAAACAGTACGTCGTAACATTGAACTTTCATCTATTAGGTTTAGTAGGCAGTCCGTCGAATGTCACATCCGTATTCAAGGTGAAACACCAAAAAACCCAAGAAATGTGAGGTTTATGGTGCCCTGGCACCATGGTGGCACCACTTTTATTTCCATGGTGGTACAGAAAGTAATTCATGCAAATCCTAAGGTATAATGAGAATTTTTCCTCAATTTCAAAGCTTGGATACAATTAGTAAGCAGTAAAGGAACCGAAATATTGAAAAATTGGATATTTTGTGAATATTATCCCCCCACCCATCCCCTCCTCTTGCAAATTTTGGTACTCTGGTGAAATCGTGTACAACTCGGAAGTTATTTTAGTCAAACAAAAAAATAAACACACAAATCGGTTGGAAATTGAGGCCTGGGCAGAGTTTATAAGATTATGCCCGCAAACGTACGTTTTTTAAGCATTAACCCCCCCTTTCCCCCCCTTAAAAGGCGAAATTCGAAATTCCGGCGCCGTAGTGCACAACTAGATAGTTTTCCGCGTCGAACAAAAAAATAACCAGGAAAATCGGTTGAGAACTAAGGCCTGGGCAGAGTACACAAGATTTTGTTACACACACACACACACATACACACACACACACACACACAGACATACACCTATGGTTTTTTTCGCGGATTTGGATTCAGAATGGTCTAAAACGGATTACTGTGTGGTTATTTTTTTTTTTTCTGTTGAGTGTTGTCCAACTTCACCCCAGATCGATCGCATAAGGACGCCCAAGTCTTACTGTGGGACGTCCTAAAAAGCGAGCAAAAGTTATCTGCCGGAAGAAATTAATACACGAAAGAAATTCTGGGAAGGCTGAAAACTGTGGCAACTCCACTTGAAGTTGTACAAAATCTGAGAAGACCTGAACACCCTAAGATAAAAATGGGCAAAAATTAGCTGCAGCTAACAGCTAAATTAGCTACTATTTAGGTCTACGATAGATTTAGGTATACGGATTTAGGTCCACGATTAGCTAAATTAGATCTAGCAACTAAATATTTACCTAATAGCTGTCGAGGAGCAGCTAAAATTTCTAGTTAAATTAGCTATTATTTGAGAAGTGTACCTAATCGCTTCAGCTGTGCAGATTTACCTATCACGAGCCAATAGGTTCGAGGCACAACTAGACCCCAACTGGAGCCCATAAACCTACCAAATTTCATCGTAATCGGTCCATGGTTGCTAAGGAAAGTGCGGACGGACGATAAGCATGGAAATTTTGCTTAGTCGTTGATATGGAACTAAGGATCTTGTAACTTGGTGTCACCAATGTGATACTTCCATTAGAGGTAGTAGTGAGTCATCATAAGCGAGAAAATATGTTCGAATTGGAAACTATGCTCCTCCCTGACCAACTAAATTCAGTTTATAGGAGGATTAGTCAGTAAAAGGAAACTGCAAACAAACAAAACAAGTCTGAAGTATGTTCCATGTTTCTTGAATTTCAGCCGAAGACTCTAAGCAGTTACCATCAGGGGGTCCAGGGGACTTGAGTTTTTCTTCGATTTTTGTAATCTACACAAGTACTTTGGAACGTAAACGGACAAATTTTGAGAGGGGACCAACAAAATTTTTTTTTTTTTTGGTCAATTCCAAAGGTTCAGTATTGAAAACTAGCTGAAAAGCCTGCTAAAAGCAGGCAAAACCAAATCTTAGATAAACACGTAATTTATTAAAAGAAAAAAATTATGTCGCGGCTTGGAATCGAACCCGGGTTCCCCTCGTTCGAACGACATACGTACACACGGTTGGAGTTTTATGTATTACTAGCTGAAAAGCCTACAAAAAGTAGGCAAAAACAATTCCTCCGACTCTCTCCTCCACCCACTCACTCCGACTCCTCCCGCCCCCAACTCCGCCCGCCCCCAACTCCTCCGACTCCTCCCGCCCCCAACCCCTCCAGCCTCCAACTCTCCCCACTCCCACGACCCCTTCAACCCCTCCGTGCATACGTACGTACGTACGGTTGGCGTTTTATATTATTAGATGATAATAAACCCAAATACAGATGTTTGAAACTGCGGTAAGTATAATTTATTTATTTTTTCAAGTTTTTAGAAATCCAGTACAGAATGGGTAATTTTGGTTTATTATTTTCAATCATAAGCCTCTGGAATCGAGCAAGAAAACAATTTTAACCCCTCCTCAAAATTTGATGTTTTACGTTTCAAGGTACGTAAAATCCGAAAATCGAATAAAAATTTTCCGTCCGTCTGCCGTACGCGGCACTTTTCTTAGCAACACTGGACCGATTTGGTTCAAATTTGGTATATGGGCTCTATTTGGGGCCTAGTTGTGCCGCGAAGCTTTTGGTTGATGTCAGTCACTTCTAAGGGGTGAAAATTGAGGGTTGAAAATATCAAGAGTGCCCTAGCTCGAAAACTCTCTAAATAAAGGTATCGTTTTTTCACCAATTTTAAATAGTATTGAATTTAAAAAAATTTTTGAGACCACCCGGAGCTCTGTAGGACAAACCGTTCGCTCCCTACGAGTACTTGAAGGTTTTCCTTCGATAAAACAAAATCACGAGTGTGAATCACAAAACAGGTCTAATCTCCGTTCAAATTTTATCTGACTAAAATGCAATCGCTCTTCATTTCCTCGAATTGTATACAGTTTTGCCTTCTGCGTAACCAGTAATCAAATTTCCATTAGAAGCTCCCTATTTCTCGAATCGAGTGTGAAGCGTTTAGTTCTTTCTAATAAACTTGATTGTGAAGGTGTGAAGGCAGTATGGTGAGGTAGGTAGTACCTACCAATTTCAACCCTTCATTTTCCATTTGGTTGGTGGTTGGGGTTGAAATTTTCAATAATTCCCTAGTAGGTAGTACGTACCTACGGTTGGTAGGGAGGGATCTATACTGGAGGGTGATCTATACAGAAAATAATAAACCTTTGGGCAATGATTTTATATTCGATAGTTGCCTGTGCGAACTCAATTTTGAGGTCAATTATGGGGCAGTAACAAGTAGAAACTGTCGGAAATAACACATTGTGTTCTATTGACTGTGAACTGCAGATGCCAGCTCCGTCTCATTAGTGGACCAGGTGCTCACGACTGGTACCTTTACCGCCCGAGAATCAGTCGCTGACCGAGCCGTCCTCAGCTGATGACAATCGGACTGTCCCTCCACTCACCGGATTAGCCTTCCGCTGAGGGTGAAGACTCGTTTGTCGGATTAGAACCGCGGGCACATATGGCGGTCTGGCGATTAGGAGGCGATAGGCCCAATCAGCCCTAAGTGCCCGCATCACCAACTGGATTTCGATACAAAGACACTTCGAACGGCGAATCCACTGCTTTTCTGGGAACTCAGTCGTCCAAGAGATTCACTTCAGTTACTGGTGCTTTTCATCAACACCGAAACACCCAGAATCAAGAAAAACGAATTTTGTGTTTCATAGGACTACAGTTTTAAAACATTCATTTTGGTTTACTATTGTCAATAATGAACCTTGTGAATCGACCAACAAACTTTTTTTAAACCTCCGTCAAAACTTGATGGTTTACGTTTCAAGGTAGGTAGAATCCAAAAATCGAATTGTTTTTTCGTCAATTTAAAATAATATTGAATTTTTAGATTCGAATGAAACCAATCAGAGTTCAGTAGAACCAACCGTTCGCTTTCCGTAAGGACTTAACGTTTAAACTTCAGTAGGACTAAACGTTTAACAAACATTTTGAGCATTAATGATCTCAAAAATTGTCAGCAATACGGCAGGTTTTGAAAGAAAAGTCTTTTTCACTACCGCGGCACGACCCGCCTACTCGTTTCCAAATTTATGGTTTTATGGTTTTACCGCGGGTCACAACAACTGCAGGTTTGAACAGTTGTCGTTTTTTGGAGCCAAAATGTTTAACCTTTTACCGGATGGGCTCAAAGATTGCTGGAGAAAAAGCTCAAATAGGATACTAAAGTCATATTATGTCAATTTAGATTGATAACTTAAAGATATAGATAAGATTCAGAAATAAGTAAGCTAAGTACCTAATTTTAATACATTCACGTATATGTCTAGGAAACAGTTGTCATTACTTTTATTTTCGACATGGCTATGTCTTTTATTATTACCTATATTATCGATTTCAATGAAACTCTTCTCCCTAACTCGGGCACTGCCCACATAGGGGAATATTTTTCCAATATTATAAAACTTTGTAACAAACATGTACATTAAATGGAAATAAAAATATGTTTAAAAAAACCTGAGTACAGGAAGAAAAATAAAGCGAAACACGAGTGTGAATCGCAACCGAATATTCCCTGACGGAAAATGGCCGAATCTCCTTTCAATATAAAGCTGATGATCAAAATGCGATCATCGTCCGTCTCTTTTGGTTTATTGTTTTCAAACCTTTGCGATTCACACTCGTGTTTCTAATTTATCTCAGTGGTCTCAAAAAATTCTAAAAATTCTGTACTCTCTTAAATTGAAGGAAAAACAATACCTTTATATCAATTTTTTTTGAGTTTGGGCGTTTTCAAATTTTCAAACCTTATTTTTCGACATTTAGAAGTGACCTACATCAACCAAAATCTTCGGGGCACAACTAGACCCCAAATGGAGCCTACATACTAAATTTCATCAAAATCGGTCAATGCTAATTTGGGAAAGTGTCGCGTACGGCGGACGGACGGCCAAATTGATGTAGGTTGATGTAGGTCACTTCTAAGGGTTCAAAAATGAATGAATGTTGGATGGTTGGTGGCTTTGCAGACGAGTGATCTATATAGAAAAATAAAATATAATAAACCATTGTGTAATAATTTACAGCGTTTTTTTATTTAAAATAGTATTGCGTTTTCAAGAATTGAATGAGACCACCCAGAGCTCTGTAATACCAACTGTTCGCTCCCTTTGAGAACTTCGGGGTTGGTCTTACGATAAATCAGTAAACACGAGTGTGAATCGCAAAAGCGGCCTGATCCCCGTTCAAACATGAGCTGACCAAGACGCGATCGCTGTTCGTTTCATCGAGTTGTCTTCAGTTTTGCGTCCTTAGCAATCAGTAACCAAATTTCCTGGTGAAGGCACCCACAACTCCCTGTTTCTTCGAACTGAGTGTGAATCTTTATTTCATCCAAATAAACTTGATTGGGAAGTAGGTACGTTGTAGGTAGGTAGTGACAATGGCAAATCAGACGAGTGATCTATATGGTAATTATAAACCTTTGTGTAATAATTTGCAGTGTTTTTAAACATTTATATTGGTTTATTATTTTCAATAGAGAGTTTATATCTGTTGCATAGAGTTTTGAGGTTGTTACCTCAAGAAAAGGAAGTTTCAAAGCTACTGGTGTCCAATATTTCACGTTATTAGTCAGAATGGGGTGTGCGCATGATTTTTTTTAGATTTTTAATCGAAAGTAGTCCTCATTTTGAGAATGTTGACACCAGCCGTTCTCTTTTTGGATGGGTAGATCTTTTTCTATGATTTTTCAAAGTTTCGAATTATTCTGACATCACGCGCCTTTCCCGCCTGGACAGGACCCCCAGCCCACTGTGACGAAATGAGGTCACAATAATTAATTCGAATGAGCACACCCTATTTGATGAAATTAAGAAAGTTCAACTAAATTAGTTAACTAAGTTAGGACATCAAATGTTAGAGCTTGGGTATGACATGGTTTTTAATCATTTTCTCTTTCGGATGTCTCAGAGTATAAAGGGAATCAAAATTCAATATTATCAAAAATATAATATTATGTATGATTTGAATACTGTATTTATTAATACAGTAATATTTGCAGACTATGTGAAGCAAAAATGATTCTTCCCTAAAATTTTCTGACTTTTCAGGCTTATTTAAATGGGTCAAGTATCAATTAGATACCAATATAGTTGGTGTTCATTATTCTTAAATGAAATTATTTTTATGTTTCAATATTATGTTAGTTTCTTTGATGTATAGTTGCGATAAAGAGGGAGTTAAAGGTGCAACCGTATTCTGCCTGGGGTACTATCCCTTGTTGTACCTCTGGCTGTAGTTAGAATTTTTTCAAATTGCTGCTATGGGCCGTGAATAGTTTTTTTTTGCTATTTTTATTTCCCAGTTCTACGTCACATTAGAGAAAAGAAGGAGCCGAAGGTACAACCATGTTCGGCCTGAAGTACAAGCTCTGGCCATTTTTCGAATTTTTCCAAATTGCTTCTATGGGCAGCTTTTTTTTGCTATTTTTATTTCGAGGTTCTACGGCGTATCATCTGTTGAAAAAAAAAAAAAAAAACGCTGCAAATTATTACACAATCGTTTATTATTTTTTATTTTTCTATATAGATCACTCGTCTGCAAAGCCACCAACCATCCAACATGAAGAAAGACATCGATCGCATTTCGGTCAGCTTTAATTTGAACGGAGATTAGGCCTCTTTTGCGATTCACTCTCGTGTTTCTGATTTATCGTACGTTCAAACTTTAAATTCTCGTAGTGAGCTCACGGTTTGTCCAGCATAGCTCCGGGTGGTCTCAAAAAATTCTAAAAATTCCATTGAATCTCAAATTGAAGAAAAACCTTACCTTTATATCAAAATTTTTTGAGTTAGGGCGTTTTCAAAATTTTAAAATACATTTTCAACCCTTAGAAGTGATCTACATCAACCAAAATCTTCGGGGCACAACTAGACCTCAAATGGAGCCTAAATACCAAATTTCATCAAAATCGGTTGATGGTAAGTGAGGAAAGTGCCGCGTACGGCGGACGGACGGCCAAATTTTTATTCGATTTTTGGATCCTACGTACCTTGAAACGTAAACCATCAAATTTTGAGGGGGTGTTAAAAATTTTGTTTTCTTGGTCGATTCCAAAGGTTCATTATTGAAAATAACAAACCAAAATCACTCAATTTCGGTTGAAAAAAGGTTTTGGGTAACCAAATTTAAATTTTACAAAAACTGGTCGGAGGTGCTCGATTTTCCCCTACGCTGGAGGGCTCCTCACAATATTTTGACGTCCTTCTTTTGTTCTCGGAACGTTCCCGGGAACGTGCGAAACCTCTTGAGCACTCGATGGGTCGTAAAATAAATCCGATACTTGACCTCCCAGGTTTTTGTCCTTCTGTCAGGGGAGAACTGTGAAGGGAAACGACGGAGGGGGCGGACGTGACGGCGACAAGAGCGACATATGTAGAAGCAAGGTGCTGGATGGGGGTCACTCCTTCCTCTTTGCCAGACCCATTATTTTGAAAGTTCATTGAAAATCCTATTCGAAATGTGGGGAGAGGGCGCTAGAAGGGGTCTAGCTGGGTGCTCTTCTGGTTTGTCCCCTAAGCCAGTATCCCCTTTTATTAGCCGATAATCACCCACTCATCCCTCACACCCTCTTCTGTCTTCATCAGTGTCACCCCACCCACAACATTCTCTGATTTCCTCTTGCACCCAGCCAAATAGCGAAATTTTCATGCAAAATCAAAATTTTTAAAACAGTATATGATCACGGTAATATATTATATTACCATGATTGCGAAGGTAATAACAACAAAAAACTGAAAAACCCCGTTCTTTGGACTTTTTTTGAAATTCGGACCACTTTGGATTGTCCAAAATTTCTGGCAAACGAACTTGACCTTTTGTTTGTTTTTACGAACATTTTAGCGAAAACTAAAAAAAAAATTCTAAAAATGACTCGTTAAATGATTATTATCAAAAATAATTACACACACAGTGTGTGTGTGTCATTCCGCACGATAACTTGAGTAATTATTTAGATTTTTAACACAGAATGTGTTTTTGCGATGACCTACCGAAAAAAAATCGTCACGAAAAAGCGACAGAAAAAACCGTTACGCGCCTTTTATAATGATTTTCACGTGCAACCAAGCCGTTGGTAAGGAAATAGAACTCCCGCAGTGTTCATTGCACAGAAATTGTTCACCATTCGTTGGAAAGCTCTCAATTTATATAGTATTTTTCTTGTAGTTACATATTTATTTATATAACATTTATAGGGTTTTAGACCAAATTAAATTTCTAACAATTATTTATTGTATTATTGCCAAAGACTCCACATTTATTATTGTTGTTTTTGACATTTTATGTCTTTACTATGGCACATAAATGAAAAATCGCCACGCTGGCATTGTAACGGGGCACTGTCACGAGGGGAGCGTCACGCGGAAATTTTCTGATGATTTTCACGTACAACCAATCGTTCCTAGGGAAAACTAACTTCCTCATTTTCCACCCCACAAAAATCGTTCACCACTCATTGGAAAGCTCTCAATTTATTAATCATGGTACACGGTCCCTAATATGAATGCACCTGTACGGAAAGCTGAATTATGCGCACTCACATACGAGTATGATGTGAGCAACAAATGAGATGTCAACATGATCGTGAGAGGAAAATAGGTATCTTCATCCAACAGCGTTACGGAGGCAGGGCAATGGAGAATGCTGAAGGCGCCTGAGTGGTCACTGATCAGCTGAGTGAGCTCCAAGGCCATTTCCTCTCCTGTTGAACGCAGGAAGCTGACATTTGAGAGGCAGGGTCAATGGAGAATGCTGAAGGCGCCTGAGTGGTCACTGATCAGCTGAGTGAGCTCCAAGGCCATTTCCTCTCCTGTTGAACGTAGGAAGCTGACATTTGAGAGGCAGGGTCAATGGAGAATGCTGAAGGCGCCTGAGTGGTCACTGATCAGCTGAGTGAGCTCCAAGGCCATTTCCTCTCCTGTTGAACGTAGGAAGCTGACATTTGAGAGGCAGGGTCAATGGAGAATGCTGAAGGCGCCTGAGTGGTCACTGATCAGCTGAGTGAGCTCCAAAGCCTTTTTCTCTCCTGTTGAACGTAGGAAGCTGACATTTGAGAGGCAGGGTCAATGGAGAATGCTGAAGGCGCCTGAGTGGTCACTGATCAGCTGAGTGAGCTCCAAGGCCATTTCCTCTCCTGTTGAACGCAGGAAGCTGACATTTGAGAGGCAGGGTCAATGGAGAATGCTGAAGGCGCCTGAGTGGTCACTGATCAGCTGAGTGAGCTCCAAGGCCATTTCCTCTCCTGTTGAACGTAGGAAGCTGACATTTGAGAGGCAGGGTCAATGGAGAATGCTGAAGGCGCCTGAGTGGTCACTGATCAGCTGAGTGAGCTCCAAGGCCATTTCCTCTCCTGTTGAACGTAGGAAGCTGACATTTGAGAGGCAGGGTCAATGGAGAATGCTGAAGGCGCCTGAGTGGTCACTGATCAGCTGAGTGAGCTCCAAGGCCATTTCCTCTCCTGTTGAACGTAGGAAGCTGACATTTGAGAGGCAGGGTCAATGGAGAATGCTGAAGGCGCCTGATTGTGCACTGATCACCTGAGTGAGCTCCAAAGCCTTTTTCTCTCCTGTTGAACGCAGGAAGCTACATTCGATTCATTTAAATTGCCCAATCGTATTACGTAAAACATTCCGTTGTGCGTGGCCAACAAGCTGCGGCATGAGCGTGATTGTTTAAATGAATGTTTACGTACATTACATCGCAACCATCAACGAGCACAATCAAATTTCCACAAACAAAAGTACAATACGAGGTTTTATATGAAGGGGAAAGGGGGCGCAAAGACATAAAATGTCTCTCGTGGTTGCGTACTTGTACGAAAGCTGTATCCACCGTTTGTGTTTTCAATGGGAATTGCAAGTTGGGGTGAAGGTCTTTCCTAAGGAAAAGAAGAGAGAGATGGAATAATGCCATGGGGGCAAAATATGGGAAATTATAAAGGATTCGGGAGATTAAGAGACAGAAAATGTAGTTAATGTTTAATTACTAATGTTTTAATAAATTTATTTAACGGATGACTAGCATCGCAAAAACACATTCTGTGTTCCTATGATTTCATACAGAGTATGGAAAAATAAATAAACCGGGGGGTGCAGGGGGGCGGAGCCCCCCGCCGAGGCGCAAAGCGCCGAGTTTTTATTTAGTTTTCGCCAAAATCTTTGTAACAACAAACAAAAGGTCAACTTCGTTAGCCAAACATTTTGGACAATCCAAAGTGGTCCAAATTTTTTAAAAAAGTCCAAAAAAACGGGGTTTTTCCATTTTTATGGTTATTACCTACCTTCACAATCATAGTAACATAATATGTACCATGTAACATGTAACATGTAACATAATATACCATATTATGGTATATTCGGATTTAGCAAAAAAATTCTGATGACAATGCGTTTTTCTAAAATTAAAATTATCCAAAAATTAAGAAAAGCATGTATATATCGACACCTTAAAGCACAAAGGGGCTATGTCCATCCATCTTCCACATTTTAAATTTTTTTCATCTTCAGAAATACTCTAATTAAACAAAACTATTATTGACCTTCCTGACGATTATAGCTCGAAAATTTCTTGAAGATATTAAAGAGTTTGGTGTAATAAGCCATTATTTTAGGAATTGTGCACTGGTGATAACTTCTTTTGCGTTTTTTTCAAAACTCCGTTTTTGGACATAGCCCCTTTGTGCTTTAAGGTATCGATATTTATGTATATGATTTTTGAAAAAATTTCGGGGAACATTCAGAATGTTCCAAAACGGATTTTGGTGAGAACATTAAATGTTCTTTCGACAAATTTTGTCGAAAAGGTCCATTCTAAAAATTTTGAGACCATTGCAATAGCTTCATTTTTCTTGAAAATTCGCTAAAAGAGATTTGGGTAAATGATCATTCGGACTGCCTATTGAAAAACTGGGCGTACGAGCTACCTAGAAATACTAGTAACTACTAATTTTTCTAGTTTGGCTATTATCAAAACATAAAAATTAGGTACTGCTTAAGTAGACATTTTCCAGGCTAAATGGAGTTGAAGCGTGGGAAAAGGGTTACGATTCTTAGTTATAGGTACCAATTTTTACTTTCCATCTATTGATCATATTCTCTAGTCACTCCATTGCATACCATTATTTGCTCTTTGAAGGCGTAACTGTGCAGTCTGGTGTTAATTCTCCTCGAAACAGCTAAATAACGAGGCTGTACTCGTGGCAGGAGAATGAACCGAACACCAATTTGATCATTTTTCATAGTTCTTCACTTCCAGAAAAAGGGTTATCTATTGAGTAGGTATTCAGTAAAATAGTTAGAACTTACCAGTTTGTTGTGCTGGGTAGAAACCTCCAACTCCTGTTATAAACGTCAATAAGCGGGTTGGCGCAGGTCAACTGCGGTTTTCGCGAGTCCGAGAGGCCGCCGACAGATGGCTTCTGCTTCCTTCCAACCCTTTCAATTTCCCGCGAATTTATAAAGACAATATAAATTTCATGTTATTGTTGCGAAAATTCATGTTCAAATGTTGCTTCATGATGCGATCGCCTGTGGTACTACAGTATTTCCAAGTCAAATTCAAGACTTTCCTAACTAAATTCAAGATTTTCCAAACCAATTCAAGGTTTTTCAAACTCAATTCAAAACTTTTTCAATCCAAATTCAAGAGTTTTCCAAACCATATTCAAGTTTTTCTTTCAATCCAAATTTTAGATTGTTCTAGAACCAAATTACACATTTGTAGAGAGTTGACATGTCAGTTTTAGTGTGAACCTAATAATACCTACATAATGTTTCTGTCGGCGATCGTCACTCGCCAAACTCAGTATCTACCTGTTCTAATTCAAATAAACAATCCAAGAATGCCTTCAGTGTGTCCATTCCTTCATCGTGCGCATCCTTTCTTTACGTGCATCCCTTCTTTACACGTATCTCTTCCAAGAGCCTGAATCAAATCAAATTACAAATCAAATATTGGTTTATTATTTTCAATAATAAGCCTTTGGAATCGAGCAAGAAAAAACAAATTTTAACCCCCCCCCCCTCAAAATTCGATGTTTTACGTTTCAAGGTACGTAGAATACGAAAATCGAATAAAAAAATTTCCGTCCGTCCGCCGTACGCCGTACGCGGCACTTTTCTTAGCAACACTGGACCGATTTGGTTAAAATTTGGTATATGGGCTACATTTGGGGTCTAGTTGTGCCGCGAAGCTTTTGGTTGATGTAGGTCCCTTCTAAGGGGTGAAAATTAAGGGTTGAAATTTTCAAGAGTGCCCTAGCTCGAAAACTCTCGAAATAAAGGTATCGTTTTTCCACCAATTTTAAATAGTACAGAATTTTTAAAAATTTTTGAGACCACCCGGAGCTCTGTAGGACAAACCGTTCGGTCCCGACGAGTATTTGAAGGTTTTCCTTCGATAAAACAGAATCATGAGTGTGAATCGCAAAAGAGGTCTAATCGCCGTTCAAATTTTATCTGACTAAAATGCGATCGCTGTTCATTTCTTCGATTTGTATACAGTTTTGCCTTCTGCGTAACCAGTAATCAAATTTCCATATCAAGCTTTCTATTTTTCGAATCGAGTGTGAAGCGTTTAGTTCTTTCTAAGAAACTTGATTGTGAAGGTGTGAAGCCATTATAGTGTGGTAGGTAGTACCTACCAATAGTTGGTAGGTAAAAAAAAGTTGGTAGGTAAAACAATGTTTGTAGGTAAAAAACGCTGCAAATCATTGCTCACTGATCAGATCACTGATCAGCTGAGTGAGCTTCGAAGCCATTTTCAATGCTATTGAATGGAAGTGCTCTTCCAGGCGTCTCCAGCATTCGAGGAGATCTTCTTCACTCCTCAGATCACTGATCAGCTGAGTGAGCTCCGAAGCCATTTTCAATGCTATTGAATGGAAGTGGTCTTCCAGGCGTCTCCAGCATTCGAGGATATCTTCTTCACTCCTCACATCACTGATCAGCTGAGTGAGCTCCAAAGCCATTTTCAATCCTATTGAATGGAGGTGCTCTTCCAGGCGTCTCCAGCATTCGAGGAGATCTTCTTCACTCCTCACATCACTGATCAGCTGAGTGAGCTCCAAAGCCATTTTCAATCCTATTGAATGGAAGTGCTCTTCCAGGCGTCTCCAGCATTCGAGGAGATCTTCTTCACTCTTCAGATCACTGATCAGCTGAGTGAGCACCGAAGCCATTTTCAATCCTATTGAACGCAGGAGCTGAAATTTGAGAGGGAAGGTCAAGGGAGAATACAGATGGTGGTAGGTGCTATTGATGGAGAACCAGTGATGTATACAGAAGGATGATCTATACAGAAAATAATAAACCTTTGAGCAATGATTTGCAGCGTTTTTGATGGTTCATATTTGATAGTCGAGTTTTTGCCAGTTTGGCTCCGTTTGATGGATCAAGGGGGTCTCATTCTATCCAAATAGCTAAACTCTTATTTTCGAAAAAAATCGGACTTACATGGCTTTGCAAGTTTACTGTCGAAATAAGGAACGGAAACTGACAGGCAAATAATAAAAAAATCTGACACCATTCTGTAATGGGTCACTACGCACAGATGCAGAGAGGCGTACTGGAGTCGTTCGGTAGTCACTGCAAGAACGCGTATTGTGGGAATGGATGTCTATTCCACCTTGGAGAACGGAAGAGTTTCTGAATACCATACACAAACACCTGTACACGTATAGTGCTGGAATTGTAAGGCAATTTAGTTCTTTGAAACGGCCACGACAACTCTCCATGTAATCAAGGCCCAGCATTATTCTGATTGCCGATTTCTGCAGCTTGAAAATTACATCTTTCCCATCAGAACACCCTCAAAAACTAATACCATATGAAGCCCTGCTCATGAAGAGTGCAAAGAAAACGTCGCGGATCACTGGAAGAGAAACGTAGTCTTGAAGGCGTCGAAGTGCGAAATTGGTGCATGCCAACTTATCAGCAAGCTGGTTGATGTGCGACTTCCAGGGGAGCCTATTGTCCATATGTAGTCCCAGAAAATTGATTGAGGTCACAGAACGGCCGTTGAGGGAAAAGATAAGACCCTGCGTTTTATCAACATTGAGATGAAGGGAGTTAGCATGACACCAGGACTTCACCAGCCCTTCCAATACTGTTGCAGAGATCAGGGCCAGAACCGCCAAAACCCAAAATCGTCACATCATCGACAAATAAGAACACCTTTTCTGGGCGATGATCAAACTGATAAGCAAGGTTGAAAACTATCGATGTACTGTTTTGCTTTTCTCTTCTAACGAGTTCAAGGCCTGGTTTGTGCAAAATTTACATTTCTTGTTTTGGAAAATCTTGCATCTGACTAGGAAATGCTATATTATCGTAACTATGGCTTAGTTGGTTCTTTTGGTTTATTATTTTCAATAATAAGCCTTTGGAATCGAGCAAGAAAAACAAAATTTTAACCCCCCCTCAAAATTTGATGTTTTACGTTTCAAGGTACGCAGAATCCGAAAATCGAATAAAAAATTTTCCGTCCGTCCGCCGTACGCCGTACGCCGTCCGCCGTCCGCCGTACGCGGCACTTTTCTTAGCAACACTGGACCGATTTGGTTCAAATTTGGTATATGGGCTCCATTTGGGGTCTAGTTGTGCCGCGAAGCTTTTGGTTGGTGTAGGTCACTTCTATGGGGTGAAAATTAAGGGTTGAAATTTTCAAGAGTGCCCTAGCTCGAAAACTCTCGAAATAAAGGTATCGTTTTTTCACCAATTTTAAATAGTACAGAATTTTTAAAAATTTTTGAGAACACCCGGAGCTCTGTAGGACAAACCGTTCGGTCCCTACGAGTATTTGGAGGTTTTCCTTCGATAAAACAGAATCATGAGTGTGAATCGCAAAAGAGGTCTAATCGCCGTTCAAATTTTATCTGACTAAAATGCGATCGCTGTTCATTCCTTCGATTTGTATACAGTTTTGCCTTCTGCGTAACCAGTAAACAAATTTCCATATCAAGCTTTCTATTTTTCGAATCGAGTGTGAAGCGTTTAGTTCATTCTAATAAACTTGATTGTGAAGGACAGAAGCCATTATAGTGTGGTAGGTAGTACCTACCAATAGTTGGTAGGTAAAACAATGTTTGTAGGTAAAAAACGCTGCAAATCATTGCTCACTGATCAGATCACTGATCAGCTGAGTGAGCTCCGAAGCCATTTTCAATGCTATTGAATGGAAGTGCTCTTCCAGGCGTCTCCAGCATTCGAGG
This sequence comes from Apolygus lucorum, assembly GCA_009739505.2. Lineage (NCBI taxonomy): Eukaryota > Metazoa > Arthropoda > Insecta > Hemiptera > Miridae > Apolygus > Apolygus lucorum. The sequence continues at coordinate 4,475,843 of CM019183.2, forward strand.
AGATCTTCACTCCTCAGATCACTGATCAGCTGAGTGAGCTCCGAAGCCATTTTCAATGCTATTGAATGGAAGTGGTCTTCCAGGCGTCTCCAGCATTCGAGGAGATCTTCTTCACTCCTCACATCACTGATCAGCTGAGTGAGCTCCAAAGCCATTTTCAATCCTATTGAATGGAAGTGCTCTTCCAGGCGTCTCCAGCATTTGAGGAGATCTTCTTCACTCTTCAGATCACTGATCAGCTGAGTGAGCTCCGAAGCCATTTTCAATCCTATTGAACGCAGGAGCTGAAATTTGAGAGGGAAGGTCAAGGGAGAATACAGATGGTGGTAGGTGCTATTGATGGAGAACCAGTGATCTATACAGAAAATAATAAACCTTTGAGCAATGATTTGCAGCGTTTTTTCGACCAAATTGAGTTTGAGGTCGTTTCAAGGACGACCTTCAGAAGTGAAAGACGTCCTCATTCCATTGATCTTGATTGAAACTGGACAACGCTGCCCTCCAAAAAAAGCCCAATCTCTATTCTGCTCTTTTTGCGAAAAACGCCATTTTAGGTTTTTTGACCTGACTTTTTTACCAACAAGAAGATATTAATTTTTAGGACGTCCCACAGTAAGACTTGGGCGTCCTTATGCGATCGATCTGGGGTGAAGGAGGACAACACTCAACAGAAAAAAAATAACCACACAGTAATCCGTTTTAGACCATTCTGAATCCAAATCCGCGAAAAAAACCATAGGTGAATGTCAGTGTAGGTGTGTATGTGTAGGTGTATGTGTGTGTGTAACAAAATCTTGTGTCGTCTGCACAGGCCTTAGTTCTCAACTGATTTTCCTGGTTCTTTTTTTGTTCGACGCGGAAAACTATCTAGTTGTGCACTACGTCGACGGAATTTCGAATTTTGGTTTTTAAGGGGGGGGGGGGAAAGGGGGGGTTAATGCTTAAAAAACATGCGTTTGCGGGCATAATCTTACAAACTCTGCCCTGGCCTCAATTTCCAACCGATTTGTGTATTTCTTTTTTTTTGTTTGACTAAAATAACTTCCGAGTTGTACATGATTTCACCAGAGTACCAAAATTCGCAAGAGGAGGGGATAAGTGGGGGGATAATATTCACAAAATATCCAGTTTTTCAATATTTCGGTTCCTTTACAGCTTACTAAATGTACCCAACCTTTGAAATTGAGGAAAAATTCTCATTATACCTCCGGATTTTCATGAATTATTCTATGTGCCACCATGGAACTAATAGTGGTGCCACTATGGTGCCAGGACACCATAAACCGCATATTTCGTGGTTTTTTTGTATGTTTCACCTTGAATACGGATGTGAACCTCGACGGACCGCCTACTAAAACTAATAGTTGAAAGTTCAACGTTACGACGTATTTCCGCTTTGGTGCCAGATCGGCACCATTGGAGGAGGAGGGGGGGGGGTGAACTCGAATTCGCATGTTGGGTATCGTAGATCATGGATTTTAAAACGCTCTTCAGATTCGAGGCTCCCATGCCGCTAGAAATGTTATGGTGGATAATGGTGAGGGGAGGGAGGATCACTACTACTTGTATCACTTGTACCTATTTCTTGCCTAAAGAAATAAATTAATTACATCGAGTGAAACAGTTTTATTGCTTACCAACTGGTTAAACTGATCTAATGCTTATCCAATGGGACGTCCCCTGGAATGCATGCATTACTAAACAATATGTTTTTACTACGGAGGTCTTTCATATGCTATAATTTGTCTAGAGTCGCCAATTCCCCAGGCCATCGTCTTTAGTGTTAACCATGTCGAAGAGTCTTGAAGAGTAGGTTGGACGTTTTTCTATGTGGATCAAGGTTTTTGAAATGAGTTTAACCATGAAAATTGACTAAACTTTCAGGTGAAAACAAGTACGTTAGATTCGTCTAACAGAAAAGTCTCCCCTTTCACCAAGTACATCAGATTCGTGCAGACGAGAAGGTCGCAAAATTCAGAACTCATATTTTTGGTCCCGATCAGTTAAGTCGGATTCGTCTAGACGAAAATGCCAATTTTATTCAAAATTCTAATTCCCTAAAAATCGACTCTACTAGTTAGGAAATAATAGGAAATCTTAAAAACGTTTACGAGCTTAATAAACTCGTTTTGGTTTCATATTTTCAATAGTGATATCAATTTAAGATAGTATAGAATTAAAAATTTTTTTTGAGACCACGCGGAGCCCTGTAGGACAAACCGTTTGCTCCCTACGATAATTTAAGGCTGGACTTGTGATAAATCAGAAAAACGAGTGTGAATCGCAAAAGAGGCCGAATCTCCGTTCAAATGTTAGCTGACCGAAATACAATTTATGTTTTTCTCCATGTTAATTGGTGGTCAAAATGGCAAACCCGAGTTCTTTGCAGACGGGTGATCTATATAGAAAAATAATAAACATGTTAGTGATAATTTTCAGCGTTTTTCCTTCAAAATCAAGTTTATTATGAAAAAATCACACTTACCTTCAATTACCTACCCAAGCTAATAATATAATATCGTGATATTATCACGATTTAAGAAAAGATGCAGTTCCACTATAATATTATTGGCAATTTTTTGGTAAATTGGGGATTTTTCCTAGCGGTTTTTAACTGTTTCATCCACGGAGTTACAAAGGTGTTTTTAACCATATTGAAGTTCGTTATTCGACGTACAACTTTCGATAATAACTCCCGCCCGCATTTGGTTTAATAATTCAAGGCAAACTTTATTGGTAGCAGCAGCAGCGGGGAAAAGGATCCGATAAACGATATTATGGTGAGCTTTAACAGAGGATTCGCGTGACTAAGTTCATTTACTCCAACAGAAATTGAGTTTCTCTAGAAATGGACTGCCTCTCGCTTGACCCCCTCCTAACTTTCTGGGGGTTTTCCCTCCTTTTTGTCATCCTGTCACTCCTTCTTTCCACATCAATTCAAGCTTCTTTTAAACGTCTCAGCGCTGTGTAACTCGAATAACTGATATTTTACTATCGTTTACAGGTGTTCCGAGTCCTCGACAATGTTACAGGTTATTGCAGTTGGTCGAAATGGGGTATTTCGGTGGGTCGGAAATTGTGGTTTTGTAATTTATTAGTTTTTTTTTGGGCAATTTACGTTATCTTGAATTATCAAGTTTTGATTTGAATTTACAATTGTTTAAAATTAAAGTTTTCCAAAAGGGTTATTTAGGATGTTGTACTTACCAGCGTTTACTATCGTGCGTAGACTGCTGAAGATGAAGATGATTTTACTAATTATGGTAGTTGCGTGTGACCATGCGTAAAAGGAACACTGATTTGTTGCTATATGATATTATGCGAAATAAAGACGTTACTGAGACTTGTTTGTTACTTTTATGCGTTATCCTAATACCTTCAAATAAATGGTTGAAAACTTTAATTATGTGAGGCTAGGGATCTCCAGGTAGAGGGTTATCTTGGACCAAAGGGCTCAGAGGATAAAAAGGTTCTACCTGAGGGATACCTAGGGTTGCTGCCACCACCTGGGTCGAGTGTTGACCTCAGGAAATACCCAAAGATTACTAATTGCAAAATACCTGAGTCCGTTTGAGTTGGAAAGGTTTTACCTTCTGAAATGAAGAACACAATTTGCAAGAAAACACGTAGGATTTTTATTCATAAAAATCGTATAAGTTTTGTTACCGTGAAGCGGATTTTCGTGGATTCAGAAGGAACCACGGCAAGAAAATATATTGTATTCAAAAATATATATAACTTCAATATAATTCACACTTGAATTTAAAATGTAATTGATTTTTATTTGCAATACTTTGCTTCTTGACGAATTAATACTTGTATACTTAGGAACTTGACTTTGTAGGATTATACATATATGACTTATGTTATTACTTTTGTTTATAATTATACTTATTTCTTTACTAACTGAAATACAACTTCGTTCATATAGACTTTTACAATTACAACGTTACTTTGCTTTACAATTACTTTTCTACTACAACTTTCTTTCACAATTTCTTATTATCTTCTCTATTTACTTTTACAGGGGCGTTATGTTTATAAGGGGGGATTTTGCCAGATTTTATTGAGAGAAAGCGCTTACGTGGTTGAGGGAATGGTGCTCACCCTTTTGCCGAGCTTGGATCCAGATGCGAATCTCCGTAGCAGGTGTATTGCGTCCAGGGCCTCTTCTGCGTAATGCTTGTGGGGGATGCCTGGGATCGGGGCAGACTTGCCTCGGTCCGGGTGTCGAACGGCGTACCGGTTCTTGTGGCGTTATGGAGATGGGCGGCAGATCCTTGTGTCCCGCGCCTTGGCTATTCGGGAGAAAAACACAAGAGATCCGACTGGCGGAATTCAGTAGAACGGCTATTGGTGAAATGTTCCAAAGATGCACTCACTCACGGGTTCTCAGTTCGTTCACCGACACAGAAGTTAGAGGGGATGAGTCGTGTTAGTTGGGTTCGACTACAATCGAGACGCGTGGCTGACAGACTGAGGTACGAGGGAGGGGGCAGGCCCTTATATGCCCTCGGCCATCTTGCTTTTCGGCGGTGGAAGGTTCTAGGCCGTTGGCGCGCTCGATGTCTCCGGCAGTGGGTGGCGGACATTGGTATTACGGTTGATGTTGTACTTGCATGGAAGTTGTATGGAAGCAGTTGTTGAATTAGTGGTACATGGAGAGCTAGGGATCTTGACTCCATTACAGTTTTGACCTCAAATTTGGATTCAGCACCACTGTAGAGTAGAGTAGAGTAGAGTAAGCAACCATTTCAGGTTGAATTTTCGTCCGACTGCCATTCTTGGCGTTGCGGACGTCATCAGCTGTCTCCCTAAGGGGAGATCAGAATTTGTTCTGATGATTTCGCTCATGGCTTCCCAAACATCACCGCCCTGGGTTGGAACGAGAGATTGCCGATCGTCTAATAGACAGAAAACTTTCTGCTGGCGACCAGACTCGAACTCGCATCCCCGCTAGACGGTTCTTATCCTATCACCGCAGTCGGGTACACTGTCCACTAGACCACCGACGCCCACAATTTCAGATCTACACCACTGAATTCAGCACCACTGAAAACCTCTATACTCTAATTTGTTGCGTATTGATACTATAACATGTGGTCATAAATTAATTAAAGAGATCACACGTTTGAAACATATTTAGTAGTGCATGCATTCCAGGGGACGTCCCATTGGATAAGCATTTGGTCAAATGAGAGTAACGAGATTGGGGGAACCTCAAGTGAAAGGTGTGTATTTGAGCGACGACTTTGGGGGAAAGTCCAACGGCGAGTTTGGGGGAACGGGACCCGAGATAACAGCGTTAAGGTTAATTTTAAATTAAAATGTATGAATAAAATCAAAATGTAATGTTACTCTATGTACTGATGCCGGCATTTCTGTAAGCCGAATAAGTTGATCAGGCAGGAGCTAAAAGCGTTAAGTACTAGTAATTTGGAACACGCGTACAATAAGGGATTTCGACAAAGTGCGTATAATTGCAGAAAGTCTCTACTGCCCCCCTTCCTAAATCGTATGATGACAGCCTTACACAATTGCGAGAGCTGGCGAACTCTGAGGAAACTAACAAATTTTGTTACGTGACTCCTGACAATATTACCTATTTTCACTAATCATTCAAACCTTGAACTATTGGATATTATATACTATAAGGATATTGTTTGTAGTGAAGATGAACAGTAAGGTACTACCTAAATTACTACTAAATTACTGTGATATACCTACTTGACGATGAGTAATCTTCAATAATTATATACGATGTGACTGTGTAACCCCAAAGTCGTCTTGTTTTTGGAACAACAGTTCTTTTCTACGTTCCCCCGAAGTGGTCACATTCTCGTCGGGGCCTTCCCCCAAAGTCGTTGCTTTTTTCCCCCAAAGTAGTTGTGTTTTTAGTCCAATTCCCCCAAAGTAGGACCTCCCGGTCAAATAATACAAGTTGGTAAGCGAAAAAAACTGTTCACTCGATGTAATTTATTAAACATTTTAGGCAAGAAATAGTGACACCCACCCACCCCCCGGTCACTCCCATCCACCATAACATTTCTAGGGGCATGGGAGCCTCGAATTTGAAGAGTATTTTGACATCCATGATCTACGACACCCAACATGCAAATTCGAGTTCACCCCCCCCCCTCCCATAATGGTGCCAGTCTGGCACCAAAGCGGTAATACTTCGTAACGTTGAACTTTCATCTATTTGTTTTGGTAGGCAGTCCGTCAAAGTTCATTTCCGTATTCAAGGTGAAACACAAACAGTATATTGCTTCCGAGTCTACCAAGGTTGAAAACGGTGGATACAGCTTTCGTACAAGTACGCAACCACGAGAGACATTTTATGTCTTATGTTTAATAAATTGAGAGCTTTCCAATGAGTGGTGAACGATTTTTGTGGGGTGGAAAATGAGGAAGTTAGTTTTCCCTAGGAACGATTGGTTGTACGTGAAAATCATCAGAAATTTCCGCGTAACGCTCCCCTCGTAACGCTCCCCTCATAACGCTCCCCGCGTGACGATTTTTCATTTATGTGCCATAGTAAAGACATAAAATGTCAAAAAATAAGGTAATCGAATTTCCTAATAATTTGAATGTGATAATAAAATCTACAGAAAGCATTAGAGAAGCCAAATTTTACACTATTCGATGAATTCTTCGATGTAATGGATCGAGGGCGGAACAATACAATTTCCAGGTCTGTTTCATGAAAAGTGGCCTCAGTCGATGTGGCATGGCTTACTGAACTCACGAACCTAACAACAATTAATGTTCTGTTTGATTATTGAATTTAATTGAAAATTTTTTCATTTGTAAACCGTCCAAAGGCTATACAAAGGTCAGTACAAATTATTCGATTTTCGGATTCTACGTACCTTGAAACGTAAACCAACAAATTTTGAGAGGGGATTAAAATGCTTGCATACCTGTCTGCAACACATTGGGACATTTTCATGTGTGTTTTCTTATTGTATTTATTACTAGGTAGATCTCACCCGTGCATTGCACGGTAGGGCGAACAGATCAATTAATTGGGCCATAAGATAAGTAAGGTTCATGTACCCAAGCATCAAAATGAAAAAACAGTTGATAGTTCTCTACGCAACACAGTGAGTCTATTTTATTTATTGGTATCGCGTGAGCAAGTTTTCGTGACGATTTTTCAGTTTATGTGCCAAAGCAAAGACATGAAAATGTAAAAAATCCTTAGTTTAACATGGATATGTTTTTGGGCTGGGGCTCATTCCAAAATTTGCGTAACGACACCAAAATTTGTGAGGACCTGGCCCTTTAGATTATTATCAACTCGAATGAAAACTGAAGGCGATCATTTATGAAGTTAGGTATAAGTAAGTAAGTTAGGTACTATAAATACCTAAATAACATGGATACGTTTACAGTAAACATATCTATGATTCAATGTTTTTCCGTAAAGCCGAGAAATTTACCGCGAATTTATACTTTTTATTTGATTTTTGGATTATATCGATACCTTAAAGCACAAAGGGGCTATGTCCATCCATCTTCCACATTTTCATTTTTGTTTTAATTCAAGAAAAACTCAAATTTAACAAAACTATTAAAGACCTTCTTGATGATTATAGCTTGAAAAGTTCTTGAAGAAATTAAAGAGTTTAGTCTAATAAACCATTATTTTAGGAATTGTGCACTGGTGATAACTTCTGTTGCGTTTTTAGGACGTCTCACAGTAAGACTTGGGCGTCCTTATGCGATCGATCTGGAGTAAAGTTGGACAACACTTAACAGAAAAAAATAAAAAATAAAAATCCGTTTTAGACCATTCTGAATACAAATCCACGAAAAAACCATAGGTGAATGTCCGTGTGTGTGTGTGTGTGTGTATGTGTGTGACAAAATCTTGTGTCGTCTGCCCAGTAGGTCGATTCTCTAACTCGTTATGGGATAATAGCGACAACGAAGTGTCGTTATGATAACAATAACGATTAATAGCGATGATCGCGATTCTGCAGACGCGAAATAGCGACAACTGTCGCTCAGTCGTCGCTATTTCGGCCGAAAAGTGTCGTTACCATCTCGACGGCTCGAAACCCCCCGGTATGGATTACGACAACCGTCTTTATGAAAAAGTAGCTTAAAACGCTCTTTAATTCCTAACCTATTCGAAGTCATATTTCAGTTTCCGAGTTGCTCTGTTCATTTCCGTATTGTGGGTTATTAGTTTTGTTAATCAAATCATTTTGAGAATAAAATTTATACATTCGTACATAATTTCTGGTGAATATTTAAAAAATAATATCCGACCCTCATAATGAGCAGTTTATTCGCCGTTTTAATTTGTGTCTTACTTACTTGATTTTTTTCTACAATTGTATTAAACAAACATCGTAGTATTTATATTATTTCAAGCTGTTAATTCGTATAGAAATTCATGCACTCTATTGATCATAGTAAAGGGAGTATTTTCAATGGAATTGAGTTTTTGACAAACTATCAACAGCATGTTTTATAATATAAATGTTGATATTATAAACATTGAATGATGATAAAAATAATTATAATGTCATTTTCGGAAATTGGTAGGTAAGTACATAAAATTAAAATAGTTAACTTATAAAATAGGTAGATTCTACTTGAATTTTTAACTATTTTATTAAATGTGTGCCTGCATAAAAACTTCCTAAAATGAAGAAAACCCCTAAAATTGATAATTTTTTGCTAAAATAATTGTGATGATAATGCTCTTTTTTATACCAACTTACCTGCTATTACCTGAGAAAATATTTACCACGAATTTACGATTGTTTATATCCGTAATCGACGTCGACGGTAGGAGAGAATATGACGTGGTAGATGAAAATTGTAACATAAAATTGAATCAAAGAAATATGAATGTGAAGGTAGATAAATAAATTACGTCATGAATCTTACGTTTTATTGAATACAATAATATGTTCATTCAGTCTTATAACATACATGAAACTTTACATGAGTAAAACAGCGATTCATAAATTTTGAAGTGATATTAGGTGTTTTTACCCTTGAGTGAAATACATCTATTTTGTTCTGAAAAGACGTCGAGAACTCCGAAATTTTCGTGAGTAGGGGTTAGGTACTTGTTTCCCGGAATCTGTAACAATAATGTATACCGCACACAATTAGGCAGTTAGCTATGGACTTCTCACTCAAAGTAGTTGAAGGTACCAATAAGTATGAATGTGTGAGTATGAATAAACGATAAATAACAAGACGATTCTTACCTTGTAGTAAGATGGACAGGCAGTTGATTATTCGAAGCATCGTGGACGGACGAAATTCATACCAATGTGACTGATGAATCCGATTTATGAAAAGTAATTCTTTCCATTATCATTATTCCATGATACAAAAGCACGAATCACGAGAAAAACTCCGTTTTTATGCGTCATTCCTTTGTATATTCATCACGGCAAAAAATATGAATCCGACATTTTGCAAACTGCAGTGATCTTCTACCCGTGATAACAATTGGAAACTATTATCAATACGTCTTCCCATTGGCTAAAAATCACGCGTTGCTACCTTTCGCTCGCTCTAGACTGAAATATTGTCGGATCACATAGCGACGTCGTTATTTTGAAATGCAACGACCAAACTTCGCTATACCCGATTAGAGAATTCCAATGTCGTTATCGACCTGTCGTTGCACGGGAGGGATACCGAATCCGACGCGATAACGTCAACCAAATAGCGAGTTACAGAATCGACCTGCAGGCCTTAGTTCTCAACCGATTTTCCTGGTTCTTTCATTGTTCGACGCGGAAAACTATCTAGTTGTGCACTACGTCGCCGGAATTCCGAAAATTGCCTTTTAAGGGGGGGGGATGGGGGGTTAATGCTCAGAAAACGTGCGTTTGCGGGCATAATCTTGTAAAATCTGTCCAGGCCAACCGATTTGCGTGTTTCTTCTTTTATTTGACTCAAATAACTTCCGAGTTGTACATGATTTCACCGGAGTATGAAAATTCCCAAGAGGAGGGGGCGAGTGGGAGGATAATATTTACAAAATATCCGAATTTTCAATATTTTGGTTCCATTACTGCTTACTAACTGTCCCAAGCTTTGAAATTGAGGATAAATTCTCATTATACCTCCGGATTTTCATGAATTATTCTCTGTACCACCATGGAACTAATAGTGGTGCCACCATGGTGCCAGGGCACCATAAACCACATATTTCTTGGGTGTTTTTGTGTTTCACCCTGAATACGGATGTGAACCTCGACGGATTACCTTCTAAAACTGATAAATGAAAGTTCAATGTTACGACGTATTTCGGCTTTGGTGCCAGACTGGCACCATTGGTTGAGGGGGGAGGGGGGGGGGGTGAACTCGAATTTGCATGTTGGGTATTGTAGGTGATGGATTTTAAAATGCTCTTCAGATTCGATGCTCCCATGCCGCTAGAAATGTTATGGTGGATAATGGAGAGGGGGGGGGGTCACTATTTCTTGCCTAAAGTAATAAATAAATTACATCCAGTGAAACAGTTTTATCGCTTACCAACTGGTTAATCTGATCTAATGCTTATCCAATGGGACGTCCTCTGGAATGCATGCATTACTAAACAATATGTTTCTCAATGCTCTGTATTTGGACACAGCGCCTTCGTGCTTTAAGGTATCGATATGTTCGATGGAGCGATTCTTCCGCTCTATCGAATCACTACTCAGGGATAGCCCTCCAGTCTAATTCCAGACACCGATCTGTAAGTACATGACTTTCATACTAGATCACTTCCCTTACCCTAGTGGTTCTAATCCGAAGATATAATAGGTAAACTCTATTGATACTTCTTTCCCCCCTCACATATAGATACAAGCCTCATTGATTATAGGATAATATATCTATTTATCTTTCCTACCTCAATTTGTATCTTTCATTCATCATCCCTAGTCCTAGGTTGATCTCCAACAAGGAATAGATATTCAAACTGTATTCTTGTGTGGGGATCGGCATACCAAACTTACCTAGAGCCTTTGCATATAACACAGAAGAAAATTATCAAAATTTTGCTGCGTAAAAAAAATGAGATTCTCCTCCTCTGCGGTTTTTAAGACTTTCGAGGTTTTGGATGTCTTTCACATTTACAAAAAAATTGTATCCATTTATATATTTAAAAATTTATCTGACTTTGAAAAAAACTATGGGCAGACAAGATCATCCAATAACATTACACTGAAGTTGCCTTTTAGAAGGCAGAATTTTTAGAAGTCAGAATTTTTTCTCGTACAATGGAATAAAACTGTTCAACAGTCTTCCAAATAAACTAAAGATGCTAAATGATCTAAGCTGCCGTAATTGCAGCTTATCATGCCGTCTTCCACAGCCGTATGAGTTACTGCATTCTATGCTGGGGCCATGCCCCGTCGGCCAAGATTATTTTTGGATGCCAGCGTAGAGCGATTCGAGCTGTAACCCGTCTAAATTACAGGGCCGACTGCCGAGCAAAGTTCATCGACTTAAACATTTTGACACTGCCAGGCCAATACATTTTAAGTTGTCTGGTGTACGTGTATAAAAACCGCTCTGAATTCCCAATACCTTCTCATAATTACGATACACGAAATGCACGTATGCTGTCGCTACCTGCATGTAGGCTGAATACGTCAAGAAACTCTATTGGTTGGTGGGGGCCAATATTGTTTAATAAACTCCCTTATAAGATTCAAAATTCGGGAAATTTGAGTATTTTTAAAGCTGCCTGTAAGGGTATTCTTTTGAGCATGGCCCCGTATGACCTAGATGAATACTTTGACAACATTACAAAATTTTAAATTATATGTTCTACTTAATATTTATGACGTGCATCTGACGGAGGAAGTTTTATAAAAGTACTCTGTTCAAATCATGCTTAATTTTATTATACTAGGTTAGTTCTGGTAGTGATATTTTTCTGTGATAATAGTGTAACTGTATTGTGATGTTAGGATTAGGGTACCTAGGTGCATTTTTAATTTACTGTGTTTGTAGAGTAATATATTTTATATGAGTGTTAATTTTTTAATATTTATTATTGTTGAATTTGAAATTTGTTACTTCTCAGTTTTTATTCTCATAGTCACTCGAAAATTGTTTAATGTACCTGTTATCCTGTTCACATCTTGTTGTATAAATACTTATATTTACCTATTGTTCCTACCGAAATCTGACGATTGATATACCAATATTGGTTTTGTTCAATAAAAAACTTCATTCATTCATTCATTAGCAGTCTTTAAACGGCGCATCAAAGAGTACGTCCGTGTGGAAATGTTCAAATGACTTTTTTCTAATCTTATGAACAATCTATTATAAAATGTAGTATATTGTAATTTATATATGATAGCTAGAAATTTATAACGACTCCACCCCTCAGCACAAGTTTTTTACTTATCGAGGGGTGAACGCATTATGAAGTATTGTGTTTCTTTTGTATATTTTTGTAATTTTTCTTAAATAAATGCATTATATAAAAATAAAAAAAAAACGAAACGTATAGTACTCTAGGGGTAGAATGTAGCAACGATTAAATTTTTCTCATTAATTAATCAGATTCTCTAGATCCTCTAGAACAATACTGTTTCAAAACATAAACCAACAAATTTTGAGGGCGGTTTAATTTTTTTTCTTGGTCGATTCCAAAGGTTTATTATTGAACATAACTAACCAAAACCGACTACCGGAGGGAGTGAAAACAATCTAGTCGTAGAGAAAACATTGTGTTGAATTTATCCAAGTAAAGCGGAGCTGAGCTGAAAGAGGAGGAGAAGCTAAAAGGATCAATACGAGTGGCAAAGCCCTTCAAGCCCCGGAGGTAGAAGTTGACTACAGCAGCGTTGCACGCGAAAACCCGTCAGAGGAGTCTGAGCCCCGAATGGGATGAGAAAAGACGGCGTTTCCCCCGGAGGGAGTGAAAAGGAGGGTGTTCCGCAGGGGTGTTCCTACAGAGGGGGGGGTGTTCCAACAGAGGAGGGTGTTCCAGCTCTTGATAGAGTATTTCGGAACCATTTCAATTAAACGACAGTACGAGGGGGGGGGGGGGGGGGCGCCGTGGGGATCTCCGCGTTGCCGCTTCCGGCCCTCCCGTTTCCAGGTCGTTGGGAAAACGGGATAGAATGGGTTTTAGGAGGAAGGAGGAAGAAGGAGGGGGAGGGAGATCATGAATAAATTAAAATAACATTAAGACTAAACCCCGCTCCCCCCGCCCGCGGCGCACAAGCGCTGAATCTCCATAGAATAGAACTGTTAAGCTGGAACAACGGATCGTAATCAAATGGAGAATTTGTTCCAATTTCAAGAGGAATAAATGTGTTCCACCACGAGGAATTCAAGAGTTTACACAGCAAATTCAAAGTTATTTTAATTTAAAAAATGAAATGTTCACTCAAAATTAAGTTTTGATTTCATGCTAGCTGGAGGTCCGCTTGTTTCGCTCGCTCATCTACGAGACCACTCAGTTTGCTCATCCAAGTGACTTTGATTTTCTGCCTCGTATTACATTGCTTTAGTCTAAGGAGGTTGACTGCGTGATTGCAGTCTGGAGAGCTTGTAATAACTGGAGTTGAGGCTCATAGAGATTGTAGTTTTAGGTTTATTATTTTCAATAGGTAATGAACCTTTGGAATCGACCAAGAACATTTTTTTTAACGCCCCCTCAAAATTTGATGGTTTAAGTTTCAAGGTATATAAAATCCAAAAATAGAATAAAAATTTGGCCGTCCATCCGCCGTACGCGGCACTTTTGCCACTTAGCATTGACCGATTTTGATGAAATTTGGTATGTAGGCTCCATTTGGATTCTAGTTGTGCCCCGAAGATTTTGGTTGATGTAGGTCACTTCTAAGGGTTCAAAAATGAATTTTGAAATTTTCAAAACGCTCTAACTCCAAAAATTTAGATACAAAGGTATTGTTTTTCCTTCAATTTAAGATTCTATAGAATTCTTAGAATTTTTTGAAACCACGTGGAGTTGTGTAGGACAAACCGTTCGCTCCCTACGAGAATTTAAGGGCTGGACGTACGATAAATCAGAAACACGAGTGTGAATCGCAAAAGAGGCCTAATCTCCGTTCAAATTTTAGCTGACCGAAATGCGATCGATGTTTTTCTTCATGTTGACGAGTGATCTATATAGAAAAATAATACACCATTGTGTAATAATTTGCAGCGTTTTTCAATTACGTACTCTGCACAATTCCGAAACCATGCTGGATGAGGTTCGCTGCATTTTCTGCAATTTTCGCCACAAATGGCGTGTTGTTTACATGAGTTAGAGCCGTGACCAAAGCGAAAACATTTGAAGCATTGCATGTGGTTTGGTATGTAAGGACGAACACCAATTCTCAAAAATTCAAGGTTAATTACGCTAGGTAGCTTAGGAAGGGCAAATGTGAGCACAAGAGAAAGAGAGCGAGATAATATTCTATTTCTCTTGGTATTGAGTTGGTTCACAGCTACTACACGTTGAGACTTGAGTTCATTGAGAATTTCCTCCTCAGAACAATATAGAAGCTCGAAAGAAGTTATGATGCCTTTAGAAAATTTCATTGTCTTAAGAAGCTCGAATTTTACGGACAGTTGTTCATAAGAGGTAGTTTTCAGAACATTAGTGCACTCTTTTGAATTATGAACTTCAATAAGGATTGTGCGGTTACGAAGAAATTTGACTGATGATGACGGAGCCAAGCTACGAACGAATCGAAACACTTTGAAAGGACTCTTAGCAGAATCCGGTACAACATCTACGAAGGACATGACGATGAAGTTCTTGTAAGTATCAGAGTCAGATGGTCTTATGAAAGGCAGTGGGGGGAATGTGTCACGGGAGGACAAGATATGGTTTCCTCCGCTCTCCATCGTTAACAAAGGGAATCCCTGGAGTTTGGTTATACCAGGCTAGATGAGTGAATTAAACTCAGTTAACGCAACTCTTTAACTAATAACTAAGAAAAAGAATGGCTTATCTGAATGAGGGACGGCAGACGGGAACAGATTTCTTGTGATCGGCAACTTGAAGCAAAAGAAGTTGTTGAGTCGAGTGTGAATTGTCTCCGTTCAAATTTTAGCTGACCGAAATACGATCGATGTTTTTCTTCATGTTGGATGGTTGGTGGCTTTGCAGACGAGTGATCTATATAGAAAAATAATAAACCATTGTGTAATAATTTGTAGCGTTTTTATAATACGATAGATATTATGATCCGCAGGGTGTCTGCACTAAAGCAGAATAAAAATCCACAGGACAGATTTTGGTTTATTATTTTCAATAATAAGCCTTTGGAATCGAGCAAGAAAAAAAAAATTTTAACCCCCCCTCAAAATTTGATGTTTTACGTTTCAAGGTACGTAGAATACGAAAATCGAATAAAAAAATTTCCGTCCGTCCGCCGTACGCCGTCCGCCGTACGCGGCACTTTTCTTAGCAACACTGGACCGATTTGGTTCAAATTTGGTATATGGGCTCCATTTGGGGTCTAGTTGTGCCGCGAAGCTTTTGGTTGATGTAGGTCACTTCAAAGGGGTGAAAATTAAGGGTTGAAATTTTCAAGAGTGCCCTAGCTCGAAAACTCTCGAAATAAAGGTATCGTTTTTTCACCAATTTTAAATAGTATTGAATTTTTAAAAATTTTTGAGACCACCCGGAGCTCTGTAGGACAAACCGTTCGGTCCCTACGAGTACTTGAAGGTTTTCCTTCGATAAAACAGAATCATGAGTGTGAATCGCAAAAGAGGTCTAATCTCCATTCAAATTTTATCGGACTAAAATGCGATCGCTGTTCATTTCTTCGATTTGTATACAGTTTTGCCTTCTGCGTAACCAGTAATCAAATTTCCATATGAAGCTTTCTATTTTTCCAATCGAGTGTGAAGCGTTTAGTTCTTTCTAATAAACTTGATTGTGAAGGTGTGAAGCCAGTATGGTGTGGTAGGTAGTACCTAGCTGGTAGGTAAAAAAAAGTTGGTGGGTAAAAAAAAATGTTGGTGGGTAAAAAACGCTGCAAATCATTGCTCAAAAGCTTCTTCACTCTTCAGATCACTGATCAGCTGAGTGAGCTCCGAAGCCATATTCAATCCTATTGAATGGAAGTGCTCTTCCAGGCGTCTCCAGCATTCGAGGAAATCTTCTTCACTCCTCAGATCACTGATCAGCTGAGTGAGCTCCGAAGCCATATTCAATCCTATTGAATGGAAGTGCTCTTCCAGGCGTCTCCAGCATTCGAGGAGATCTTCTTCACTCTTCAGATCACTGATCAGCTGAGTGAGCTCCGAAGCCATTTACAATCCTATTGAACGCAGGAAGCTGAAATTTGAGAGGGAAGGTCAAGGGAGAATACAGATGGTGGTAGGTGCTATTGATGGAGAACCAGTGATCTACACAGAAGGGTGATCTATTCAGAAAATAATAAACCTTTGAGCAATGATTTGCAGCGTTTTTTAGATTGCAGTCATCGGGGATTGTAGTCTAGAGAAAGTGTACGCTTGCGAAATGGTAATCGAGAAGGGTTGTAATTTCTTCAGAATTGAGGTTCTACGGGATTGTAGTCCAGAGAGATTGTAGTCTAGCGGGATTGTAATGTTATCGGAATTGAGACTCTTTGGGATATCAGTCTAGAAAGACTGTAGTGTAGTTGGATTGTAATTGTATGGGATTGAATTTTATCGGAATTGTGCCTCTTCAGGATTGTAGTCTACTGAGATTGTATGGGATTGTAATGTTATCGGAATTGAGACTGTTCAGGATATTAGTTTAGAAAAACAACGTTTTTTTGGATTGTAGTCTAGCGGGGTGAAATCGTGCGGGATTGTAATTTTATCGGAATTGTGCCTCTTCGGGATTGTAGTCCAGAGAAGTTGTAGTCGTGAGGGATTGTAATTTCCTCAGA
>CM019183.2:4492822-4546061 GCA_009739505.2 Apolygus lucorum
TAAAGGTTGACAATTTCGAGAGTTGAAATTTTCAAGAGAAATTTTTGCCAATTCAAGATAGTATTGAATTTTTAGAATTTTTAGAGACCTCGCGGAGCTCTGTAGACGATCCGTTCACTCCCTGCGAGACATTAAGGGTTTTCCTTCGATAAAACAGAATCACGCGTGTGAATCACCAAAGAGGTCTAATCTCCGTTCAAATTTTATCTGACTAAAATTTGATCGCTGTTCGTTTTTCGTTTATTATTTTTAATAATGAACCTTCGGAATCGACCAAGAAAAACAATGTTAACCCTTCGAGTTGTACTCAGCTGTTTTTTCGAGTTGTACTCAGTTTTGCTTCTTTAGCAACCAGTAATCAAATTTCCATAGGTATATGAAGGAACTCTATATCTTGAATCTAGTGTGAAGCGTTTATTTCTTCTAAATAAACTTGATTGTGAAGGTAATTATGTAGTAGGTAGTAGATACCTATGGTCCTCGGACTCATGGGGGCCGCATCCTACGTCATGACGCGGTTGCCAAGCAGATAGCAGGTGCCTTGTCATCTAGCGGCTGGAATGTTGAGAGGGAGAGACTGTATCACAAGCCAAGTGACCGGGGAAAGAAGCCCGACATCGTTGCAGTCAAGACCGACCAGTCTTGCATTATCCTGGATGTCCAAGTCGTCAATGGCAGACTTGGCGGGCTAAGATAATAATAAATACGGGAATATGACAACTATGAGACAAATATGACACAAATGGTTTACGACAAGCGGTGTCGGAGCTAAAAGGACACCCGACAACATCAGGGTGATGGCTGCAACCTTGTCGTGGCGCGGGGTGTTGTGCGGTAAAAGTGCCACGGAGTTGCGCGAGTTGGGCATCTCGGTAGGCGTACTCCGTGGTTTCACCACCCGTGTCCTGCTCGGCTCTCATTTGAACTGGAGGTCTTTCTATAGAGGCGCTTACCTTCATCCCTCTCTCCCGCCCCCAACTTCCTCACCTTCCCTCATCCCTAGGGCCAGCGTCGGGTGCGTCCTGGGCGTCCTCCCCATTAATTTTTTATTTTTTTATTCACAGCGTATTTCAGGAAGATACTTTTTTTTTAAAGTGAAAATTTTCACTTAGAATACGTGCACCAATGTAAAATCCTTAAGAAACATAACTTCTTCTATTTCAATCCAATGGAATTTTCAGGGATTTATTGGTTTGATATGTGGATGGTTCCCTATCAATGTCATCTACCTAAATTGAAAATATTGTTTCCGGGACCTTAGCAGACTCGGAAGACAAATTTGAGTCATCCACATTTTGCGTTTCAAACGTTTCTGAACTAATCTAGTTCCATACCTTTCTATTCGAGGCAGAACCCTTGTTTCAGTAGGATTGTGATAAAATTTCAGGAATATCCTTGATGCACTCCAGGGAGCTCTCCATTGTTGTATACTATTGGCATACTTACAACTTCTTTCAATCATTCAAAATTGCCTAGTGCGTTTGGTGTCTTTGTGTTGTTTCCAAAATTAGCGACCATAAATTTCATTCGCTGTTCATCGTGGATTGGTTCCTTGAAGTAGATGGCATTTCATGGCGATCAGATCTGTCGAAGCACATAATTATACTAACAGAGTTACGTAATAAATTGGTACAGAATTCTCAATCATTTGATATTACTAGGTCATCAACTAAGTAACTATCATAACTTCATGTTTTATATCAGGGCAAGTTATAAGTGCACTTTTCAAATACATTATTTTGAAAAATTGAAAAACAACAAAGGCAGTTTAGTATTTTGTTACCTATTTATCCGTAATTGTTGATTTCAGTGTACAAACGAATATGTGAATCACAAGGACGACATTTACGGTGTGTCTGTCATACAAGGAGTGATCTTATGCCGTGGTTCTTGTGATCTTATCGTATGCTGATGGATCTTCTTGAATCGAAAATGTATCTTCAGGAAAGAAAAATATGAACAAAAAATACCATCTACTATTCGTCACTGACCTTAACCTCAATCTTGGTTCCTACAATGCTCCTATTTACTGAACGTTAGTTCTGGTTCTATCAAGGAGGGGAAGAGACAACTATTGCCTAAGTGACTAAGGATTACCCAATAAAAAACAATACCAAGTAAAAACTTCCATTCCATGGAGAATGAGAGAATGATCAATCTTTGTGACATAAAGGGACAAAAATTTAATTTAAGTGGGGATGAACCCAAACAAAAAGAAAAAAAAGACAAGACCCTGGCTAGCGGGTAGATAAAATGAAACAAACAAATTTACAAAAAAACTTTATTCAAAGAATAAAAGTTAGATAAAAATTGGTCGGTACGAGAACGAAATTTCAGGGGGGACTGTCACAGGTATAATCACGATACGACAAACGGTAGGTAGGTACTTAAGGACTATTTGTTCGGGCTTGACGATACGGAAATTATTAAAGGTACTACTTACAAATTTCGATCGGCCGTCGAATAAGAAAAAAACGAAAAGATATAGCCCTAGACCTTTTGGTACTTTGAATGGATCGGAACGGGAAGGACGGGATGCTCTGAATGACGGTACGGTAGAGTCTGCACAGCAAGACACTCCTCGATGGCAGGTAAGTCTTGGTCGAGACGTAAAATTCTTCGCTCGTACCTAAAACTGATCAAGAGAACGGGAGAAATTCCTTATTATCTTGCTTGGTGATTCTTGAAGGGGTTGAATACAAGAAAATTTGTAACAACCTACCGGTACGATATTCGGAGGTCGCTCGACGCTGAGATGGACGAGGACTTCACAAGGTTTCCCAGGCGACAAGACGAAAATGATGATGATGTTCGGAGAACTATCAACAGAATACAAGGGAAATATGATGAGCAGACGTCCTCATTTCAAAAGGTAGGTAAGCTGGTACACTCCAACAGGTGAAAATGCTTACCAAACGCCGAAATATTCGATACAGACGGGATTTTCTTCGCACAGATCGTCGAGTGGTGTCTGGACGTCGGAAAGGTAGAAAAATTTGGATACTTTAATTGAAAATTTCCTGTAGGAAATTAAAACTTCTGCGAACGGGCAGCGTGTAGAGCGGTCTCACAGTGGCGATGGAGAACTGATCAAGACAAAGACTCCTCGTGCACGTGGTTTCTCTGATTGGTGACGAGGCCTGCAGGTGGCAGCACAAGACAGACGACAGGAAGGAGACGGCACCGAGAACCGCGGAACAGCAAATTTAAATATTCACGTTACACACCCCTCTCCAGCGGTTGAGGTGGTAACATACTTCTTCAGTTTTGAAGGATGCCAAGAACCAGCACTTCTTCCTTGCAGGTCTTGAAGATGGCATGTTCCTCCAGAACTGACTGAGACAACGGTAAATGGTCCATCAAACTTTGGACGTAGCTTTGCAGCAATCTTGTCCTCTGCTGATGATAAATGAAACGATTTGTGAAGGACTTTATCTCCAACTTTGAATAAGTCTTTGCGGCGGCGAAGATTGTAGCGATGACTCTGGGAAGTTGAAGCCTTCAACAAGTTTTGCTCAACGAGATGACAGAGTTCTGTAAGCTTGCTCATCCTCTGGGCCCATTCATTGGTGTCACCATCGGAAGCTTGCTGCGAACTTACAGGTTGCGAGACAGATCTAAAATGTGAATGAACAGGTTTCAATTCACGACCAAAATTCAAAAATGCGGGAGAGAACTTCGTGGATCCATGAACTGAACTGTTGAGTGCAAATTGCAGTTCACCCAGATAAATATCCCACTTAGTGTGTTTCTCTTGATCCAGGTACGATATTATGAGTTGTCTGATATTTCTATTAGCTCTCTCTGTCGGATTTGCTTGACAGTGGTACAAAGGCGTGGTGTTATGCTTGATTCCACAAGCTTGCGCGAGAGAACAAACAGCTGAACTGACGAAGTTGCTAGCATTATCAGTGATCAACACTGACGGAGTGCCAAAACGATTCAAAATTACGGAACGGAATTTGGAAAGAATAACGGAAGATGTAGCTACACGAATTGGTACGAGTTCAACCCATTTCGTGAAAATGTCTTCAAAACCAGAAGATACTTGTTCCCTGAAGAACTGCGTGGAAGCGGACCCATGATGTCTGCTGAAACGGTTTCCCAAGGCATTGTTTGATAGCGCGGAAACATTTGTCCTCGAGGAGCGGTATTGTTGGGTTTCACGCGTTGACAGGTGTCACATCTCTGCACGTATCGAAGAATATCCTGGTACATACCAGGCCAATAGTAGAGACGACCAATGCGCCAATGGGTTTTGGCTATACCCAAATGGCCAGCCTGAGGATCATCATGATTCTCATGCAAGATACGAGATCTTAGGTTCCAAGGAATAACAACTTTCCAATCTTCACTTGGATCTTCCATCTCCCCCTTCAGAAAAGATTTACGGAAATAAAACAGGGTATTCCCTTCTACTTTCCAATCGGGATGGGAGTCAGGATTTGTTTTGACTCGATAGAATTTCTGTCATACCAATCATCTTGGGTGTTGTTATTAACAGGAGCGGTATTTGAACTTGTAACGGCAGCGATAGTTTCAACGTGAGTTGATATGCGAGATAGAGCATCAGCTACACAATTTAACTTTCCCTTACGGTACTCAACTTTAAAGTGATAAGGTTGTAATCTTAGAGTCCAGCGAGCTAAACGACCCGTGGGACTTTTAAGGTTCAACAGCCATCTCAAACAGGAGTGGTCTGTAATCACAGTGAACTCATAACCTTCGAGATATTGACGGTTTTTCTCGATACCAAAAATTATTGCGAGACACTCTTTTTCGGTAACGGAGTAGTTTTCGTTCGGCCGCTGATAAAGAGCGTGAGCTATAGGTGATGACTCGCTCACAACCGTCTTGAATTTGTGTGAGGGCGGCACCAATTCCATACTGACTTGCATCAGTTTGTAGAACAAACGGAAGCTGAAAATCTGGCCTAGCTAAAATCGGAGCTGAGGTCAAAGCAGTCTTGAGTTTTTCAAAAGCCTGGGTTTGCTCATCTGACCAAACCCATTTACTCTTCTTACTGACGAGAGCGGTAAGTGGAGCTACGATCGTGGAGAATCCTGGGATGAAGCGTCTATACCATCCTGACATTCCAAGGAAACGGCGAACTTCAGTGGCATTTCTTGGAGGTGGGTACGAGGTTACAGACATGACCTTCTCTGGATCTACACTAATACCATCCACATTGACTCGATATCCCAAATATCTGACTTCATCACATCCAAATTCGCATTTATCCAGATTGATCCTCAATCCAGAGTGATACAATCTACGGAAAACTTCTTCGAGAAGTACACAATGTGTCTCGAAGTCGGATGTACAAATTAAAATGTCATCAAGGAAGGCAATAACTTGAGGATACAAATCCATAAAAACACTATCAGCCAGGCGCTGAAAAGTTGCGGGACCGTTAGTAACTCCAAACGGCATGAAGCGGAAGCGAAACAAACCTCTATTTGGGACTATAAATGAAGTTATATCCTTGCTTTCTTCATCTGCCAGCGGGACTTGAAGGAATGCTTGCTTGAGGTCAATTTTTGACAAAAAAGCAGCTTGACGAAGTGAATCCAAAAGCATATTCATGTTTGGCATTGGGTAAGAATCTTTTTTCGTCAAAAGATTCACCTTACGAAAGTCGATACAAAATCTAAAATTGGACTCTCCCTTTCGCACCATAACTACAGGCGAGGCCCATGCGGAATGACTGGGTTCTACAATTCCAGCTGACAGCATCGAATCGAGTTCAGAATACATGGCTTCTAGAACCCTTCGGCGAATAGTTATAAGCGCGTTGCTTAATGGGTGGAGCAGAGCCGACATCAATTTTATGGGTGATTTTCGAAGTAAAACCAGGTGATTTTTCTAACATTGATAATCCTTTAGAAACAATCGAATCCAGTTTTTTACGGTCGGATGGGTCCAACTGCTTGATACCACAACAAGTAGAAGATGTTGATTCAGTACTGTTGTGTAAACAAAGTAAATCAAACCTGAATTGTGAATTAACATCGGTAGAAAACCACCAAGTGTTATCAAGGGCATTCGTGATGATTCCAAACTCACGAACAAAGTTCACACCCAGAAGAATAGGGAACGATAGATTGGCGAGATAATGAAGCGTAAATTCGACTTCCCGATTTCCCAAAATAAATTTGAGTGTAAAGGCACAAAATACTGTAGTCCGGATTCCGTTAGCCATCTGGACGATAAATGGATTGACATTAAGGCATTCATTAGGCTGATTACCATCTGGAGAGTTCAGACCTAACATATTTAATCCCATTTTTCCGATAAAAGACAAACTAGATCCAGTGTCGCAGAGAGCAGGTACTCTGACCTTATTATCACTCTCGGGAGATGAGCTGCAGACAACATTAGATTGAAATAACAGTGGAAATATCATCAAATTTCCGTTCTTTGTTGGAAAATCTGAATTATTCAGGACGGTAAATAGCGGGAAGGAATTGCTGTACGGAACGATAACAAACGTTGACGGAACTTGAACGGACGAAACGGTAGTTGTCGGGACGATACATGACGAAAACATAGCCGGAACTGACGAAACGTTAGGTTGCGGGACGATACATGACGTTTCGGTGTGCGATATTGAGGATATAGGGTCTTCAGGTACAAGGGGAACTGAACTGACCCTAGGGACTAGTTCCCTTTGACGTTTTTGAACCACTACAGTTGGGGCAGGATGTAATTACAACACCCTTATAACCACATCTGTAACAAAAACGGTTTCTGGGTTCTGGACATTCAGAAAAGACATGTGCTCCTTCACAATTCCAACATTTTACCTGAGATACTGAACTGATATTTCTGGTGGAACTGCTGAATGACTGAATGACTTTTGCTGAATCCTTCCGAAAATTACCCTGATCCTTGACGTTACTACAAGATACGTTATACACAGGAACTTCCTTACCACTACTACCTACCGGATTCCTTTTGAAACCCGATTTGTTTTCTTCGAATTTCGGTTTTACACCGGAATCCTTGAAACGATTGGTAGTATTAGATTTGCGTTCTACGGTCATTAACTCTTCTCTACGATTCAATTCTGTAACATAAGCAATGAGTTGACCGTATGTAGGAATAGTTGCAGTCGAAGCGTGTCTTTCCTCGAAATTTCTGCGCGTGACGGAATCTAGGTGACTGAGACCTAACTGAAGTCTTACGAAATCGAAAGGGTCATCCAATGTTAATGAACAGAACGAATTCCAATTATTTTCGTGCTCTGTGAGAAATCTTTGAAGTTCAGAATGTGACTGCTCACGTAAAGGTCGAAAATCCAAAATTTGACTGAAGTAGTGTGAAGCTAGTCTCCTAGGATTATTGTAACGAGCCTTCAAACAATCCCAAGCGAGTTGGTAGTTAGCGTCCCGATCTGATCTGTCGGAGCACATAATTTACTAACAGAGTTACGTAATAAATTGGTACAGAATTCTCAATCATTTGATATTACTAGGTCATCAACTAAGTACCTATCATAAGTTCATGTTTTATATCAGGGCAAGTTATAAGTGCACTTTTCAAATACATTATTTTGAAAATTGAAAAACAATAAAGGCAGTTTAGTATTTTGTTACCTATTTATCCGTAATTGTTGATTTCAGTGTACAAACGAATATGTGAATCACAAGGACGACATTTACGGTGTGTCTGTCATACAAGGAGTGATCTTATGCCGTGTTCTTGTGATCTTATCGTATGCTGATGGATCTTCTTGAATCGAAAATGTATCTTCAGGAAAGAAAAATATGAACAAAAAATACCATCTACTATTCGTCACTGACCTTAACCTCAATCTTGGTTCCTACAATGCTCCTATTTACTGAACGTTAGTTCTGGTTCTATCAAGGGAGGGGAAGAGACAACTATTGCCTAAGTGACTAAGGATTACCCAATAAAAAACAATACCAAGTAAAAACTTCCATTCCATGGAGAATGAGAGAATGATCAATCTTTGTGACATAAAAGGGACAAAAATTTAATTTAAGTGGGGATGAACCCAAACAAAAAGAAAAAAAAGACAAGACCCTGGCTAGCGGGTAGATAAAATGAAACAAACAAATTTACAAAAAAACTTTATTCAAAGAATAAAAGTTAGATAAAAATTGGTCGGTACGAGAACGAAATTTCAGGGGGGACTGTCACAGGTATAATCACGATACGACAAACGGTAGGTAGGTACTTAAGGACTATTTGTTCGGGCTTGACGATACGGAAATATTAAAGGTACTACTTACAAATTTCGATCGGCCGTCGAATAAGAAAAAAACGAAAAGATATAGCCCTAGACCTTTTGGTACTTTGAATGGATCGGAACGGGAAGGACGGGATGCTCTGAATGACGGTACGGTAGAGTCTGCACAGCAAGACACTCCTCGATGGCAGGTAAGTCTTGGTCGAGACGTAAAATTCTTCGCTCGTACCTAAAACTGATCAAGAGAACGGGAGAAATTCCTTATTATCTTGCTTGGTGATTCTTGAAGGGGTTGAATACAAGAAAATTTGTAACAACCTACCGGTACGATATTCGGAGGTCGCTCGACGCTGAGATGGACGAGGACTTCACAAGGTTTCCCAGGCGACAAGACGAAAATGATGATGATGTTCGGAGAACTATCAACAGAATACAAGGGAAATATGATGAGCAGACGTCCTCATTTCAAAAGGTAGGTAAGCTGGTACACTCCAACAGGTGAAAATGCTTACCAAACGCCGAAATATTCGATACAGACGGGATTTTCTTCGCACAGATCGTCGAGTGGTGTCTGGACGTCGGAAAGGTAGAAAAATTTGGATACTTTAATTGAAAATTTCCTGTAGGAAATTAAAACTTCTGCGAACGGGCAGCGTGTAGAGCGGTCTCACAGTGGCGATGGAGAACTGATCAAGACAAAGACTCCTCGTGCACGTGGTTTCTCTGATTGGTGACGAGGCCTGCAGGTGGCAGCACAAGACAGACGACAGGAAGGAGACGGCACCGAGAACCGCGGAACAGCTAATTTAAATATTCACGTTACATCTTTCATTTTCGGACAGTATCTTAATTTGATGAGAAAAGTAACTGATTAAGATAAGTAATTTTCCACATTAGGCTAAAGGTTGGTTCGTCCGAGCTCTGGGTGGTGCCATTCAAATTTTAAAAATCATATCCATTTTAAATCAAAGTAGAAGAAATACCTGTATATTGGTAGTTTTCGAGGCATAGCTCTTTGAAAATGTTTTGTCTTACTTTTCACACCTTAGAAGTGACTGGCATTTTAACAAAAACTTCGGGGTTCATCCCTACCATGAAAGAAGCCGGTTCATCAAATTTCATCACAATCGGTCTATGGGAACTGGGAAAAAGGAAAATTTGTATGCGAATTTGTATTTTATTTGCCTTGAAACCTAAACTATCAAATTTTGAGGGAGTTCAATTTTCCTTGCTCGATTTCAAAGGTACATTATTGAAAATAATAAACCAATTATGGTATGGTTTCGACGAAAATTTCAGAGAATGTGCATGTTGGACTATAGAAAATAAAATACGGTGCAAATTATGACTCAATGGTTTATTATTTTTCTATATAGATCACTCGTCTGCAAAGAACACGGCTTTGCCATTGTTACCACCAACCATCATGAAAAAAACATCGATCGCGAGTAGATATAAAAATAATGAACCAACAGTCGATGTGATGGGATCAAAATATTTGTAATCAAGAATACGATTCGAACCCGGAATGATGGGGCGAGAGTCGGACGCGCTAACACTACACCAGCGAGTTGCTTTGAAAATGAGATAGTTTAAGGTTCTCCCATCAAACCTGACCCAAGGGAAGGAATTGAAGGAACAGATTCTCCATTACTTTCTCGTTGGAAGCGAACGATTTGTCCTTCGCGTGGTCTCAAAAAATTCTATACTATCTTAAATTGATGAAAAAACTGTACCTTTATGTAAAAAAAATATTGAGATAGGGCGTTTTCAAAATGTCAACCCTTATTTTTCAACCCTTAGAAGTGACCTACACCAACCAAAATCTTCGGGGCACAACTAGACCCCAATTGGAGCCTACATACAAAATTTCATCAAAATCAATCAATGCTAAGTGGGGAAAGTGCCGCGTGCCGTACAAACGGCAAACGGACGGCCAAATTTTTATTCGATTTTTGGATTCTACTTACCCTGAAACTTAAACAAACAAATTTTGAAGGGGTGCTAAATTATTTTTTTTCTTGGTCGATTCCAATGTTTCAATATTGAAAATTATAAACCAAAATGAGCTTTCGAAGTGAACCTTCCTCTCGAGAGAACCAACTTAAAACGTTGATTTCAACTGTCTAGCTCGATATTTTGAGTCACTTCAACGGAAAAATGAGCTTTCAAAGTGAACCTTCCTCTCGAGAGAACCAACTCAAAACGATGATTTCAACTGTCTAGCTCGATATTTTGAGTCATTTCAACGAAAAAATGAGCTTTCAAAGTGAACCTTCCTCTCAAGACCTACACCAACCAAAATCTTCGGGGCACAACTAGACCCCAAATGGAGCCTACATACCAAACTTCATCAAAATCTGTCAATGCTAAGTGGGGAAAGTGCCGCGTACGGCGGACGGACGGCCAAATTTTTATTCGATTTTTGGATTCTACGAACCTTGAAACGTAAACCAACAAATTTTGAGGGGGTTAAAAAAAAATTTTCTTGGTCGATTCCAAAATAGAAAGTAATAATCAATTAATAAATAAATAATGAAAATAATAAATTTTGGACTCCAGACAGCTCTAAGAGTTTCATTGCCGGACATCAGTGTAGCGTGAGCGCATTCGCAATCATGACTATCTTGAAACTACTGTTTCTAATAATTCAAAATTGCCAAATGCGTTTGTTATCTCTGTGTTGTTTCCAAACATGAATGACCAAAAATTTCATTGACAGTTGGTAGGTTGGTTTCTTCTGTGGGAGCACACAATACACAGAGCCACATAACTGGCTTGGTATTTTCAATTCGTTGTCGTTTCTAGGCCATCAACTATACAGGGTGTCTCATGTTAAGGACCGGAAAACTTTAGGAGTCGATTCTACCACTAATTTAAGTGAGAAAATGTATCTTAGCAATTCTGTTTTAACCCTTTGTTTTCCAAGTTTTCCCCATTTTAAGATTTTTTCCGTGTGTTCGACTTATATCTACTAAAATTGCCTTAAATACCTTAATTTACCGTAACCATGTGAAAATGAGAGCATCGTTGGGAAAGGCGTCAAGTTTCCTATCTGTACAGTACCAACAAAAACTATTTTCGGGGCCCTGACGGCGAAAAATCAAGTCGTGAAGTAATGTTTGACAAATTGGAGAAATTTTCCTATTTTTACCATATTTTACCCCTAGTAATTTATTATGTTTGTATGAATACCTATTCCTTGGTGGAGATCGACCTAGGACTAGGGATGATAAATGATACATACAAATTTAATAAGGAAAGATTTATAGATGTATTATCCTATAATGAATGAGGCTTGTTGCTTTAAATGGGGGAGGGGGTATCAATAGAGTGTACCGATTAGATCTTTGGATTTGAACCTCCTGGGGAAATGGACTTGTGTGAAAGTAATTACTTACAGGATCTGTCTGCAATAAGACTGGGGAGCTCTTCCAAAATCGCGATTCGATAGAGCAGGAGTAATCTTTCCACACACAATCGGGTTACGGATACGAGCAAGATTTATTTATTAATTTTATTCATGGCGTGCCCCCTGCGTCTTTCAGGGGAGTTAATTTTTTTTTTTAAGTGAAAATTCGCAAAGCTTTTTGTTAGGAAACTGTGAAAGTTACGCTTGTGACAAGGATCGCATGTTTTACGCATACTCAGTGACTTAGAATACATGCACCAACGTAAGATCCTTAATAAACATAACTTCTTCTATTTCGTGTCTGTCTGTCAGTCGATCTGTGGGTCCGTAATTCTTTGTAAAGGGCAAAACTATCCTGGTTTTGATTAAATTTATGCTGGTTGAGGTGTGGATGGTTCCCGATGAAATTCATTGCTGCTGGATAAATAGCGTCTTCCGCGCAGGTGTAAACTTAAAACCCTGGTAACAAGCATTTTCCATCCACATTAAATTACATTTTCAGGTATTTTGCAAATTTGGAGGTCCCCCATGAAATTCATCGTACCGAAATTATAGCAGTCATTACGCAATAGTCAACGAGAACTCCATAATAAGCATAACCTTTACAATTTATTTTAGATTCCGTAGGATTTTCAGATATTGTGTGGTTGACTCTAAATGGTTCCCTATAAATGTCATCGTTAACTGATCTCAAATTTGGAGGGTAGTGGTAAGTACTTTTATTATCTAGGGAGCATTAGATCACCTTCACAATCGAGTTATGGATACGAGGCAGCTATGTGCCACACCCACTTGGCAGCCGTTTTTACTTGCCGTCTTCTTTATGACCGAGCGCTGTACGTCGTAATCGTACGAAATTACGAGAAAGACTCGGTCGTCATTTCAGATAAACTCAATTCAAACATTTATCTGTTGTAAAAATCCAGCTTCCTGTTTTATTACAACCGTGGCCTTTTTCATATAGGGAGGAATTATTATTTTATTGTTCAACGTCGGTATCATTTGAAGATTTTTCCGAAAATTGGTGGGAAAATATTTGTTCTCGTGGATGCCGCGTGAATTCTATCTAATCATCTAAAAATTTAAAAACCCCAGCAGTTTCATGGTGCGGTAATAATTTCAAGCAAAGTCGTGTATATAATGCGGAGTAGTTTATTTGCGTGCACTTCACAGCCGTACGAGCAACTTGTTTCATGATGAGAACTGCTTTTCTATTCACCATCGTTGTGGCAACTTTCGTTGTTTGGGTCTCAGCTACTGATATTCACAACCCCCTGCTTGGTCTCAGATACCAAAGAAATTGCGCCTCTAATAATGGATTTGATTGTGAGTATGATATCTCCAAATCAAAAGTTCGATTTATCACAATAAGCAGATATGGAATCTGTTTTATGTTTTTGACACTTTCATTAACCATGGTTGAGTGCACTCAAAGAAAATGTTTTATAATGTTTCACCTTTTAGTTAAACCTTTTCATAATTTGATTTAAACCTTTTTCACTTTCATTCAAACCTTTTTACTTTAATTCAAAGTCAAAAAGGTTGTCATGAAATTTGTACAGGTTTAATTCAAAGTTTAACAGGTGAAAAAGTCTGCCAAGTGGGTGTGGTACATGGCTTCCTCGTACTCTTAAGTCGATTGTATAGATGATCCAATTATTCGTAGCTCATCTCAAATCATTTACCTCTTACTACCTTGCACAACCCTCATAGAGGACCGTCCACATGCCATACCGCACAATTTTGGAAGATTTTAAAGAATTTGGGGAGAAAATATTGGAAATATGACTGTGACAAGGACGTGCGCAGTGGCTACAATCAGTCCGGGGACAATTCGGATATTTTCATAGGGGACCATTCGATGACATTTTTCCGTTAGGAAACTGTGAAATTTACCCCTTGTGACAAGGATCATACGTTTTACGCATGCTCAGTGACTTAGAATACGTGCACCAATGTAAGATCTTTAATAAACATAACTTCTTCTATTTCAATACAATGGAATTTTCATGGATTTTTTGGTTTGATATGTGGATAGTTCCCTATCAATGTCATCTATGCAATCATGGCACCCTCTTTTTCATCTCCCAAAATTGAAAACAATGTTTCCGAGACCTTAGCAGACTCGGAAGGCAAATTAGAGTCATCCACATTTTGCGTTTCAAACTATTCTGGTTCCCTGACTGTCTGTTCGAGGCAGAACCCTTGTTTCGGTGAAATTGATAAAATTTCAGGAAATGTCCATGATGCACTCCAGGGAGCTCTCCATTGTTGTATACTATTGGCATACTTAGAACTGTTTTCAATCATTCAACATTGCCTAGTGCGTTTGGTATCTTTGTGTTGTTTCCAAAACTAGCGACCATAAATTTTATTCGCTGTTCATCGTGGATTGGTTCCTTGAAGTAGATGGCACTTCATGGCGATCAGATCTGTAGGAGCACATAATTATACTAACAGAGTTACGTAATAAACTGGTTCAGAATTCTCAATCATTTGATGTTTCTAGGCCATCAATTATGTGCACGTTTCAAATCAATTGTTTTGAAAAATTTAAAAACGATAACTGCTTTTTGTATTTTGTTAGCTATCCTAATAAATAAAACCCCAACCGTACGTGTACGTCGCCCGGGTTCGATTCCAAAACGCGACATCAACATTTTTTCATATATCTACGATTTGTTTTTGCCAGCTTTTAGCAGGATTTTCAGCTAGTTTACCCATAATTTATTGTTGATTTCAGGGGATAAACTAGTATGTGAGTTACTAGGAGGATATTATTGGTGTACCTGTCCTCCGAGGGGTATTGTTAAGCAGTGTACTTGTATTTCGGATTTCGTATGCTGATGGATCTTCAGGATGGAAAAATCTGAATAAAAAATACCATCTAGTATTCGTTACTGACCTTAACCTCAATCACCTTATCCTTAATCTCACCTGATTCAGTAACCTAATTAACCTGACCTCAACCTTAATTTCTGGTTTATTATTTTCAATAATGAGCAATTGGAATCGAGCTAGAAAAAAACGTTTCCCAAGTGGGTGTGGCACATAGCTTCCTTCAAAGAAAAATATGAACAAAAAATACCATCTACTATTCGTCACTGACCTTAACCTCAATCTTGGTTCCTACAATGCTCCTATTTACTGAACGTTAGTTCTGGTTCTATCAAGGGAGGGGAAGAGACAACTATTGCCTAAGTGACTAAGGATTACCCAATAAAAAACAATACCAAGTAAAAACTTCCAATTCATGGAGAATGAGAGAATGATCAATCTTTCATTTTCGGACAGTATCTTAATTTGATGAGAAAAGTAACTGATTAAGATAAGTAATTTTCCACATTAGGCGAAAGGTTGGTTCGTCCGAGCTCTAGGTGGTGCCATTCAATTTTTAAAAATCATATCCATTTTAAATCAAAGTCGAAGAAATACCTGTATATTGGTAGTTTTCGAGGCAGAGCTCTTTGAAAATGTTTTGTCTTACTTTTCACACCTTAGAAGTGACTGGCATTTTAAAAAAAACCTTCGGGCTCCATCCCTACCGTGAAAGAAGCCGGTTCATCAAATTTCATCACAATCGGTCTATGGGAACTGGGGAAAAGGAAAATTTGTATGCAAATTTGTATTTTATTTGCCTTGAAACCAAAACTATCAAATTTTGAGGGATTTCAATTTTCCTTGCTCGATTTCACAGGTATATATATTAGGTATTTATTTTAGGTACATAATCAGTTTCGACGAAAATTTCAGAGAATGTGCATGTTGGACTATAGAAAATAAGATACGGTGCAAATTATGACACAATGGTTTATTACTTTTCTATATAGACCACTCGTCTGCAAAGAAAACGGCTTTGCCATTGTTACCACCAACCAAAATGAAAAAAACATCGATCGCAAGTAGATATAAAAATAATGAACCAACAGTCGATGTGATGAGATCAAAAAATTTCTCATCGAGGGAACAATTCGAACCCGGAATGATGGGGCGAGAGTCGGACGCGCTAACACTACGCCAGCGAGTTGCTTTGCAAGTGAGATAGTTTAAGGTTCTCCCATCGAAACTGATCCAAGGGAAGGAATTGAAGGAACAGATTCTCCATTACATTCTCGTAGGAAGCGAACCGTTTGTCCTTCGCGTGGTCTCAAAAAATTCTATACTATCTTAAATTGATGAAAAAACTGTACCTTTATGTAAAAAAATATTGAGATAGGGCGTTTTCAAAATTTCAACCCTTATTTTTCAACCCTTAGAAGTGACCTACACCAACCAAAATCTTCGGGGCACAACTAGACCCAAATTGGAGCCTACATACAAAATTTCATCAAAATCGATCAATGCTAAGTGGGGAAAGTGCCGCGTGCCGTACAAACGGCAAACGGACGGCCAAATTTTTATTCGATTTTTGGATTCTACGTATCCTGAAACGTAAACAAACAAAGTTTGAAGGGAAATTCTTTTTTTTTTCTTGGTCGATTCTAATGTTTCAATATTGAAAATTATAAACCAAAATGAGCTTTCGAAGTGAACTTTCCTCTCGAGAGAACCAACTCAAAACGTTGATTTCAACTGTCCAGCTCGATATTTTGAGTCATTTCAACGGGAAAATGAGCTTTCAAAGTGAACCTTCCTCTCAAGAGAACCAACTCAAAACGTTGATTTCAACTGTCTAGCTCGACTTTTTGAGTCATTTCAACGAAAAAATGAGCTTTCGAAGTGAACCTTCCTCTCGAGAGAACCAACTCAAAACGTTGATTTCAACTGTCCAGCTCGATATTTTGAGTCATTTCAACGGGAAAATGAGCTTTCAAAGTGAAGTGAACCTTCCTCTCGAGAGAACCAACTCAAAACGTTGATTTCAACTGTCTAGCTCGATATTTTGAGTCATTTCAACGGAAAAATGGGCTTTCGAAGTGAACCTTCCTCTTGAGACCTACACCAACCAAAATCTTCGGGGCACAACTAGACCTCAAATGGAGCCTACATACCAAATTTCATCAAAATCGGTCAATGCTAACCATAGTGCAAACGGTGGACGGACGGCCAAATTTTTATTCGATTTTTGGATTCTACGAACCTTGAAACGTAAACCAACAAATTTTATTTACGCGTAATAAAATTTAAGTTACGCTTGTGACAAGGATCGCATGTTTTACGCATGCTCAGTGACTTAGAATACGTGCACCAACGTAAGATCTTTAATAAACATAACTTCTTCTATTTCGTGTCTGTCTGTCTGTCAGTCGGTCTGTGGGTCCGTAAATCCTTGTAAAGGGCAAAACTATACGACGTTACTATCAGGTTTTGATTAAATTCATGCTGGTTGGGGTGTGGATGGTTCCCGATGAAATTCATTGCTGCTGGATAAATAGCGTCTTCCGCGCAGGTGTAAACTTAAACCCCTGGTAACAAGCATTTTTCATCCACATTAAATCACATTTTGAGGTATTTTGCAAATGTGGAGGTCCCCCATGAAATTTACGTACCGAAGTTATAGCAGTCATTACGCAGGAGTCAACAAGAACTCCATAATAAGCATAACCTTTACAATTTATTTTAGATTCCGTAGGATTTTCAGATATTGTGTGGTTGACTCTAAATGGTTCCCTATAAATGTCATCGTTAACTGATCTCAAATTTGGAGGGTAGTGGTAAGTACTTTTATTATCTAGGGAGCATTAGATCATCTTCACAATCGAGTTATGGATACGAGGCAGCTATGTGCCACACCCACTTGGCAGCCGTTTTTACTTGCCGTCTTCTTTATGACCGAGCGCTGTACGTCGTAATCGTACGAAATTACGAGAAAGACTCGGTCGTCATTTCAGATAAACTCAATTCAAACATTTATCTGTTGTAAAAATCCAGCTTCCTGTTTTATTACAACCGTGGCCTTTTTCATATAGGGAGGAATTATTAATTTATTGATCAACGTCGGTATCATTTGAAGATTTTTCCGAAAATTGGTGGGAAAATATTTGTTCTCGTGGATGCCGCGTGAATTCTATCTAATCATCTAAAAATTTAAAAACCCCAGCAGTTTCATGGTGCGGTAATAATTTCAAGCAAAGTCGTGTATACAATGCGGAGTAGTTTATTTGCGTGCACTTCACAGCCGTACGAGCAACTTGTTTCATGATGAGAACTGCTTTTCTATTCTCCATCGTTGTGGCAACTCTCGTTGCGTGGGTCTCAGCTAATGAAGGAAATTGCTCCCCTAATAATGGATCTGATTGTGAGTATGATATCTCCAAATCAAAAGTTCGATTTATCACAATAAGCAGATATGGAATCTGTTCTATGTTTTTTGACACTTTCATTAACCACTCAAAGAAAATGTTTTATAATGTTTCACCTTTTAGTTAAACCTTTTCATAATTTGATTTAAACCTTTTTGACTTTCATTCAAACTTTTTTACTTTAATTCAAAGTCAAAAAGGTTGTCATGAAATTTGTACAGGTTTAATTCAAAGTTTAACAGGTAAAAAAGTCTGCCAAGTGGGTGTGGCACATGGCTTCCTCGTACTCTTATACCTTGCACAACCCTCATAGAGGACCGTCCACATGCCCTCCCGCACAATTTCGGAAGATTTTACCGAATTTGGGGAGAAAATATTGGGAATATGACTGTGACAAGGATTGCGCGTTTCATGTGCGCAATGGCTACAATCAGTCCGGGGACGATTCGGATATTTTCATAGGGGACCATTCGATGACATTTTTCTGTTAGGAAACTGTGAAAGTTACGCTTGTGACAAGGATCATACGTTTTACGCATGCTCAGTGACTTAGAATACGTGCACCAATGTAAGATCCTTAATAAACATAACTTCTTCTATTTCAATACAATGGAATTTTCAGGGATTTATTGGTTTGATATGTGGATAGTTCCCTATCAATGTCATCTATGCAATCATGGCACCCTCTTTTTCATCTCCCAAAATTGAAAACAATGTTTCCGGGACCTTAGCAGACCCGGAAGGCAAATTAGAGTCATCCACATTTTGCGTTTCAAACTATTCTGGTTCCCTGACTGTCTGTTCGAGGCAGAACCCTTGTTTCGGTGAAATTGATAAAATTTCAGGAAATGTCCATGATGCACTCCAGGGAGCTCTCCATTGTTTTATACTATTGGCATACTTAGAACTGTTTTCAATCATTCAACATTGCCTAGTGCGTTTGGTGTCGTCGTTGTTTCTTGAGTTGTTTCCAAAGTTAGCGACCATAAATTCCATTTACTGTTCATCGTGGATTGATTCCTTGAAGTAGATGGCACTTCATGGCGATCAGATTTGTAGGAGCACATAATTATACTAACAGAGTTACGTAATAAATTGGTTCAGAATTCTCAATCATTTGATGTTTCTAGGCCATCAATTATGTGCACTTTTCAAATCAATTGTTTTGAAAAATTTAAAAACGATAACTGCTGTTTAGTATTTTGTTACCTATCCTAACAAATAAAACCCCAACCGTACGTGTACGTCGCCCGGGTTCGATTCCAAAACGCGACATCAACATTTTTTCATATATCTACGATTTGTTTTTGCCAGCTTTTAGCAGGATTTTCAGCTAGTTTACCCATAATTTATTGTTGATTTCAGGGGATAGACTAATATGTGAGTTACTAGGAAGATATTATTTGTGTACCTGTATTCCGAGGAGTAGTGTTAAGCAGTGTACTTGTATTTCGGATTTCGTGGCCTGATGGATCTTCTTGAATCAAAAATGTATCTTCAGGATGGAAAAATCTGAATAAAAAATACCATCTAGTATTCGTTACTGACCTTAACCTCAATCACCTTATCCTTAATCTCACCTGATTAGGTAACCTAATTAACCTGACCTTAACCTTTATTTCTGGTTTATTATTTTCAATGGGTGAGGCACATAGCTTCCTTATATCCATAACCCGATTGTATAGATGATCCGATGCATAGTAGTTAATCTCAAAACATCAATCTCTAAATACCCTCCACTACCCTCATAGGGGACCATCTACACGATAATCTGAACAATCCTGAGAAATTTCTTCGAAATCGGATGGAAAATGTAGAAGTCATAGCTGTTTCAAGGAATTCACGTTTGCGCGTGCGCTGCAACTACAATTAGTCTGGGGGAGATGATTTTCATAGGGAACCATCTATACAATCCTAGAAAATTTCATCAAATTCGGATGAAACATGTAAGTCTTTTGGCTGTTACAAGGATTTTACGTTTACGCATGCGCAGAGGCTACTGTAAATTTTAAGGCCTTTTCATTGGGGACCATTTACAACCTAATCCGCATAATCTCTGAAAATTTAATCGAAATCGGATAGAAAATGTGGAAATTATTGCTGTTACAAGGATTCACGTTTGCGCATGCGCAGAGGCTACTGTCAATTTTAAGGCCTTGATTTTCATTGGGGACCATTTGCAACCTAATCCGCATAATCCCTGAAAATTCAATCGAAATCGGATGAAAAATGTGGAAGTTATGGCTGTTACAAGGAATTCACGATTGCGCATGCGCAGCGGCTACTATCTGTCCAGGGGTGATGATTTTCATTGCGGACCGTCTACACGCCAACCCGCACAATCCCTGAAAATGTCTTCGAAATCGGACAATAACTTCGTGTAGTTATTCCCGTTACAAGGATTTCATGACAGACACACAGACAGACATGGAACCAAAATTGTTCAGAAAGGTCTGAAACGTAAAACGCAAGTGGAAATTCTGATTTTGGAGAACTTTGTTTTTTTTTCAAACATTAACAGTGAGAACAAAGCTTCCGCTACCGTGCTTGAAGAGCTTGAAGTTGTATCCTTTTCCTGTGACAAGATTACAAGCCTACCTGTAGTGAAGTCGACTTTGAATGGTACTGTTGTTAGAGGACTTCTGGACATAGGAGCTTCTCTTAACCTTGTAAAGGCTTCCTTGGTAGATTCGCATGACAGGGTACTCAATTAAAATCCATTGGTTCTTCGAGATTT
The DNA here is from genome assembly GCA_009739505.2 of Apolygus lucorum. NCBI lineage: Eukaryota > Metazoa > Arthropoda > Insecta > Hemiptera > Miridae > Apolygus > Apolygus lucorum. Next base: position 4,513,429 of record CM019183.2, read on the forward strand.
CAATGGCGCCAAAGAAAGAATAACTTCATCAATTAATGCCTTTCTGGAGTTGGATGGAAGAAAGATTAGTACGGAGGCGTTTTTATGCCATTCTATGACTAATGACTTCATTATTGGGTATCCAACTCTCTGTGCCCTAGGTTTCAGATTTCTAAGTGATTCAGCCAAACCAAAGTAAATTAGTTCTGTAGAAACCAGTGGTATTTTCTGCAGGGAAGATATCCTAAAACTACTCCCTAATGTGACCAGATCAGTTCATGAGAAACATTCTGTTTCTTTTCAATTAACCGAGGGTGCGCCCATTGTCAGACTGAATCCATATCGACTTTCACGCGAGAGGTATATAAGGGCTCAGGAGAAGATAGGCGAGTTGCTGAAGAAAGGAATAATTAGACCTTCTGCATCTTTTTTTGCCTCACCTTGCGTAATCGTTCCCAAGGCAAATGGCTCATGGCGTCTGTGCCAAGACTACAGATCAATCAACAAATATACACTCTTGGATCACTGTGATACCGTTCCCTGTGACCGACGATTTGATTTGTAGATTTGGTGGATGCACCCGATTCTCTAAGTTAGATCTCAAGGACGGTTTTTTACAGCTGTCCCTCAAAGAAGATACCAGGAAATGTTCAGCCTCCCATTTGGCTGGAAAAATTCGCCTGCAAAGTTTCAGCGGTTTATGGCAAATTGTCACAGTGCTGCAACCGTGATCCGCGTGGAAACATCTCGAAGGGACTTGAGAACTTTCTACAAAGGTTGAGCAATTTGACAGGGATCTACCGTTGAGCTTGCACAGACGCATTCAGTTCGAATGTGGTGCAATTTGCTACCCACAAAGGGATGAAAGCCAACCTAAAGTTCGTCAGTTCCGAGTCATAGGCTACCATTCCCACACCTTTTTATCATCTATCGTGTCACCAAAAACTGCTATTCGATTACTTTCGTTCATATGTGGAAGGTAGAAGATTCACAGTGCACACTGATCACCAGGCTCTATCCTACCTTCTCATCTTGAAGGAGCCTAAAGGTCGATGGGAAGATGGCAGACGTTTCTGATGTCCTATGAAGTTCAGATCAATCACAGAAGCGGAAAATAATTGGAAGACGCCGTCGCAATTTCACGTCTATGTGTTGATAGTGAGCCTCTCCTAATCTCAGCATGTGAACTAGATGGTTATAGGAAAATCGTAAGTACTGAGGAAATGAAGAGAGAAGTTTTGCAAGCTTATCATGACGACCCTGAATCCGAAGGTCATAATGGATTTTTCCGCACCTACCACAAAATTAGGAAGAGGTTCTACTGGAAGCACATGATAGACGAAATACATGACTACGTCAAAATTTGTCATGTCTGCCAGTTAACCAAGTTCAAGTATAGACCAAGATCATAGTAGAGAAATCTGAATCCTTATTTGAGAGTCTTCATCTCGATTTTGGGGAGTGGGGAAAGAAATCGGAATCGTCAGCTCCTACTCAATCATTCTTGGTGATGGTGGACTAATTTTCCCGAATGACCTTTGCCAAAGCAATGAGAGAGAGCAGTCAGGCTGTCATAAGATATTTGAAAGACTTCCCTCAAGTAGATAAGGTCAAGAAAATTGTGACAGACAATGGACTACAATTTGTTTCTCAAGAGATGCTGCAGAAGAGAGAAGAATTACCTGGATAACATCAACTCCTTACCATCCGGAAGGAAATGGACAAGCAGAACGGAAAATAAGGGATATAAAAACGTTTATGGCACTGTACCCTAACTTCCGTGGTGGCCGGAAAAGATGTTTGGAAGCTGTTGTCCTACATCTTAACCGCTCATACAGTGCGGGAATAGGATGTTCTCCTTATTTCAGAGCTTTTGGAAAACCACCATCTCTCCCTGCAGGGGGTTAAACTTTTTTTTTCTCGATCTATTCCAAAGGTTCATTATTGAAAATAATAAACCAACAGATAAATCGTCGTACATTTGTAACGTTTTCTACCTCGAAAACTGTATGAAAAAAATCAAGATTGCGCAACCCCAGTCCGCTTCATAATTTATCAGTACCGGAAACTTTTTTTTTTCTTTTAATTTCATAACAATTTACTAACAAGGATGAAGCTAACGGATGGACACAGAAGAGGCGCAATAAAGGCATTGAGAGTTCTTCTTTCGTATTGATTATGAGCTTGATCCACATCTATAGGTATATTTCAATATTCCTTTTTTTCTGAGCTTCGGGAGCGGCCTCTTCTCTTAGTAGGGGTAGAGGTGCTCCGTCCTCTAACCCCATTCCGAGGCATCTGATGCTCTTCCTCGAGCCTCGAAGACGTCGGGAGACAGCACAGATGATTGATATCTGGAGTTCTGTTCTTACCCAGCCAGCAATGGCTGATCTTGGTTTACTCCATTTATCAGCGAGCACATTCACGAGCCTCTTCTGAAAGGCTAGGAACTACACTTGCAACACACCTTCACACGAGCACACTAATGGAGTAAATAAAGATCTCAGATCTTCAGCCGCCTGATCGTACTTCCAGTGCTTGTCTTGGGCTGCCCGGTTGGCTGTTGCAGTCCAGCTTTGAGACTGGTAAGAGGAGGCATCAGCATTAACAATGCGATTATCCAAAAACGCTGTCCTCTCCCTGTCCCATAGGCCGTGGACTTTGATATCAGCTACCAATGCGGGGGATCCATCATCATTTTCCTTCAAAACGGGTTCGACACCCTCTTCCTTCGTAACTCAATGGCAGGCCTTGCACCTCAACACCATATCTCAGTGCTAAGGCATCAATGAACTGAGAGCGTGAGAGGTCTAAGCTATCGGAACAGAGAGGACTAAGCTACCGGAAACATTGTTTAAATTAAGGAGTTTTGTAACATTGATCGAAATGATTGTGTACGACGTTTTTGGTTTTAACGTTTAAGGGTGTTGAACTCTCCGGGCAGATGACCTGTGGTCCTTGCCCTATATGTTTTCTGCGATATATATTATTATTGAATATTTCATGCCAAATAAACATATTTTCTATCTATCTATCTATCTATCATTGTTTACACTTTTCAAGAATCGAAAATGTCTCGTAAAATAAATGTTTCCACTCAAAATTTACGTTCAAGGTCTGTCTGAACAATTTTGGTTTCGTGTCTGTCTGTCAGTCGGTCTGTGGGTCCGTAATTCTTGGTAAAGGGTAAAACTATACGACGTTACTATCTGGTTTTGATTAAATTTATGCTGGTTGGGGTGTGGATGGTCTCCAATGAAATTCATTGCTGCTGGATAAATAGGGTCTTCTGCGCAGGTGTAAACTTGAAACCCTGGTAACAAGCATTTTCCATCCAAATTAAATTACATTTTTAGGTATTTTGCAAATGTGGATCGTCCCCTATTCATTGTTCTGAATTTATAGCAGTAATCATTGAGAATTCCTGATAGGGACTCAGTCGGTGGCCGTTATTCCTTGTTCAGGGTTATTATTTCCCTAATTTGTAGGGGCAAAAAAAAGTTGCAGCTAAATTTGAAATTTTTAAGGATTTTAGACATTTATTAGTGCATGGGCTTAGGAAAATGAAAAACTGAATAACCTCTGGCAATTATTGTTCGATTTTGATGATTCCAGCGGCAATCTTTCAGTTTTTCGATTCCCTAGGCCCATGCATTAATGAATTTCTAAAATCCTTGAAATTTCAAATTTAGCTACGACTTTCAAAGTTTTTGCCCCTACAAATTAGGGAAATACTCGTACTAACCCGGAATGAATGAACTGCGACTGATTGAGACCCCCTTAATAAGATGGGATTTTCATATATTGTGTGGTTGACTCTAAATGGTTCCCTATAAATGTCATCGTCAACTGATCATCAAATTTGGGCGGTAGTGGTAGGTACTTTTATTATCTAGGGAGCATTAGATCACCTTCATAATCGAGTTATGGATACGAGGCAGCTATGTGCCACACCCACTTGGCAGCCGTTTCTACTTGCCGCCTTCTTTATGACTGAGCGCTGTACGTCGTAATCGTACGATGAATTCGATAGCGGATGGCACAACTCCATCCGCCGATCAAAGAGAAATTTGTGTACGTAAATAAAACATTTTTGTATTCATAACTATTAATAGGTAGGTATTTCTTTACTACAACGACTCGGTCGTTGTTTCCGTTAAACTCAGCTCAAACATCAATCTGTTATAAAAATCCAGCTTCCTGTTTTATTACAACCGAGGCCTTTTTCATATAGAGAGCAATTAACAATTTATAGTTCAACTTCGGTATCATTTGAAAATTTTTCCGAAAATAGGTGAGTAATATTTGATCTTGTGGATTTGCTATCTATCATCCAAAAATTGAAAAAAACCCGCAGTTTTATGGTGCGGAAATAATTTCGAACAAAGTCGTGTATATAATGACGAGCAGTTGGGTGCACTTCACAGCCGTACGAGCAACTTGTTTCATGATGAGAACTGCTTTTCTATTCTCCATCGTTGCGGCAACTCTCGTTGCGTGGGTCTCAGCTACTGATATTTACAACCCCCTGCTTCAACACCAAGACTCGCCTGGTTCCGTTTTCGAGTTTAATTGCGCCTATAAGTATCCTCGTGAGTATGATATCTCTAAATCAAAGGTTTGATAAATCACAATTAGAATTTGGTATCTGTATTATGTTTTTTGGCACTTTTATTAACCGCTCAAAGGAAATGCTTTATAGTGTTTCGCCTTTTAGGTAAACCTTTTTATTATGTTTTGCTTTTTGAATTTCATTCAAACCCTTTTACTTTAATTCAAAGTCAAAAAAGTTGTAATGAGAGTTGAAGAGGTTTAATTCAAAGTTTAACAGGTAAAAATGTCTGCCAAGTGGATGTGGCACATAGCTTTCTCAAATCCTTAACTCGATTGTATACATGATCTGATAGTATGTAGCTCACCTCAAATCATCTACAGAAATAATACTATGTAGAACATCAGGGTGTTACAAGGAAATTCAAGTTTTCGCGTGCGCACTGGCTACTATCAGTCCGGAGTTGATGATTTTCATAGGGGACTACCTGCACGCCAACCCGCACAATCCCTGAAAATTTCATCGAAATCGTTGTTAACTTCTCATAGTAGTTATGCCCGTTACAAGGATTCAATGACAGACAGACACGAAACCAAAATTGTTCAGGAAGGTTTAGAGAACATTTTTTTTCTCCACCTTTCGTATTTTGGTATTAAATGTAAGAGGTTATTAGTTCCATTTGTAATAAGAATACAATTGCTTTGGTATGTAGGCTCTTTGTGGGGTCTAGTTGTGCCCCGAAGATTTTAGTTAATGTAGGTCACTTTTAGGGGTTGAAAAATAAGGGTTGAAAATATCAAGAGTGCTCGAAAACTCTCGAACTAAAAGTGTCGTTTTTTCACCAATTTTAAATAGTATAAAATTTTAAAAAATTTTTGAGACCACCCGTAGCTCTGCAGGACAAACTGTTTACTCCCTACGAGTTCTTAAGGGTTTCCCTTCGATAAAACAGAATTTTAAGGGGGGCGGGGAGAATGGGGGGTCAAAGCTCAAAAACGTGCGTTTTGAGCATGATCTTGCGTTGTCTGCCCAAGCCTTAGTTCTCAGTCGATTTTCCTGGTTATTTTTTTGTTCGATGTGGGAAACTATCTAGTTGTGCACTACGTCGACGGAATTTCTAAATTTGCCTTTTAAAGGGGAAGAAAGGGGGGTTAATGCTTTAAAAACGTGCGTTTGCGAGCATAATCTTGTAAACTCTGCCCAGGCCTCAATTTCCAACCGATTTGAGTGTTTCTTTTTTGTTTGACTCAAATAACTTTTAACTTTTGTACATGATTTCACCAAGTATCAAAATTCGCAAGGGGGGGGGGGATGGGAGATAATTTTCACAAAATATCCGATTTTTTAATAATTCGGTTCCTTTACTGCTTACTAATGAAATTGAATTTGCTTACGAATTATTCTCTGAGCCACCGTGAACTTATAGTGGTGCCACCATGGTGCCAGAGCACCATAAAGCGCTTATTTCGTGGTTTTTTTTCGTGTTTCACCTTGAATACGGATGAGAACCTCGACGGACTGCCTACTAAACCTAATAGATGAAAGTTCAATGCTACGAAGTAGTTCCGCTTTGGTGCCACACTGGCACCATTGGAGGAGAGGGGGGGGGGGTGAACTCGAATTCGCATGTTGGGTGTCGTAGATCATGGATTTTAAAATGCTCTTCAGATTTGAGACTCCCATGCCGCTAGAAATGTTATGGTGGATAAGGGTGAAGGGGGGAGAGGTTTCACTATTTCTTGCCTAAAGTAATAGATAAATTATATCGAGTGAAACAGTTTCATCGCTTACCAACTGGTTAAACTGATGCTTGCATTACTAAACAATATGTTTGGGCATAGTCTTGTAAACTCTGCCCAGGCCTCAATTTCCAACCGATTTGCGTGGTTCTTTTTTAGTTCGACTCAGAAATCTTCCAAGTTGCTCACTATTTCACCAGAGTATCTACCGCTTATCCAATGGGACGTCCTCTTGAATGCATTACTTAACAATATGACTTATCTCCCAAAATTGAAATCAATGTTTCCAGTACCTTGGCAGACTCGGAAGAAAAATTTGGATCATCCAAATTTTACATTTCAAACGTTTCTGAACTATTCTAATTTCGTGACTGTCTGTTCGAAGCAGGACCCTTGTTTCGGTAGGACTGTGATAAATTTCCGGAAAAATCCATGATGCACTTTACTCAATCATTCAATATTGCCAAATGCGTTTGGTATCTTTGTGTTGTTCCCGAAATGAGTGAGAATAAATTTCATTGATTGTTCATTTTGGATTGGATCCTTGAAGTAGATGGCACTTCATGGCTATCAGATCTGTCGGAGCACATACTAACACAGTTATGTAATGAATTGGTAGAGGATTCTCAATCGATTGATGTTTCTAGGCCATCAACTACGTATCATAAGTTCATGTTTTATATCAAGGCAATTTATGAGTGCACTTTCAAATAAATTACTTTGAATAATTAAAAAAATGACGGTTTTTCATGTTGTTACCTATTTATCCACAATTGTTGATTTCAGTGGCGTCACTACAATGTTTATTAAAGGGAGGACGCAATTTTTGTCTCTGTAATGCAAGGGGCGCTCTTCTGCCGTGTATTTGTAACTAATACTCGCGTGTGCTGATGGATCCTCTTGAATCTAAAATTTATCTTCTGGATAGAAAAATCTGAATAAAAAGTATCATCTATTATTCGTTACTGACTTTAACCTCAATCAACTGACCTCTTTACCTTTACCTCAATTTTTGGTTTCTACAATGCTCCTATCTACTGAGTTTTGCTTCTGAGTCTGTCAGAGGAGGGAGGAGTCAACTATTGTCTTTGTTAGTGACCAAAGGTTACCCAATACAAAAAATGCTTGCATACGAGTGTGCAACACATTGGGACATTTTCATGTCAACCACTAAACAACAAGTTTATTGAGAACACTACGCATCAAAGTTTTCGTGACGATTTTTCAGTTCATGTGCCAAAGCAAAATGTAAGGTTGTTGATTGTTCTCTACGCAACTCAGTGAGTCTATTTTATTTATTGGTCGCGTGAGCAAGATTTGCTTAGTTTTTGTGACGATTTTTCAGTTCATGTGCCAAAGCAAAGACATGAAAATGTCAAAAAAAATTATTATTATATGAATACAAATTTTCATTTTGAGATTTTTTTTTTTAATTTTGCAAATTTACATTTTTGGGCACTATTATAACATTATGAGAAAACTTCACTAAGTAAGTAACGTTCCTCATTACCTTCATAAAAATCGTATCTATTTTAAATCGATAAAAAAGAAAATACACTCTTGAGGTCTAATGAAATCTGGGTCTAAACACATAATACCTTTTGCCATGCATAATTCGAATAAAAGAACTCACCGTTGATCGAAGTTCTAATATCGGGGATGGTGAATGAATTTAGACGAAACACGATGACTTCAGAGCGAAACGAGAGTTTGTTAAGTGAAAATAATAGGACGGAAAAAAAATGAACGGAAAAGTGTAAAAATAGTTAGCAAACAAGGAGAGCAGGTGAGCGAGTGTGATGAAGTATGACTACATCCAAAGGAGGTAGGCATTTGACGGTGATACCAACATAAGTCACAATTCGGTTTAGCGAATCTTATTTGAATATTTATATAATTCATAACTTAAACCATATCTATGTTATTCGAATATATCACGTTACAATAATATTTTGTATCTGTATATCATACAGATTTTAATAATACAAGAAGTAATGAATACGCAACGGTAATCCATGTGTAAGGATACTAGTGTGCATGGTAAAAGTTATTTGACAGGTTATTTTCACCTTACCAAGTGACACCTGAAGAAAACTAAAAATGTTCTGTTGACTAAACTATATTTACACTTCTGAGTCGGAGCTCGTTACCACTGAGGAAGTGAATGGGTAGATATGCGAAGAGGTAGTTGATCACAACATTTCTCCCCCGTTAGGAAATCTCTTTAGGTACTCCGTTACATAGTCAGGGAGGTGAAGGGCAACTTCGGCTGTCTTTTCACAACCCATTTAGAACGCTCTATTTTTGACTGGCTTCGGACTTTTGTTGTTATTCCTTCTGAACGGGGCGGGGAATCTGCTGACCTCAACTTGTGTCTTGTCGTAGGGGGAAGTTGTTTTGATGACATAACACTAATTAATTATTGTTCTCAGAGAATGCTGAGGAGACCATTCGGGTCCACTTAGTTGAGTCATCAAAAATCAACTTCCCTCGACCAGAAATCGATCTCTATGGTCCCGACTAAACTATATTTACACTTCTGATCTTAGCTTGCTACTACAGAGCTGAGAAAGTGAATGGACAGAAATGCAAAGAGGTAGCTGATCACAACAGTTCAAACACCTTATTTTTGATGTTCCAGCAAGTATCAATTTATTTTAAAGAATTTGCACTTAGCCAATTTTGATTTTTGGTTTATTATTTGCAATAATGAACCTTTGGAATCAACCAAGAAACATTTTTTTTTAACACCCCCTCAAATTTTATGGTTTATGTTTCAAGGTACGTAGGTATTCAAAAATAGAATAAAAATATGGCCGTCCGTCTGCCGTATCTCGTACGCTGCACTTCCCCCACTTAGCATTGACCGATTTTGATGAAATTTGGTATGTAGGCTCCATTTGGGGTCTAGTTGTGCCCCGAACATTTTGGTTGAAGTGGGTCACTGCTAAGGGTTCAAAAATGAAATTTGAAATTTTGAAAACGCCCTAACTCAAAAAATTTTGATATAAAGGTATTGTTTTTTCTTCAATTTAAGATTCTATAGAATTTTTTGAGACCACGCGGAGCCCTGTAGGACAAACCGTTCGCTCCCTACGAGAATTTAAGCGTTTTACGTACAATAAATCAGAAAAGAGTGTGAATCGCAAAAGAGGCCTAATCTCCGTTTAAATTAAAGCTGACCGAAATGAGATCGACGTTTTTCTTCATGTTGGATGGTTGGTGGCTTTGCAGACGAGTGATCTATATAGAAAAATAATAAACCATTGTGTAATAATTTGCAGCGTTTTATATTACATATTGCTTCCGAGTCTATACCAAGGTAGCGGAAGCTTTCTTTTCACTTTTCAAGGTTTAAAAAAATGTTCTCCATAATCAAAATTTCCACTCGCATTTTACATTTTAGTCCTTCCCAAACAATGTTGGTACCGTGGTCTGTCTGTCTGTGTGTCCGTGTGTCTGTCTGTCTGTCATGAAATACTTGCCTTAGCCATAACTTCTAAATTTCTCATCCGATTTCGATGAAGTTTTCGGAGAATTTTCAGGTTGGCGTAAAGATGGTCCCCTATGAAAATCATCACCCCCGAACTGATAGTAGCCGTTGCGCATGCCCAAACGTGAAGTACTTGCCTTAGCCATAACTTCTAAATTTCTCATCCAATTTCGATGAAATTTTCGGAGAATTTTTAGGTTGGCGTAAAGATGGTCCCCTATGAAAATCATCACCCCCGAACTGATAGTAGCCGCTGCGCATGCGCAAACGTGAAATACTTGCCACAGTCATAACTTCTACATTTCTCATCCGATTTCGATTAAATTTTCAGAGATTGTGCTCACGACATTTTAAAATTTTTATGGGGAAATTTGTTTCTTATTCGATTCCAAAGGTTCATTATTGAAAATAATAATCCAAAAGAGAAATCGTGGGATTCGTAGAGTTTGAATCGGATTTTTCTCATACACGTTTTTTAGAATTCGATCTGATGTCCATTTGATTAAGCGGTATTTGAAATAATACTTTCCTTTTTATATTTCCAGGGGGTGAGGGAAGTAATAATGAGAAACTGGAATAGAAGCAGGTGTGCCGACCACCCGGTAATTCCCCTTCTCAGTGTGTTGACGTCTTTGTTTGCGTAAACGCAGATCATCTATCGGAGATTTACCAAAGTCATATCGCTGTCGTCACATTCAGAAAACCCAGTGACGTTCACGGTTCCTCGCTCAGTTGACTGGTCGTCAACGAATTCACCAAAATCCACCGAAGGTTTATGAATATCACAAAATTTTCCGCTCGATCGTCTCTTTCCACCTTTGAAAGACTTTGTGCGGGGGTGAGGTTCAGAAGAGTGTGAAGGAAGGGGCCTAGAAGCGAGGGGGGCCCCCTGGGGTCCAATTAGACGACCACTCTGAATCTATTTGGAACCCCCAAGATATAGAAGGGACCCCTCGGGGGGCGGTACTTTTTCCTCTGTGTCTGTAACTAAGTCAGAAAATGACTCAGCTTGCAATCTGTCATCGTTGAAGGCTCCTATGACAGACAACTGGTGCCCTGTGGCCCCCCCGTACGGCCCCCTTTCACTTGCTATTCATAAGGAAATTCTTTCTATCAACTCGACACTAATTGTACAAGAGCTCGATGTACTTGGACCCACTTCATTTCTCTGGTTGAAGAGGCGTGGAGCTCCGTCTCCCCTCAGCACACATTACACTTGGAATGATGACATGTACTGATAAGGGGAATAAACCTATCACCATCATATTTGCTATTGTTGATAATGATATCAATGAGTGAAGTATAAGTTCGAGAACAGTGAAAGAGGAATTGAACAAGTGATATTCTAACGAAAAACAACCTGTTTCAATTAAAGACAAATAATAAGAAATCAAACAGTCATTACGTATTGTTTTTGTTGGCGAAATCGAACATTATTATATATTATATTGTACAATATCGATACCTTAAAGCACAAAGGAGCTGTGTCCAAAAACGGAGTTTTCAGAAAAACGCAAAAGAAATTTTCACCAGTGCACAATTCCTAAAGTAATTGATTAATACACTAAACTCTTCAATTCTTCAACAAATTTTCAAGCTGTAATCGTCAAGAAAGTTAATAATAATTTTGATGAATTTGAGTTCTTCTGAAATTAAAAAAAAAATTAAAAATCTGGAAGATGGGTCGACATAGCACTTTTGTGCTTCAAGGTATCGATATAATATAGACAATTTTTATTATACGATAGGTATTATGATCCATAGGGTGTCTGCACTAAAGCAGAATAGAAATCCATGTGACAATTCTACAAGGTATTTCCAACAAAAAATTCTCCTTTTAATTTTGTTGCTAAACCCTTGGTTTTCCAAGACTTTTAAATTTTGTAATTTCTTCAAGTGTTTTTGACCTTATGTCGTTGGAACAGCCATAACTCCAGTTACATTCCAAGTAAATCCAAATTTGGTGATATCGATGGAAAGAGCGTTGAATTTCCAAACTACCTACCTAGTGAAAAACCAACATCTTTAAGAAATAAAACAGTTAACAATGGAGTAAAGAAACAAACTTTAATTTTTTTCTAAATTTGACTTTTTTCATCGAAGTTTTCATTTTGAATCCCCAGCCATTTCAATCCTCAAATTGTGAGCTTTCTTTGTTCCTTAATTTTTTAGGTTTATTATGAAATTTGATGAGGAAAATGGTAGTTGAATACAAAAAAACGTGTAACGAGTATTAGGTACTTATTTTTGGTATATTATTTTCAATAATGAACCTTTGGAAACGACCAAGAAAAAAAAACCTCACTTAGCATTGACCGATTTTGATGAAATTCAGTATAAAATCTCCATTTTGAGCCTAGTTGTGCCCCAAAGATCTTGGTTGATGTAGACCACTTCTAAGGGCTGAAAATAAAGTTTGAAATTTTGAAAAATGTTGATAGCTCAAAATACTTAAAGGTATTGTTTTTCCATCAATTTAAGATAGTATAGAATTTTTAGATTTTTTAGAGACCACGCGGAGCTCTGTAGGACAAACCGTTCGCTCCCTACGAGAACTTAAGGGTTGGACTTACGATAAATCTGAAACACGAGTGTGAATCGCAAAAGAGGCCTAATCTCCGTTCAAATTTTATCTGACCAAAATGCGATCGCTGTAGGTACGTAGTAGGTAGGTAGTATCTATGGTTGATAATGGCAAGTTCTTTGCAGACGAGTGACCTATATAGAAAAAATAATAAATGTTTGTGTAATAATTTGTAGCGTTTTATAATACGATAGGGTGCCTACACTAAAGCTGTGCAGAAATCCAGGGGTAAATTCTACAAGGCATTCCTGTCAATTTTTTGTTTTTAAACCCTTGTCTTTCCGAAATTTTTAAATTTTAAGATTTCTTCCCGTGTTTTTGACTTTATGTCATCGGAACTTCCTTAACTCCTGTTATGTAATAAGTAAATTAATACAAATTTGAGGATATCGTTGGAAAGAGCGTTGAATTTCCAAGCTGCCTAGTGCAAAAGCAAAATCTTTAAGAAACAAAACAATTAAAAATCAATTAAAAGAAGAAAGTTTAATATTTTTTCTAAATTAGACTTTTTTTTATCTAAGTTTGTCTTTTGAATCAGCACCCATTTCGATTTCCAAATTTTTAGCTTTCGGTCTTCTTTCTTCATGCTATAGTTTTTTAGGTTAACTATAAATTTTGAAGAGGTAAATGGTATTTGAATGCGGAAAAACGTGTCAGGATTATTTCTTATTTTTTAATTATTATTTTATTAATTATTTCCTAAATTATATTTTTCATTCTCACTTTGCGTTGGCTTGACACGGGCAAAACTGTATTAATTCATAGTCCGATTTGGAGAAATTCAGGGTTGATTTGGATTAGGCTTGAAATGTCCCCTTCGAATTTCGTCAAAATTGAGCCAATGTGCGAGCTTACGTGAAATCCTGATGCAAAACCGATTCCATACGATCTAAAATAGCATGATTTGAAAGTTAATTCGGGAGGTTTGTCAATCAATATGATCTTGAACATTCTGTTTCTTATCAGAGTTAAGTTACTAATTTTATAAGAATGTTATTCTATCTGTACAACTGTTTTCTATCTGAAAAACACACAGATTGAACAAATCTGTGAACAAAGCTTTAAAATTGATAGGAGACTACATTTTAAATTATTGGAGCGTTTTTTAGAGGGAAGAACAAATCTGTTAGCAAAGCTTCAAAATTGATAGAAGACTACATTTTAAATTATTGAGGCATTTTTTATAGGGAAGCAAAGACATCGTAATCCGATACAGGTTCAGAGGACAGGGTTTTACGTTCCAAAGAGTTCAAGAGGCAGCATTGAGACTCCTTTATTAAAAATTCACATTTGGCATATTGATTATGTTTGAAGCTGAAACTACAAAGAGCTCGAAAAAAAGCCAGGAGGGGAGACTTGTTGACTCGGAAGGTCTATCTTGATGCCGAATCTACGAGACAGCATGTGCACTTTGAAATTTTCCAAGGGGAAGGGTAATTATAATGCGATTCTTCTCTGCGGTAATGATAACATTGTAGCGGAACATCGACAGGCCCTGTGATTTGTTTGGAAGAGAAGGGCTGGACCGTCATCACTCCCTTACCCTTAGGGCGGGAGGGACCCTTCATTCGAGTCGACACATTGTCATGTAGATGCCGCCACCTGCTGCGGTCCTGCTGGAAGAACACAATACGTAATCCTGATCTTTTCACTGAAAGCCTCATGTCGCGTTTTTGAGGACAACCTCAATGCTTTTGGGGCCGAACAGCTCTCGATCATTCAGAGGATGAAGAAAAGGCACCTTTTAAAGACGGATAAGCCGATAAGTGCATCCCGGCATAATTCACTTGGATCAGTTCAGTATTTGGAGGGTCGATACAAATAGTACCAAGACAATAATCGTAGTTACACAGGAGAACCGATAATCTGCAGCCCACAAGAGAAAACAGTAACTCAGTAGTTTTGAGAAAAGTGAGATTTTCTGTCCTACCCAATAAAACAAAAATTTCAGCGTAATCTTTGATTTCATTCTTCTTCGAGCTTCTTCAAAACATAAAGTACGGTTCTTTTTCTGAACCTATTGTCTCAACCTCAAGAATTATTATCTACGTACCAAATTGGAGCATCCGTCGTAACCAGCAAGTCGAGTACAGGGAGACGAGCGGCTTTCGATGTAAGAACATCAACTAGACCGTCGAGAGAGTACTAAAGTTTGTCAGTCCGTCGTCTATTTATATAGTCCGGGTGAAAGGGAGGTGAAAGGATCAGAAAGGAAAGGGGGCCACGTGGTAACAAGACCACGTGGTGAAAGGTTGTTTGTCTGTAATATCAAGTGAAAGGGAGAGATAAAACTAATCGTATTAGCTAATTGTACATTCACCACGCGGTCTTCTATTCTAAACTATGAATATAATATATTATGAATATAATGTATATTATGAACATATTATGAATATAATATATGATATAATATATTAGTTTATAATATTATTATAAACTAGCTTACATAGCTAACTTATTGCTCAATTACTTACTTATATCTACTTCTAACTTAGGTACTATCTTTTTTTAATTTTTTTATTTTTTTTTTTAAATTTGTGGTTAGTTGATTACTTATTATTTATTGTTTGAATTTATGAGAACCTAGGTTGTTTGGTTGTCTAGAAGTTAGTGAAGTCATAGAGGTGCTGTTTGTGTTTGTAAGGAGTCATGGTAGTGTGTTCTCTTCGATGTCTATTGTTGTTCAGGTTGTCATTAAATCCGTCTGTGGGGGTTTTTAGGACGTCCCACAGTTAGACTTGGGCGTCCTTATGCGATCGATCTGGGGTGAAGTTGGACAACACTCAACAGAAAAAAAAATAACCACACAGTAATCCGTTTTAGACCATTCTGAATCCAAATCCGCGAAAAAAACCATAGGTGAATGTCTGTGTGTGTGTATGTGTGTGTGTGTGTAACAAAATCTTGTGTCGTCTGCACAGGCCTTAGTACTCAACCGATTTTCCTGGTTCTTTTTTTGTTCGACGCGGGAAACTATCTAGTTGTGCACTACGTCGCCGGAATTTCGAATTTTGCCTTTTAAGGGGGGGAAAGCGGGGGTTAATGCTCAAAAAACGTGCGTTTTTGGGCATAATCTTGTGTCGTCTGCCCAGGCCTTAGTTCTCAACCGATTTTCGTGGTTCTTTTTTTCTTCGACGCGGAAAACTATCTAGTTGTGCACTACGGCGCCGGAATTTTGAATTTTGCATTTTAAGGGGGGGAAAGGGGGGGTTAATACTTAAAAAAACGTGCGTTTGCGGGCATAATCTTGTAAACTCTGCCCAGGCCTCAATTTCCAACCGATTTGTGTGTTTCTTTTTTTGTTTGACTAAAATAACTTACCCGTTGTACGTGATTTCACCAGAGTACCAAAATTCGCAAGGGGAGGGAGTGAGTGGGGGATAATATTCACAAAATATCCAATTTTTCAATATTTCGGTTCCTTTACTGCTTACTAATTGTACCCAACCTTTAAAATTGAGGAAAAATTCTCATTATACCTCGGGATTTTCATGAATTATTCTCTGTCCTAGATGAAAGTTCAATGTTACGACGTATTTCCGCTTTGGTGCCAGACCGGCACCACTGGATGAGGGGGGGGGGGGGTGAACTCAAATTCGCATGTTGGGTATCGTAGATCATGGATTTTGAAATGCTATTCAGATTCGAGGCTCCCATGCCGCTAGAAACGTAATGGTGGATAATGGTGGGGGGGGGGGGGGTCACTATTTCTTGCCTAAAGTAATAAATAAATTACATCGAGTGAAATAGTCTTATGGCTTACCAACTGGTTAAACTGATCTAATGCTTATCCAATGGGACGTCCCCATGGAATGCATGCATTACTAAACAATATGTTTCATTTTTGGATGAGTTTGTCGAGTGGTTTGAATACCTATTGTATCTGAGGTAGCGTCAAGTAGGTTTTTGTTTATAATACGTCCTTCAAATTTTCATAGTTAGTTTATTTCCATGTTTCAGTCGTCGTCCTTTCTGTTGTGGGTGGAGAAGTGTTATGCAGTTTTTATGTCGGATAATTCATGCCCATGGTCGAATACGTAGTTTGCGTAGTTGGACTGTCTAGTGTTGAGTCGGAAAGATCTGATGTGTTCGGTGTATCTTGTTTTTAAGTTGTGTTCTGTTTATCCAATGTACGTGTGTTTACAGCTGCAAACCAGTTTGTAAACTCCACATGGTAGTCGTGTGCTCGAATATCGCCGCGGCGGCGTGTTTTCGTGCGTCCCGGGTTAAAACCCCCCCCCCCCCCGACCCTACCCAGATGGTGAGGCAATGGGAAGCCATGAGCGAAATCATCAGAACAAATTCTGATCCTCCCTTTGGACGACATCTGATGACGTCCGCGATGCCAGGAATGGCAATCGGACGGAAATCCAACCTGAAATGGTTGTTTACTTTACTTTTACTTTTTCTGTGTTTGATCCTTGATCCTAACATTAACTTTATTAACAAACCAATATGAACTTTTAGCTCATAACATTCAAAGTTACAAGTCAAATTTTCAATATTACAGAGTGACTGATTAAATTTAAATTTTGTTTGACAAAAGTTCAACTTTTAATGTGTCAAGCTATCCTAAATAGAGTATCTTTATTCAATGGGTAGATACTGTTTGTACTGTAGTAAATTGACACAACAAAATAATACTATAAATTTCGATTTACTCGACGTTAGCGTTAAAAAATGACGAAGTTGGCTTTTGCTCTCCCACAATCCACGTAGATTTGTGTCAAATCCGTTGCAGAGCCAATTTTAAAATTTTAATTTGTTCCCGGGTAGTTTGTGGAATAAATAAGTGCTTTTCTCATTTCTCAACTCTTTGGTGCAGGCGTTGTATCTCTCAGATCAGCGAGATATTTCCTCTCGTGTATCCTTCAGACTTGCGGCAGGTACTATATCACCTAATCAAGATAGCAGAAGGGACCTTAAACATCATAGATCCGTTACTTTCAAGAAAACATTTTTATGTCAACACCATTATCTATGACAACTTATAAAAGTTCATAGATTATCTGTTTAAAGATCAGAAATTGGTAGCCAGGATCTCACAGGTTTCTGGTTTGAAGTTTATCCACAAATCTTGAAGAAATTCTTGAACCTCGCTTGTGAACCCCTAAAATTTATTATCCGTATTATTGATTTATATAATTTGGATGAAGAAGATATTATCAATATTTTGGAAATGGATTTACTAGATTTAAAGCAAGAATTCTTGTGACGGCAGCATCAAAATGTTAATGTTAATGGAGGAGATATACTGAACTTATTGAAATGTAGCCACTTTGATGTTGCAGATATCGTAGATGTTCCTAGCATTATGGTTGATGATGTCTCCAACGACTTGGGCCATGAGAGGCCCGCACCATCCCAAAGACAACCACATCCACTACAAACCGAAGAACGACGGAACCAAGTTGACTCACGACGCAAATTTACTACACGATGAAGTGTAGGTAAATCTAAGTTATCCATATAATAGAGAGAGGGAGTGAAAAACATGCGTTTATTAGACAAATATACCGCAAGAATATCCACAAAGAGTTACACGGTTTTTGACAATGGGCTTTGCCCGTCCGCAGGATATCGCATATTATATTAATTTACATATTTATATAGTATTTTATTCACATATACATAATGATACAGTTGAAGAGGTTTTTGAGGTTCGGTCATAAGAAATAAGTTTTTCCCAACGTTTCCGAGGTTTATTCGACCATTTTAAAGGGCTACAAACAAAGACAAATAACATTACAATTCCAGACTAAGAATAACCGAAAAAGATACCTGAATTCTCGAATGTAGTACAATAGAACCACAACAAACCATTTTCACACCTCTTCGAATACAAAACAAGCAGGCAGTTGAAGCTCAGACCTAGTGGTGACCAGACCTAGGTATCTCTTGTTTAGTGTACTCAATATGTTTTATTAGTCGTGTACAATAAATTTGCATAACAATGGTCAAAAATACTTAGAGCCTAAAAATAACAAGTAAAATAATGTGAACAAAACAAATTCGTGAATAAAAGGAAAGGGCATGCAAATATAAAAATTAAAAATAACTACAAAGCCACCCATGCACAAAGGGGATACCCAGCCGGGCCCGGACCCACCCACCATGGCGGCTCCCGACATACGCCCATAAGGAAAATGGCAGAAAACCAACAAGGGGGCCCCCCGGGCCGACCAGGACACCCCGACCGGGATACACAGCCAAACGCCCATGAACATGAGTGGCTAGAGTAGATTTCAACTAAATGACTACCAATTTATTGTAACAAATAACTAGAGAAGGAATGCATAGGTAAAGACAACAGAAACCACTCACAAAACAATATTACATATAACATCAATACTTAGAAACCCCCATCCTAATATCACAGCAAAATTTACAAGAATCACAATAATATCACAAAGTTAAAGGCTAAACGCTACTTTTATTAATATTCCACAGACGGCAGCAAACGTCATGAATAAATTGGCCAAGAAGAACTTTAATGATAGATAAAACATAGAATTTCGGGACTAAAATCTAAAATTGCACTGTTTACTGATCATATCCAAATACTCGTCAAAATTATTTGGTGCCATCAAGCCACAAAGTCAAGCCTACAGATCTGTAAGTACTTAAAAAAATTTTGTAAATTCCTTTATATGTATTTTTTTCTTTAAATTTTTTTTTCAGATTTCATATTCAATCTTTACAATAGTTCCATAAGTCTAATTCTAAGTATTTGTTTGGAGCCCTTGAAAATGGTGGAATAAACCTCCGAAACGTTAGGGAAAACTTATTTCTTATGACCGAACCTCAAAAACCTCTTCAACTATACATTCAACGGTCGACAAACAAAGGACCTACTGCTGGCTCCCCTCAACGTGATGATATATTTATTGATTTACATTATTTTTGTTATATGTACTAATGTAATCTACTTCATCCCCATTTAGAGGGGCGTTTCCCATTTTCAGATCTTTTAATACGAGCACAACTCTTTTTTTACAAATTAAAACATGCCATCCCAATTGAACTCCCTAATTAATTCAGCTCTAAAAGCCCATGCTGATGGACAGTACTTTGCAAGTTATAGTACACTTTACGTTGATGTCCAAAAATCTGTAAAATCGGCTTGATGAAGCAAGAGCCCTTGTTTTTGCCGTTTCCATACTTGAGGACATCACTTTCTCCTATAAACTCTCCAATTGCGTCTTTCACTCATTGAAATCTTCGAAGCCTCAGCAAAATGGGACAGCATGCTGTTCGCTCAACCCTCTCAGTTCTCTAAACCAAAACAGGCCCGCCCGTACAATTTCAGAGGCCACCGCACGGGGAAATCGACGTATAGGCATCCTCATCACTCTCAAGAGGTGTCTACAGTGCAACCTGTGTGAAAACATTATTTTTATCCATATAATAGTATTTCATCGCAAAGCACACCTAAACTTTTAAAGAATTGAGATTTTGATGGTTTTGGTTTATTATTTTCAATATGAACCATTGGATCTGTAATACTTTCGGTGTTTTTCAATATGAATCGACTATCAAGATATTAGACACTAAAAAACTTTCGTTTTTGACGATAATTGGCATAAATATGAATGAAGAACGAGCAAAATGTCTCACGAAAAAATGCAACTTTTTGATTGGCATGTTCGTTGCTGAAAAGAAATATTATAAATCGTATTGTTTCTCGCGATAAAAACTCAATGAAAGACATGCTCCCAAACACATATTCGAACACATATGTTCTTGGTTTTACATAAATAACAATAATTTATTATTTCTCTCGTTAGACTTAACGTTGATTTTATGATTTCCTCAAAAACCTACTTGCCTTAACTTGACAACAGTTATCTGACTTATTAATTTTAATTTTTCATTAAAAAATCATGATTATTATTAATTTGCTTTGTGGTACAGTGTAGGTCGTACAGTGCAGCATTGTAAAATCATCAATCAAATTGAAAAATTAAATTAGCCCATCACACATTACACTAATTTATAAATTAGGTTATTCTTAAATTGTCACACGACTTTATATTTTAGTTGCGACGTAATCGATTTAGTCAGAAACGAAATGAAATACATAGTTAAAACGCGTACAGCCTGAGTACCTGTTCGCTATACGATCAACTTCATCACAGTCAGCACGGGGCAAAAGCTACCATTCGGCACGACCGCTCAGTCTTGCGTTCCGTTGCCTACCCTCTATTCCTACAACTCCCTGTCGCACCCGCTAAAGGAAACTATTAAGGTTCCTGTCAGTTGATGCCAACCCAAAACTACCCCTTTATGAATTTTCAATCCAAATTATGGTTTACTGAGTTGATTGAGCGGCTCAATTAGTATTTCATTCAACAAGTTCATGTTTGTTACTGATGGTAACCTGACCGTCGAAATCGATTTAGCTTTGCAACTCATTATCTTCGTAGAAATAGACAACGTTCTAATTGACTCTTTTTAACACAGAATGTGTTTTAGCCATGGACTAACTAGCCAAAAAAGATAACGAAATCTGGGACGACAACATGGATACCGATAATACGGAACTAAGGATTGTGTAACCTGGTGTAACCTATGAGATATTTTATTATGACGCGGTAATTGTATAAGATTCTGATTTAGTGAGAGGAAAGTCACCGGTATTAGTGAATTACGATATAAGATTCTGATTTAGTGGGAGAAAAGTAGCGAAATTATGTGAAACGCGTGAGCTAAAACACATTCTGTGTTTCAATAATTTCGTCCGCAGTATGTAAATAGAGGTAACCGGGGGTCCAGGGGGCTTGCCCCCTGGCGAGGCGCGAAGCGCCGAGTTTTTAATATTGAAATGGGTTTCCACAACGTAGTCGCGAGTGATTTAATTCGTAAATGTTACTCAGTCGGTTTTCCTGCATAAATCGTTAACCACTCTTTGAAAACCTCTCAATTTAAGCCGAAATCTTATGATGACAACTCGACCAGAAAACCAAAGAAATCATGTCAAACATAGTAACGCTTTATTGCTGAAATGTTTGCGGACAAATTTATCAATTGACCTCAAGGAGAAGACTTGCTACCTACCTATTCTTGTTTTAAAGAAAATCGATTTAGGTTTTTCAAACTTTTGAATTTACTTGTAATGGGGTGTGTGCATGGGTCGGAAAAACTGTTGATTATTATTTTTTAATCTAAATTTTGACACCAACTGCGACCTTCTAGCGTGAGAAGACCTTTTTCTATGATTTTTCAAAGCTTCGAATGTTTATGACGTCACAGTGGGCTGGGAGGTCCCACCCAGGCCGGAGGGGCGCGTGACGTCATAAACATTCGTAACTTTGAAAAATCATAGAAAAATATCTACTCGTCCAAAAAGATAACGGCCGGTGTCACAACTCTCAGGTTGAGGTCTACTTTCGATTAAAAATTAAAAAAAAAATCAGGACGCACTCACTATACCTAGATCTACTTTTCTACTTGAATTGGTGGTTTCACTCCACGAAAATTAGGATGGAGATGCCAAAAGTTTGAATTAAGGCGTTGACAGTAACAGAACCCTGATCATAAAAATGGAAATATTATCATTCCAGCTGATTATGCCTCTAATGTATTTGTAAACGTAATTTTATACATTGATGAAATTACGATGGCTCCTTTTGACAATGGCATAAGAAATTGTATCCTATCGTCAATGCCAATGAAGAGACGACGGAGGATCAAAATCAAAATGAAGCATCAATGGGAGGAAATGAGAACTGCTTAACTACTGCAATCATCAGGAAAGACAGCAGTTGGCAGTTTTTATGAAAATCTAGTCAATCTCAGAGCTTCATTGAAAGCGAAAAAATTAGTCATACCTCTTCATGTTTGGTATCGATCGGCGTGCCAAAATGCCTGGCTGCTGACGGAGTAAATTGCTGGTTCGAAACTAACTTATTGTGAAAGCTGGCGCTACATAGATCAACACTATTGTACTAAAAATGTGGTACCGGGAGGCAGCGATCTGAGGAGAGAGAGGTATTCGCGTAGAGTTTTTGTGTTTCCCCAATCACTTCTCCCAGTAGAACAACAGATCTAAAGTCCAATATCATCGAGGCTTAATTTCACGTTTCAGGCACTTACAAGAAGACCTGGGTAGTGTCATCTCTGACGAGCAGATTAAAAAGATGACACCGGATGAAATGGAGTTTCACTATTTCAAGTAAGTTGGGCCTAATAAAGACACTAGAATACCTATTCTCGAAGCCTGGACATTGTTCCAACCACGTCTCACATTTGTGCCTACTCTCTTCATTTGTATTATTACGGGTTACCTACACATTTGAAACAATTTTGCATTTTAGATTGCACGATTTTGATAATAATACCAAACTTGACGGTCTGGAGATCCTACAAGCCATCCGACACACGTTGGAACACGACGAGCACAAGGCCAGTGAAGGAGTGACTCCGATTGGACAAGGCTCAGCATTTCCGTCTGACGACTTCCACTACTATGTCGGTAAGAAAACGACAGCAATCTGTGATACAGGGTGGCCTACCTAAACACACCCCCTTATACCCCCAGATACCGAAAATGTAGGTTTCATGTTCTCCACACCGACAAGTTTTTGAGATGTTTTTCTGTAATAGCAGAGGTATTACAATACGGGGTGTATCTCGAGTCGCCAAACTTCAAGAATCGATTCTGCAACTAATTTTCAACAACTTTTGTCCTCTATAACATTTTTTCCAACTCCATTAAAACCATCCTTTTTAGGACGTCCCACAGTAAGACTTGGGCGTCCTTATGCGATCGATCTGGGGTGAAGGAGGACAACACTCAACTGAAAAAAAAGATAACCACACAGTAATCCGTTTTAGACCATTCTGAATCCAAATCCGCGAAAAAAACCATAGGTGTATGTCTGTGTGTGTGTGTGTGTGTGTGTGTGTATGTGTGTGTGTGTGTGTGTGTTTGTAACAAAATCTTGTGTACTCTGCCCAGGCCTTAGTTCTCAACCGATTTTCCTGGTTCTTTTTTTGTTCGACGCGGAAAACTATCTAGTTGTGCACTACGTCGCCGGAATTTCCAATTTTGCCTTTTAAGGAGGGGAAAGGGGGGGGTTAATGCTCAAAAAACGTGTGTTTTTGGGCATAATCTTGTGTCGTCTGCCCAGGCCTTAGTTCTCAACTGATTTTCGTGGTTCTTTTTTTCTTCGACGCGGAAAACTATCTAGTTGTGCACTACGGCGCCGGAATTTCAAATTTCGCCTTTTAAGGGGGGAAAGGGGGGGTTAATGCTTAAAAAACGTACGTTTGCGGGCATAATCTTATAAACTCTGCCCAGGCCTCCATTTCCAACCGATTTGTGTGTTTCTTTATTGTTTGACTAAAATAACTTCCGAGTTGTACATGATTTCACCAGAGTACCAAAATTTGCAAGAGGAGGGGATGGGTGGGGGGATAATATTCACAAAATATCCAATTTTTCAATATTTCGGTTCCTTTACTGCTTACTACGAGTATTTGTATCCAAGCTTTGAAATTGAGGAAAAATTCTCATTATACCTCAGGATTTGCATGAATTACTTTCTAGTACCACCATGGAAATAAAAGTGGTGCCACCATGGTGCCAGGGCACCATAAACCTCATATTTCTTGGGTTTTTTGGTGTTTCACCTTGAATACGGATGTGACATTCGACGGACTGCCTACTAAACCTAATAGATGAAAGTTCAATGTTACGACGTATTTCCGCTTTGGTGCTAGACTGGCACCATTGGTGGCGGTGGGGTGAACTCGAATTCGCATGTTGGGTGTCGTGGATCATGGATTTTAAAATGCTCTTCAGATTCGAGGCTATCATGAGGCTAGAAGTGTTATGGTTTATAATGGTGGGGGGGGGGTGTCACTATTTCTTCCCTAAAGTAATAAATAAATTACATCGAGAGAAACAGTTTTATCGCTAAACAACTGGTTAAAATGATCCAATACTTATCCAATGGGACGTCCCCTGGAATGCATGCATTACTAAACAATATGTTTAATTATTTAAAGATTTTTTTTCGTGTTTCTGACCTAACGACACTAAAATGGCCTTGACTCCCTCAATTTTCGAGTAAATCAAAATCTGTTTACACCGTTCGAAAGAACGATAAATTTCCGATCAGAGAGAAAACCTTGCTCAGAACGTCAGCTTTCCAACAGTCGACTCAAACTATTGGAGCAAAATTGTCCCATGTGTGGAACGTGAGGGAGAAAATTAAGTTCAAATGCAAAAAACTTGTTTTTCCCAAAATTTGTGTTTTTTTGTTTGTATATTTGTGGTCGCTGAATCGATTTCCTTCTCCCTGTGTTGGTTTCCATCAACAAGTAGGTATTCAAGCTAACGTGTAATTTCTGAGGGTAACACCTATCCATCTGGTTCTAATGTCTAGGGCAGCAAAGTGGTGTGACAGACGCGTTTCAGTAACCATGGAAACGGCCTATGCCTACCTACGTTGGAGTTTGGTCGGGAAATGAAAGATAAAGTTCACGCCCCTCTCGGCCGTACCGAAAAATAGGAGGTACACTTATTTAGAAGGTATTTTTAATACCTTCTAATTCTGTGTTAAAAGATGGGAGGAATGTTTTTGAAATACAATAGGTCGAAAAAGAGACCTCTAATCGAAAAACACACCGAAATAAACGTGAAAGAGCATTAAAAAAGCTATACAGTCATATGCATATCATGGAGCTACTTTGGAAAGTAAAAACGGATTCAGCACAATATTTTACCTTGTTGGAATTCAACATTTCATTTTCGAATAAGGCATGACGTCATGTATCAAAAGAAGATACTGATTACTTCCTTTAACGTGTTCTTTGTGGTATTTGAGGACATTCATGTTTAAAGTAGAACAACCTGTTCAAAAATTAATAAAATGTATTTTTTCTAAGACAAGCACACATTAAAGGAAGTAATTAGAAGCTTCTTTTGATACATGACGTCATGCCTTATTTGGAAATGAAATGTTGAATTCCAACAAGGAAAAATATTGTGCAGCACAAAATCCATTTTTACTTCCAGCTCTTGAAATGCCATCACATTCAAACGAAGCTCCATGATATGCACATGATTGTATAGCTTTTTTAAAGCTCTTTCACGTTCACTTCGACGTGTTTTTCGATTGGAAGCCCCTGTTCCGACCTATTGTTTTTCAAAAACATTCCTCCTATCTTTAAACATAGAATTAAAGGGTAAGTGTACCTCCTATTTTTCGGACCTGGCGAGAGGGGGTGAACTTTCCCTTTCACTGGCCAACCAGAGTTCGACAAAGGCGTTTCCTCTCTACCTTCTACCTCTCTGGTTCACCCGCTGTCCCTTTTCTCTCTCTCCCCTCAACCTCAATTTTGAGCTACGTTTTTACCGTCAATTTTTCTGTTTCGGGCGGATTATTACCATATGTACTTATGAGGGATATTCTGAGAGCTACTAGACATCTTTGAGAATGGGGGCTGTAATCGCTTTTGCGGGAAAAATCGCTCAAAAGTACATTTACAGACAAAATAAGAGTAATATAAAAGGACAACTTTTTATGGTGAATTTTTTTGAAATTTTTGCATGACAGCGTGTTTAGTTACATTGAGAGAAATCCAAAAAGAAATTGAAAAATGAAAATCGGTTGACCGGTTGGAGAGATAAATCAGATCTAAGTTTGGTATTCTCCCTCTCACTCGCACAACCGTCGTCCCCTTCAGCCTTAACCAACTCAACATTACAAACCCCCCTCCCACCACAACAAAGTTTCAGAAGGTAATAAATGATTCAGTAGGTAACCTAGTTAGTTGATAGTTTCAAAAAATTTTGTCTTGTCTGGGAGGGTTCCTGATAATTGACAATTTTTTTTCAGACCTGATTGATCAAGTGCTGGCAGAAGATGACACAGACAACGACGGATACTTGAGTTACATTGAATACGTCATTGGAAGGCAAAACCAAAAGAAACCATCGAATCACCATGTACACAGCAATAAATAGTGATTATTTATGTCGTTTCAATTATTTCCAACCACTTGTCATCTGGACCGTGGGGAGGAAATATGAGCCAGGTAGTAAGTCCAAATGGGCCCTTTGAAAAATACGAAATTAACATCTAATGAACCGTTGTGGACAACATTTATGCATACTTACCCAACTTAAATGCCAAAGTCCTTAAAAACGTTCCAATCGGATATCTTATGGTAGGTAAATAATGACATTGATTTTATCATAAAAATTAATAACTGTTTTCTTGAACACAAATAATCATTCATGAGTTTACTTGAAGCAAAATAATTCAAGGTATAGTATCACATTTTATTTCAAGATATTCATATCCGTACATTTTTATATGGGAGCTTTCCTAGCTTTTTTGAAGCAAAGTTTCGAATAATTCGATAAAAATCTAATTTCCTTACTCATGCCCAATGGAAAATGACGATTAAAAAAAGTTATAAGTAACTTTTAAATTAAACTAACCAACCAACCTTTTCAAAGTTCATTTCCATAATTATAATACTTTTTCATTTTAGTCATTTTTTATTGATTCGGATATGACTATTGGCTGGCCAACGTGAGCATGAAAATTAAGATGCAACAATGAAATTCGCAAAAACTGCAGGTTTATTCATCGGGCAATATTACAGAAACGTGTTTATAGAAACGACGAGGTTATTTTGGAGGCGTTGGAGCAAAATCTGTTAGCGCAAAACGAAGGGTTCGGAGTGGCCCTCAAATGAATGCTTTGAGGGGGGGGGGGGAGGTCAGCAAACGAAAAAAAAAAAAAAATGATAGAAGGTATCAACGCATTATTTTTTCAAAATTGATGCCAGATGAGATTCCTTTTGAACATCTTGATCCGCGATCTACGTTCTTCAAGAGTTTTTTAAACTACCGCTATCTTGAGCACATTCTTCCATGTAGAAATCACGAGCTAATTCCCAGTTTGATTGCCTGTATTTTGTCACCTGTCCTGGTTCATTTGGAATCTGCCATTATAAATAGGTATGTATTGAAAATCCAATTTACATATCCATGGCAAGATTTTTTTTGCGTATTAACGGTAAAAATTTAGGAGTTAGTATTGGTACCAATTTTGCTTCCGAGTCTACCAAGGAGAGACAGGCCCAGGGAATTATTCCCTGGGCCTGTCTCTCCTTGGTAGACTCGGAAGCGAGGGAAGGGGGGGGGGGGGCACTGCGGACTATTATAGTCCGCAGTGCCCCCCCTCCCACCATACAGGCCTAGTTATCACATTAGAGAAGGATAGCAACAAGAGCAGAAAAAGGTACCTGACAAGATTGATAAAAACTGAAAAATTGTAAAAAATTGATTTTATTACCAAAGTAGCACTTTAGCAATGGGAAATTATAACGATTGAATAGGTATAATACAAGCAATTAAATAAGTGTGGAAAAACGGTTAATAAAGAAGATAGACACCTACCTAATTCATGAGTTAGAGGGTAAATATGGGACAAAAATTACAAATGTATAAAAATATAAATTACGAATGAATTGAAAAATAAAAAAAAAACTCAAAATTTTTAAGTCTAATCAGTTACAGAATCAATAACAAGATCGTAAATGGAGAAGTTATTAACTTCACGACCTACCTAAGTAGTTTATTCATTCATATAAGATATGAAAATAAAGATTTTCTTATTATAAAAACGTTTAACAATCTAGATTTGGAATTTAATTAAGAAGTCTTTGGAATAAATATCAGACTATTACTTAATCACCTCTTATAATCATCACAGTAAAAACAAGTACAATAAAATCTCGTACATCCTCTGGTGAAATTCATAGGATTAATTTATTCTGAAACAAGTGCAAAACTGGCTAAACGATTTTTTTTTTAATCTGAATCTATGATAATGGTTTTTAGCTGAAAAAATAACCTGGAAACAAGTATCTACTCAAAGGCCAATCATAGGTAGGCTTTCAGAGCCCAAATGCTGGGCCTCCAATAGCACGAATTGAATCCCCCTATTTCTTCTGCTATTTTAATTGGGTTTTCAACATTGAAGTAGACTTTGAAAATCTTTGCTCAAAGGGCTCAAGATGTACGTACTCCAAAATGTAAACATTTTAGGCCCAACAGAAGTATATCTCAACAATAAAAGCACAAGCATGCTTGAACTTATCTAAGCAACAAAACGATTTCTCGATAGCTAAATATAATGTATTACATATTTTCAAACAACTCATATCATTAAATAACGTTGTTTTAAAGAACGTTTTGAGTGGTTTGTAATGAAAAATCAACAATCTTTAAAAAACGGAAAATGTTCAATTTTTCTTCATAATTTTCATGAATAATACCATATTGATGAAAATCATCAGAACGACAACGACCAGAATCACCAGGCACCAGTTTGTGCCTTCTTTGGAGCAAGTCGCCATGTTGTCGGAGGCTCTTTTCAAGGCTGAAGCGTTCCGTTCGGCCGACATTTTGGAATTTTGAAGGGTCTGGACGTCCCGTTTGATGATGCCTTTGGCAGCCAGAGTCTGCGCCTTGAGAGCCCGCGCCATCTGTATCATGTTGGCGGAGATCTCGGATTGTTTGTCCGAGTGGTACCTGAGAGCTGAGTCTAATCCTCCGTCCGAAGATCGACCGTTTTGACGGGAGTCTTCGAGGATTTCGCGGAGGGATTTGGGTGACGATTTTTCGTCATTCTCGCGGTTCCTGAGCGACATGTTCAACAAAGAAAATTCCAGGAGTGAAGCCTGAAAGAAAGAAATGAAAGGTAATAAGGCACGAGTAGGTTAACAAAATTTAAAGAGGGGAATTGCCCCCCCCCCTCACCAAAAAAAAATTTTTTTTCTAATCTGAATCTACTTAGTATTCAAATTTCTGTAAACAAACCAATTTTCTACGCTAAAATCTGTCTCGTCAAAACGGGAGTAAATAAAGTGAGTTGCTTATAGTGACGATTCGATACCTTCGATATTTATTGATATAGATTTTTGTTTCGATATTTCTGAAATTTATATCGCTATTTTTCTTGCGATATTATCAAATATAGAAAGGAAAATATTGATATTGAAAGATGAGAAATATCGGTTTAGATGGTTATATTTCTTCCCACTGTAATTTATCAATTTCCCCTAAAATATATAAAAATGATTATTTAAAAACCAAAGTAAATAGAAACGGAAGATGAACGCAACACTTAAACAACAATGTTGAAATAACATGACAACCCACTACGTCTGATTGTGACTCAATCAACTGAAATGTGACAGTTGAGCTGATTCTGTACTGCACTAATTTCGGCGTCAGCCTGGTTTGCCAGCCAGCATGATAGCTGGATCCTACATCGCACTATTCCAGCCGTTCGGTGTCAGTTTCAGCGGTTTTCCTTGAGTTCCACGGTGACAGCCACCCCGAGGAGAACCGACGGAGGGCGAAAATGACCGACCTAGGCTACCAGAAAGGCAACACCGAGACGCAAGTTGGTTGTGCACTGCTGGCATCCATGATGATGACATCATGCCACCAGGAAGACCTTCATTTTCACATTGGGGAATTTGCCTCACAATTTTGGTTTATTATTTTTTCAATAATAAACCTTTGGAATCGACCAAGAAAATTTTTACCCCCCCCCCCCCACCCCAAAAAAATTTGTTGGTTTACGTTTCAAGGTACGTAGAATCCAAAAATCGAATGAAAAATTGGCCGTCCGTCCGCGGCACTTTCCTCAGTTAGCATTGACCGATTTTGATGAAATTTGATATACCTATGGGCTCCATTAGGGGTCTAGTTGTGCCCCGTAGCTTTTGGTTAATTTCAATCACCTCTAAGGGTTGAAATTTCGAAAACGCCCTAGCTCAAAAAATTTCGATTTTAAGGTATTGTTTTTCCATCAATTTAAGATAGTATTGAATTTTTAGAGACCACGCGGAGCCCTGTAGGACAAACCGTTCGCTCCCTACGAGAACTTAAGGGTTGGAATTACGATAAATCAGAAACACGAGTGTGAATCGCTAAAGAGGCGTACTCCCCGTTCAAATTTTAGTGGACCAAAATGCGACCGCTGTAGGTACGTGGTAGGCCGGTGGCGACAGTGGCAAAGCCGAGTTCTTTGCAGACGAGCGATCAATATAGAAAAATAATAATCCTTTGTGTAATAATTTGCAGCCTTTTAAAAATTTTTTCGATGGAGGGTTCACTGATATGGAAGAAAACCATAGTGTGCTGCTCGAAAACGCATCCAAACAATTTAGGGAATGTAAGGAAGATGGACATTTTGAATATACCGAGAGTCTGTGATGTGACAAGTTTCCCCTTATGTTAGTAGCCCCGCTGATAGCGCACATGAAACAACTAGCTTACGTGATCGAACAAACAAGTGCGCCACGAACTGGCAGAAAGAACCCAGACCCGAAAGTGACGAAAAGAAGCAATTTTACTCACTCTTTTTTTACAATACGATTCTAGGTACTTTCGCATTATACGGGCGCCACTTATACAGGGTGTCACCCTAACTCGAGGACCAAACTTCAAGGATCGATTCTACAACTAATTTGCAAACTTTTTTGTCTCCTGACATTTTTTTCTTAAACGCTTTAAAATTATACTTTTTTCACTTTTAAGATTTAGGACTTTTAAAATACGCATTATTCTTAAATGTGGTAGTGAGCATGAAGTAACACCTTTGAACTCAACAAAAACTTCAATCAACTAGAAATTCGGTGTTTTTATTGAGTTCAAAGGTGTTACTTCATGCTCACTACCACATTTGAGAATAATGCGTATTTTATGTACGAAAAACGAAGGTTTTCTTCGAAAAATCCACTTTCTAGCAGTCGGAACCATTCGGAAGTATCACTATTTGATTCAGCGTAGAAAATTACATAGGAAATGATACCAAAATCGTCAAGCCATCTTGAGGTCGAGGGGGACCAGAAACCGCTTAGAACACTGGATTTGCTTGTAAAACACTCGTTTTCGGGCATTCAAACTTCATTTACTCTTCTAATTTGAAGGTTAAAAAGAAAAATTGATAGACCGTTGGAAAGCTGAGATTCTGGGCAAGTTTTTTCCGTTGAGTGCCCGCCGATACGGCTGTTTATTACATAAGATGAGTCAGCCTGAAAAATGGTGATTTTCGAGAAAGTTTCAAATTTCTGACTTTGACCAATTTATTCACTTATACAAAAGGCTTAAAAAGCTTTTGTGTCCTGATGAACTGATAGTAAATTTAACGTTCTTTCCAACGGTATACTCATATTTGAGTTTATCCAGTATATTGAGGGAGTTATGGCCGTTTTAATGGCTCAAGGTCGAAAACACGAACAAAATCTTAAAAGTGAAAAAAGTATAATTTTAAAGCAGTTTAAGAAAAAAATGTCAGGAGACAAAAAAGTTGGCAAATTAGTTGTAGAATCGATCCATGAAGTTTGGTCCTCGAGTTAGGGTGACACCCTGTATACAGCGCGCTGCGGCGGTTAGGTTATCGTAATTATGTTCCTAGGACTTTCCTTGTTTCGTAACGAATCAAACTATACCCGATGAGTCATACTTTCGCCCGCCAAACTCCTTCCGAGCAGGCAAATGTCAGGCGGTCGGGTGTGGCGGCTAGCGGCGGTGACGCTTTCAACACCATCCTCGCAGACATCGGTGCCTTCTGGTAGGCAGAACGCCAAAACCGTTCCACTTGATTTTGTATAAATATGTGTTTTTTTAATTGATTTCCGGTACCAAAAATCCTAAAAATGTAGTGGCGCCCGTATAATGCGAAAGTACCCGATTCTACCTATTAGTTTACCAAGCATTATTAGTCTTCACCTTCTCTATAAGTCTCTCTCCAAGTGTCTATATTAGGTAGTTCACATTATTTGAGTGGATTGTTTCATGTGGCGACAAGGGCGCCTACAACTCTACCTGTTGACATTCTCTGACACTATTTCCTGAAACTCTTTTTACGCTTTGCCAGACCACAGTTTAGCGTAAGGAACCCTGGGGAGTGATGTAATTAGTTTTCCTCGATCTTCTTGATGTTTTTTGACACCGTTTCACTTGTTTAGTCATTTCCTTCTACAGTAATTTTGTCCCCTTGGTCATTCCTGGTGTTAAACGTTATTCAAGGGTCCTATTATAGGATTTGATTTGAAATTCCAGGATCTAAAATTGAGGCAAACTCCCCATTATTGGCAGAACTAGATGGAATTTCGTGATTATACGGCTTTTAAAAGATAACACAATTTGGCGGGCCTGACAACGCGAAATAAGCGCCCACTTACGTGGTGCAAATGAATATGAATTCAGTCGTTTCTAGATACCTAGGTAAATCTAATGTTGGT
>CM019183.2:4546161-4608777 GCA_009739505.2 Apolygus lucorum
TGGGGCACAAACCAGAAAATACATGAACTTGACCCTAGGATCACCATACCTACCTACTTTTGCGTCAAACAGAGGACCCAGTGGGGAAACATCACATCTCAACTTCATTCCAGTTAATGATGAAAAAAAAAATCATTTCTGGGACTCGAAAAGATAAAAATGTTAATTTGTTACTGAAACATTAAATATTCAATTTTTTTTTAAACGAAAAGCACATAATTTCTTAATCATAAAGACGAGATCATAAAAAAAAGTGTCTTAACAAATTCTACATATTAGTCGAAATGTCTATAAGGCTTTTCGAGGGTCATATTCCCTTTGATGACTTTTAATTGTCTTTTGCAACGCCTACGTAGCATTTATATATGAAAAGTTGTGGAACTGAAGAGCACCAGGCTGCCTATTGTATTTCCCCATACCGAAATGTTGAACAGAAACGAAAAAATACGATAAGTAGGTAGGTAAGTCTAATCAGTGGTCAACTCCATCAGATCGTATTACAACAAACACCAAGACGACTTGAAATGCAGGGAAAATGGAATGGAAAACCGAAAATGATAAGAGGACCAGGAACGTAAACTGTCATTGTTTCAAGACACTTTAGGGAACACAGTAGGTAAAAAGCTCCAGAGAGACTAGTCATTTCGGAGAAAAACCCCTGAAGATAACAACTTCAACAATATTTTAAAACTTCGTTTCAACTTACAATAGTTTTAACTTACCTTCATACCTATGTGATAAAATCTCTGTGTAGCAAACGCCATCCACAACAATGATAACACTCCAAAAATCATAATTTTGCTGTCAATCAGCAAAATTGTATCATGTCAAGATGTAACCACCCTCCTGTTTATCAGATAAACTTTATCTCTTGTCGGTTGTTTCCAGTACTGTGTAAACACACAGTTGTTTTATGTACTGTGTAAACACACTAAACACCTAATCGTGCAGTCTGGGCAACATACTTACTGTGAAAATCTGTAAAAGTGGGGAGTATCCATTCAATTTTTAACCCATCTATAACTGATATCAGAAGTACTCCATGCATTTACATCCTATGATGAGTCCATTGTTATACAATGAACTTTCATGGCAACCTGAACAGAGTATCCATCCATCTAGTTGAATCAAAACAAGTCATCATCAGAAAGAATAAAAAATCGATTTTGTCTTCCAGGGCAGGGGCCGAGAAAGGGAGGGGATAAACTAAAATAACACTACTGCGCATGTGCGGACGGGGAAAAACTAAAAATAAACAACACGTTGGCATGACGACGCCGGGGTCTAGTAGGGTCTAGCCCCAGATCTTGGGAATTCGGGAGTGGAGAATCGATTGTTTGATACCTATCGATTCCATCTTACATCTTCTTCTCTCTCGTAGCAGGCCATGGAGACAGCCTTGGGCATGGATCTAGTAGTAGGCATGGAAGCTAGCTCCATGGCCTCGGGTTTTACCATGGAAATTTTACATAATAACTGCATGTCAGTGTAGAATTATTTTTTACTTGTAAAAGCTCCATGCTTCCATGGATCATGAGTGAGTTTTTGTGAAATATCTATATTTGAGTTGGTACACCTGCTTCATGATGCCTGAATAAATTAGTTCTATCTCAATCATCTAGCCAGTTCGCCTCTCTCTATTATTTAGCCCTTTATTCCGAAATATTTGTCCATAAACTCTGCTAATCTCATCAGGTTATGTGCCCTTTTTATGTTTCTTGTGCCTATAAAGAAATTTGAGTGCAAAATTCGCGGATCGCGTGTGAATCCCATTTTTTTAGTGACCCACGTGTGAGGTAGGTCGGGAAAGATACGTGAAGCAGAGGTTAGGTCAAAGATACATGATGGCCAAATCCATATTTTCTGCTGGAACCAGACTTGTTTTACCTCAATTAACTGGAGCAAATTTCTCAACCTGGAAATTCAGAGTCGAAACGATCCTTGAGAAGGAAGGTGTGAAAAACACTCTAACAATCACTGAGGAAGAAATTGAAAATTCTCCGCTCAAGAGTTAGCAGTTCACGAAATGAACGATGCGAAAGCCAGATGCGTCATCATTCAGAGTCTCAGCGACAAATTTATTGAATACGTTCGCAGCTCGAAGACAGCAGGAGAAATGATGACAGGTTTATCAAATGTGTTCATGAGGAAAAGCCCACTAACAAAACTCTACATCATGCGAAAATTGATGAACTTGAAATGTTCTGGGGATCTAACAGAACACTTCATGGAAGTAGAAAGTTTACTGAGAGAACTAGTGGAAGCTGGTGCGAAACTCGATGAAACGGACAAAATTTGCTACCTGTTGCTCACGATGTCGGAAAAGTACAGTGTAGTCATTACCGCTATAGAAACGATGGAGTCCGACTCATTGAACATGCAATTCATCAAATCAAAATTACTTGATGCAGAATTGAAATCCCGTGATAAAAACGAGAATAATCTCCATCCGGTAACTGAAAATGTTTCTTTCAATATGAGTGGTAAGTCCAATCGTCCTGTTTGTCATGTGTGTGGTGATGAGAATCATTTTGCTCGTGATTGTCCGCAAAGATATAGTTCGAAAAATTACGATCAAAATTTTAGAGGAACTGGAAAATTTCGTGGTAGAGGAAAGGGCAGAGGGAATAATAGCTACAGAGGCAGTAATTCGAGAAGGAATTATGGAAATGGCAACAAACGCGCGAATTTAGCTGAGAATTCGGAAGAATCAGGTGAAAACGGTCGTGTAAATCGTGAATCAGACCCCATTTCATTCTTCAGTGAAATTCGTCATGAGAGTTCCGCGAATTCAGCGCCATATTCTTCGAAATCAACGGACATTTCCTTGGTCCTAGACAGTGGTGCCACCGACACGCTCGTAAAAGAAGAATACGCTAGATTCATGACGGGAATTGAGAAAATCGGCGAACACGGAATGAATATCAGAGTTGCCAACGGTGAAATACTCGTTGCAAAACACAGAGGAGTTCTGACTATTGTGATCGATGGCACACCTGTTCGCGTCTGCGCATTGATCGTCCCCTCTCTCACGCAGAACCTTCTCTCCGTCCGTAAAATTGTAACCGCCGGACATTCAGTAACCTTTTATCACAACAAAGCAAAAATTGAGAATCGTAAAATGAAATTTCGAGTCGAAATACCGTGCGTCGGGAATCTGTTCGTTGGAAACTTTCCAATACGCGAAGTTTCTTGTAACTTACAGCAGCCGATTTATGGCACAAACGTCTTGGCCACCCGTGTGATGCAAACATGAAGAAGTTGAATCTACCGACTCCAAATGCCACCTGTGGACCATGCATGATCTGCAAAGCTACAAAACTACCTTTCAAGCCAGTGAAACATGCCAGATCAAATAGAATTGGACAGTTGATACATAGTGATATTTGTGGACCTGTCAGAACGCCGACCATGAACAATGAAATTTTCTTCCAAGTTATTGTGGAAGATTTCACGCATTTTACTACAGTTCTTCTTCTGAAGAAGAAAAGTGAAGCATCGCGTAATCTGATTGATTATGTTAGACATTTGAATGCAGATGGATTCAAGTGCAGTCGAATTCGAGTTGACAACGGAGGAGAATTTCGTGCACACGAGCTTGTGAACTTCTGTAAACAAAAAGGTATTGATCTGGAGTACACATTACCCTACAATAGCCAACAGAATGGTGTTAGTGAGAGAGCTAATCGAAGTTTAATGGATAAAACTCGTACAATGCTAGCTGAAACGAGACTACCGAAACATCTATGGGGTGAATGTATCAGAACAGCAGCCTACCAGATGAATAGAACACCTACCGCCGCTCTAAAAGGTGAAGTACCTGCGTTCGCATACTATGGTAATGTTGATCATACTCGATTAAAAGTATTTGGTTGCAAAGCCTGGTACTACATTCAACCTAATTCTGGTGATAAGCTTCAACCTAGAGGAAGAGAAGCTCGTATGGTTGGATATTCTACAAATGGATACCGACTATGGGAACCTATTACCGAAAAAATCGTTGTTTCTAGACATGTACGTTTCGATGAAGAGGACTTTGTTTACATGCAACCTGTTTTGATTGACGAGAACGATGACGTCACACCCAAACAGGAGAATAATTCCGATGTGTCTTCTGAACACAGTGACAATAGTGAGGAATTCCGAGGATTTGAACAGAATAATCCCATTCCCAACTTCTATAAACGGAATCGTGAACACTGTGATGAGTTTGAATTTGAATCGTCTATAGAAAAACGCCCACGTCGTGAGCCCAAACCGCCTTCAAGATTCAAAGATTTTGAGTTGTACACTGCATACTGCCTGTACACTGGCGATCCCACTACGTATGAAGAAGCCATGACCATGGGAAACCATTGGAAAGACGCAATTGCTAAGGAAATCAGCGCTCATGAGAAACATGGAACATGGACCCCATCTAGACTACCACATGGGAAGAGAGCCATTGACACCAGATGGATTTTCAAAACGAAGCAAGATGGATCCAAGAAAGCTCGATTGGTTGCGAAAGCATCCGGCACGTGTAGCTGCAGAGGTACTGGAGGAGCCTGGGGAAGATCAAGTTCAGCCCCCTCTTCAGGAGTTTGTGGATTTCTGGGAGCCACTTTTGAGTGCTCCCAGCCACAACCCTGGGGAGCGAGTGGTTCCCCCAGTCTCCACCAGGGATTCCTTACGCAGCATTTTGTGTTCGCCGGTGCTACTTGACGAGGCACACAAGTGCCGTGTCAAGAACTCCACATCCGCTGGACCGGATGGTATTTCTGCCCGTCGCTGGAATAAAGCACCTAATACGATTAAGCTGCTCATCCTCAACCTGCTCATGCTCGCGGGAAGACCCCCGAAAGCGTTAACCCGTACCCGAACCGTATTTATTCCCAAGAAAGGGGGAAGTGGGCCTGGAGGCTATCGACCGATCTCAGTATCCTCGGTAGTCTTCCGCCACTTCCAAAAAGTACTGGCATCTCGCCTCCAGGTGGCTGGTGTCATTGGTGACGTCCAGAGAGCGTTTCGGCCAGCGGATGGCACAGCGGAGAACCTTACAGTTCTCCAAACTGTCATCTCGTTGGCCCGTATTAAACGCCGGCAATTACATCTCGCCGCTCTGGACGTCGCTAAGGCCTTTGACACAGTCAGTCACCTTGCCCTGACCGATTGCCTTCGTGGTGTCGGGGCCCCATCTCGATTAATTGAGTATGTGGCCTGTCTGTACCATGAAGGCGTGACGGTCCTCGAGGCAGGAGGTGAGGTGTCAGGGGATGTACGGATAGGGCGTGGGGTACGCCAGGGGGATCCCCTATCACCACTCCTCTTTAACCTGGTCGTGGATACGGCCTTGGGTAAGCTGCCCACAGAAGTAGGGTTTGATCTCGCCCCTGGGGTGCGAGTAGGAGCATTGGCCTTTGCCGATGATGTTATCCTACTCGCAGAAACCCGTGAGGGCTTGCAGATCGCCCTCAATGCATTTGCTAAGCAGCTAGCCAGGTGTGGACTCGTGGTCAACCCCGATAAATGTGGGTCGGTCTCCTTGGTCCCGTCGGGTCGCCAACATAAAGTGAAGGTTGTGGATGGGGGTTTTGTCATAGGACAAGCCCCCATTCCTTCTCGATCTGTGTTGGAGGTCTGGCGGTACCTTGGAGTCGATTTCATGGGGGTTGCCACCATTACTGCCAGCCGTGTGGACCTTGGTAGGGCGCTAGCCCGCATCACCAAGGCTCCATTGAAGCCACAGCAGAGGCTGCGCCTCCTCCGCACGTACTTACTGCCGAAGCTAACCTACGGGTTAGTCTTCGGTAGGCTTACGGCGGGGAGGCTGCAGGAATTAGATCGAGAAGTCCGCTCTGCTGTGCGCTCTTGGCTGAGGTTCCCACCTGGTGTCCCAAGTGCCTATATCCATGCACCGGTCAAATCCGGTGGGCTTGGCATTGTGGCTCTCTCCGCATGTATCCCTTCTCTGCGCCGCCAGCGCCTGTTAGCCCTTCAGGGGTCGAGCTGGGAGGTCGCCCGTGTTGCTGCTGGTCTTGATTTTGTCAGGCAGCAGTTAGCATGGTGCGACCGAGCAACACCATCTGCTCCAAAACCCAGTTCGTCTGCTGAGTTCGCTGCTGCCCTGCATGAGTCAGTAGATGGTAAAGAACTCCGACAGTGCTCCGAAAGCCTTATCTCATCCCAATGGGTGGATTGGGCTTCGGAGGGCATTGGGGCCCGCGACTACCGGAACTTCCACGCCGTCCGCGTGGCAACACTGCCAACAGCGGTACGGTGTTCAAGGGGTAGTCGTGGGATGACAGATACCCTTTGCCGTGCCTGTCGGAGTGGAAATGAACACCTGTATCATGTAGTGCAGCAGTGTCCACGAACTCATGGGGGCCGCATCCTACGTCATGATGCGGTCGCCAAGCAGATAGCAGGTGCCTTGTCATCCAGCGGCTGGGATGTTGAAAGGGAGAGATTATACCACATGCCAAGTGACCAGGGCAAGAAGCCTGACATTGTTGCCGTCAAGCCCGACAGGTCTTGCATTATCCTGGATGTCCAGGTTGTTAATGGCAGCATGGACATGGAGCAGACCTGGCGGGCTAAGATAAGAAAGTATGATAGAGATGATTTACGGCAAGCAGTGTCAGAGCTAAAAGGAGTGGCACCCAACAACATCAGGGTGATGGCTGCGACCTTGTCGTGGCGCGGAGTGTGGTGCAGGAAAAGTGCCACGGAGTTGCGCGAGTTGGGCATCTCAGTAGGTGTACTCCGTGGTGTCACCCGCCGCGTACTGCTTGGCTCATATTTAAACTGGTGGTCATTTTATAGAGGCACTTCCCTTCATCCCTCTCTCCCACCCCCACCTTCCTCATCATCCCTCATCCCTAGGGCCGGCGTCGGGTGAGTCCTGGGCGTCCTCCCCATTATATTTGATTTATTTATTTATTTCGTTTTATGGCGTGCCCCCTCCGTCACAAAAGACATTTTGCCTTTGAGGGGAGATTTGAAAAAAAAAAAAAAAAAAGTACCAGGAGAACTTCCATTACGAAGTCTACGCACCTGTTGCCAGGTATGCTACCATTCGCATGCTTATTTCACATGCTATTCAAAATAATTGGGATATCAAACAGTTAGACATTCCTACCGCATTTCTAAATGGAAATCTGGATATCGATGTTTACATACGCACTCCAAATGGCGTTAGCAATCCTTCTGAAGTTTTAAAATTAAATAAAGCACTTTATGGATTAAGAGAAGCTCCCCGAATGTGGAATGAACGATTTCACCAATTTGCTATGAATAACAATCTCCAACGTTCTAGCAGTGATTTCTGCTTCTATTTTGGAAAGGATGTATTCCTTGTCATCTGGGTTGATGATATTATCATTACTGGCCCAAATTCTAATCGAATAATACGTGCTCTTATCAAGGAATTTAATGCTAAGGATCTTGGTAACATCCAAACATTCCTAGGAACTGAGATCACGCGAAATTCCAAGGACAATTCCTGCACAATTTCGCAAAGCTCTTTCATAGATAAGCTGTTAATAAAATTCAATATGAAAGACTGTAATCCAGCCCCCACTCCTATGGAAAGTGATTTCCAAGTTAATGCAGCTGAACCACCAATTGACGTTCCATATAGGCAGTTAATAGGGTCGTTGCTTTATCTATCTGTAATAAGCCGCCCTGATATTTGCTACGCAACGTCTTACCTCAGCAGGTACTTAGACCATCCTACGCAGCAACTATGGACAGCTGGGAAGAGAATCCTGAAGTACCTGAAAGGCTCACGAGACCACAACCTCGTATATAGGCAATCCGAAGACAGCGGAATCCTAGCCTACTCTGATGCTGACTGGGCATCTGATCATCAGGATCGCAAATCAGTCTCCGGTTCAGCTATCTTCTACCAAGGTAACCTTTTATCGTGGTTTTCCAAGAAGCAACAATGTGTGGCTCTGTCCAGCCATGAATCTGAATACCTAGCTGCAGCTGCCACCGCATCCGACCTCATTTGCTTAAAACAAATAGCTTCAAGCTTCAACAAGAAAGAAGTCGAAGCCACGTTCTTACTGGACAACCAAAGTGCCCTGAAATCAGTGCAAAGCTACGACAACAGTAAACGTACGAAACACATAGACACCAAGGCTCATTTTATAAAGGATGTTGTGTCAAGTGGAAAACTGAGTGTAAGCCATGTGCCTTCAAGTGAAAACATAGCTGATCTGTTCACAAAACCACTCAGTAGAGTGAAATTTGATAACTTCAAATTTAAGTGTTTAGGAAATGTGCCGATGAGTTGTCAATAATTAATTATGAAAAATGTTTGCTATGATGTTGTTTCTCTATTGATCTCATGATCTATAATATTTCTGTTCTCATTACATGTATACCTATGTCTGATCTCATTGTACGTTTGTTCCTTAATTAATTTGTGCTATGATGATGATGTATGATGATTTATGTGTAATTCGTATGCAATTTGGTTTAAATTGAGGGAGGGTGTGAAATATCTATATTTGAGTTGGTACACCTGCTTCATGATGCCTGAATAAATTAGTTCTATCTCAATCATCTAGCCAGTTCGCCTCTCTCTATTATTTAGCCCTTTATTCCGAAATATTTGTCCATAAACTCTGCTAATCTCATCAGTTTTGAGGAAAAAACTTTCTGCTAGGGATTTTTTTCTACTTTGTGGAGAACACTTTTTGAAGGGAGTTTTTCCAACTTTGGGGTAAAAAATCTAGGTTACAGTGAGAGAAATTTTGCCGGGGCTAGACCCAAAGTGGCCTTATGGACGCCACGCCCCTGCTGACAACTCGAAATAAGCCTCCACTTACGTCATGCAACTGAATAGCAATTCAGTCGTTTCTAGATACCTAAATCTAATGTTGGTTAAACCTCCCACTTTTAAGAGTGAAGCCGTTTAGGTTGACAGGAACATACGAATTCACTTGTCTATACAAATACTAGGACATTAAAGGCGAGTAAAATACAAACCTGAAAAGGAATCCTGGAGTTGAAGAATGCCAAGAATGATTCAACGTAGTGTTGATAGAGCGTCGACCAAGAATTTTTTTTCTGGCCGAGAAATGTGCTCAAGATTTTCCACGGAATAGAATCAGCATTCTTATGAAGTGGGGACGAACCAAAAGAATTAGTTTCCGACAAAAGGTCACCAGCAGCTGTTTTGGCCATTGCTATGCGGGGTGGAACTCTGGATTCTCTGAGGTTGAGTTGACACTCGTACGATCTGTAAGTTAGGGTAGGTAATTGGTAAAATATGGAGGTAGATAGAGCGAGATTGAATAGATGACACAACATGATAATAAGTACCTTCCGTCTACGTTTTAACGACGATGCTTCACTTTTCTTCAACTGCATTCTTCTTTTAAACTTAAATGTTTTTTCACGTTAATAAATCAGATACATACTACTTAATCCTATCTATCTAGGTACTATAATG
Organism: Apolygus lucorum; assembly: GCA_009739505.2. Taxonomy (NCBI): domain Eukaryota; kingdom Metazoa; phylum Arthropoda; class Insecta; order Hemiptera; family Miridae; genus Apolygus; species Apolygus lucorum. The sequence continues at coordinate 4,555,607 of CM019183.2, forward strand.
CATTGGACCCTTCCCTATATTACAGATAGACGTACATAATTATCACTTATAACGAGACCAGCAAACCAAGGATCGAGGGAAAATAGATTTAATAAACACCTCGTCTTGACATGATCTCAAACCAATTGAGCAGGCCGTCCAAATATTTAGCAGTCGTATCTACGTAATCCAAAAGTTTGCAGACCATGTCATAATAGGGCTTTCTTTAGTTTGTAGTAAGAGAAAGTGGTCATAATATGATGTTGCCAGCACTTACCATTTTTTTTTTTTTTTGATTTTTCGCTCCAGTTATATTATGTTACTATATATATATATATTTTTTTTTTTTTTTTTTTTGCCTCTAAATAGAAGAATGCTTTTATTTGGGCGAACGATGTTTCGCTGCATAGTGCAATCTTGGGGCTTACCATTTCCTCGTGAACGGTAAATCAAGCAGAAATTGGTTCCAGTGTCACTACTTCATCTTTGACGAATCACCCGAAGAAATTAAAATCCTTAACAACCAAAATCAAGTTACAAAAAGCATTTACATTACACGAGAAAATATTCTTTTGAAATCGAAAACGCCCTGAGTGGAATGCAGAAAACGAAATTGCGGTAAAACAACTATCTGGTTATCAAGTTGTTGTTGTTGCTCTTGGAGTGTGGTCATCCATGTTGACATTGTTGAAACACTTTCTAGGGTTATTTTTTCTTCTTTCTTTGAGTAACGTTAGCGTTCATGAGTAACGTGAAACGTGAACGCATGCAGTTTTTGTGCATTCTTTTCTCATTTTCAATTTTCTAGTTACATGTTTCGTAATTACAAGTAAATTGCTATCAAACTGTAGAATAATTTGTGGTAAATTCCGTGGTGGTGGAGGTGTGATTTCTTCTACTCCCTGAAAACTCAACATCAGCAGGTTAGTTGCACAATATTCAACAAAAACAGTCACCCAGTCTCTTCTTGTATACAACTTATGTACCCATTATCCTACATTTGACTTCAATCTCACTCTAGAGAACTGAGGTATAATTCAGGAATTCATTCATTCATTCATTTATAATTAATAAGTAATCTCTGTACTACACTACTAGTACCTCGTACAAAATGGGGAATTTGCCTCAATTTTAGATTCTGGAATTTCAAGTCAAATCCTATAATAGGGCCCTAGAAATTCTAGGCTAGAATAACGTTTAACACTAGGAATAACCAAGTGGAAAAAATTACCGTAGGAGAAAATGCCTAAACAAGTGAAGCCTCTGTTACAAAACACCGCGAAAATCGAGGAATATTGTTGACGTCATACGAAAAAAAAAAAAAACGACGCGAAAACAACTCCGACAACAGACAGAGTTCTAGAACCGCCACACAAAACGATCCAGTGAAGTGGCTACTCGAATAATGTGATTCAAATCTTGAAACTAAATAAGAGAAGATGAAGACTAATAATGCTTGATAAACTAGTAGGTAGAATCGTATTGTAAAAAAGTGAGTAGGGGTACAATACCCGTTTAAACGTCACTCATCGATTAAACTACTGTTTAAACGGAGAATGCAGTTTAGGGCTGGGGTACAAGTTCCTAAACTACGCTTTTAGTTCCTGATAAGAGCTAAACTAAGACTAAAGTTAAACGGTCGCTGATGGCTGAGCTTAGTGGGTAATAACGAGAAATATTGTTACCAATGTGGTGAAGTATTTTGGTTGAGGTTGACTTTTATTAAATACATTGTAGTAGCTGCTCAACTATGTTACATTATTCACTGACGATTTTAGTGTAGAAGTTAGTCTGTACAAATATTCATTAACACGTTCAGTGCGTATGAATAAAACCAACCCACCCCACCAGGCGGATTGGTTTTTTTTCATAAATCTGACCGAAATGGTTCCAATATTAGTATTTTATAGGTAAATAATCTTAATAGTCGAATTTGATTAAATTTTGCTCATCACGCACCATGTGCGTGATACGCTTGGTGAGAAGGATCACAGATTTTCTGAGGAACGGCGCCGGCTTGGGTCTAATAGGAAAATCGTGTATTATAAGGTTCGTTTGGAAAATGTCCATAGAAATAGAAACAAGAAATGTTGGTATCAGCATTTTTATTGGGTTGGTTCCATAAATATCTACTCCATCAGCAAAAATACACGTCATGGCTCATACCATAGGTATCTCTTACCTACCTTGTCGGAAGAAAATATGTATCAATGACTATATTTATGGTAAGTATCAGTCCAATAATATATGTCTATCACATACAAGAAAAAATCAATCACAATCAAATTTCAATAAAGGAAATATAAATCAAAAGAATATATCAATACAGAAAATATGAATCTCAAAATATCAATCACAATCAATGTTCTTTTTCTCCTTAGCCAAGCGAGGGATTTTTCGTTCTGATTGTGCGTCATCAGACATCTAAAATACCAATACAAATAATACCGTGGGTAAAAAAATACTTGATAAAGGCCCACTTTCACCAAACATTCAAAACGAGTTTAAACCAAACGAGGCGAGAGATAAACGACGTTCAGTAAAAATCGTGTTTCACCAGAGCGATTTACGAGTTTAAACACCATCTTGGGGGGTTCGAGTTTAAACGGTCGAAAATCGGCCGAATAAACTAGGAAACCTCGTTTAACTACCAATTCAATATGGCCGCGCATTGATTTGTGATTGTTTTCGAAATGAAATTGCGAATTATTTTTGCATTTCGAATTATTTTTGACTCGTCTGACGATGACGACGACGTCCGAGTCGAATCCTGGATCGGATTCCACATTCCAAGATTATGTACGTTACTGAATTTCCGCCTTTCCAAGCCCCGAGTCGTCCAAGTGCTCGACTAGATTGACACTCGCCTCGAGTTCCCATCATACAAATTAATTTAAAATGAATAATGGTTTTTTCAATAACATAATAGTGCAACCTACATTCCTTGGTTGTTTCTATTCGGACCAATTATTCAAATTGACCATCATTAAAGACCAGTTCGACCAAAATAAATTTCTATTGAGGTGAAATCGGGGGCCCTCATCTTCGAGTTTACATCCATCGGTAATCATTCAAATTATCGAAGTAAATTCCTACCGTTGAGAACAAGGCGGTTTCACTGGGTCGCTGCGTTTCACTGGGATTCATCAAGGAAGGTATACTTGAGTCTGGAGAAATACTGGAGTTATTGCGCTCATTGTGGCTCAAAGTGATGAAGTGTAATAACTCAATAGGTAGGTGATGAAAATATTCAGCAAAATAAAACGAAGGGAACCGGAAAACTCGAAACAAACCACAGGAATCAGCAAATAATAAAAACAAGGAATTCGAAAAACTGACACTGATAAAGATTCACAAGGCGGCAATCTGCTGATATCAAGCGCGGTAGTGGTTGTTGTTCAACGTTTCTATTGCCCAAATACGTCATAATGTCCAACTTTCATTCGTTTCGCTCAACATTTCAAGTTTAGACAAACTCGATTGTCTTAAACAACGTTTAACGATGATTTGGGTTGGTGAAAGACGCTCGCCATCTTGCCGGGTTTATTCCTTCAGATTAACTATTAACGCGTTTAGCTAAGCAAGTTTAGAACAAATTTTGGTGAAAGTGGGCCAAAGAGAACTAATCATAAGCATCATACTGTACCAAAATGCGGGGCAAAATGGTAGGAAGAGAAAAGAAATCAGGGATGGTGCTCTACATATTGGTGCCAAAAACAACGTTTATTTAGTCACTGCCCGTTTGTAATCATGCATTATGAAGTAATTATTAATGCATTATTGATCTTACCTTGAATGAGAGAAGAAATAGCCACACGAGAACTCCAGAACGCACAACAATCGAAAGCAAAACTCCGATTTTGAGCGTCTGTGAAACACAGTATTTTCCGAGTGAAATACATCTCCAAACTGCAGACGGCGCATTCTATTGGTTGTTCATAGTACCTGCTCAGGGCGGATAAAAAAACAAAGACTTTTGCACTGGTCGTCGATTTCCAAGAAAAGTTTGAAATAGCAGCAAGTCATCACGCACCATGTGTGTGATACGCCTAGCTGACCCGACCGGATTCACGCACCGAATGCGTGATACGCACTGAACGTGTTAAATTTAAGAAATACCTAGTCGGAAAAAGCATTGAACAATTTGAACATTAAAATAGAAAAATATTCCAGCGTTTTATTCAAGTTTCAATGAACTAAAGATAGTTATTTCAAGAACGGAATCAAGAGAGGTAAAGTCACAAAAATTATGAAAAAAGTACATTTGTGTATTTTTCGGAAAAAATATACAGAATATCTCAAAACATTATTGATTTGTGATAGGTACAGTCATTTAATAAATAGATATCAGTCAGGTCCTTTACTCAGTTACACAACAAAGGGGTATTTCGGTCAATTTTTTTTCATTTTTTTTTTTCAAAAGAGTATAGCTCAGGAATAACGGTAATCGGGTCTGTTCGTCGAGAAAATGTTTTTAAAAAATCAGAGAAGCTAAGGAAAGTTGAAGATTTGAATGGTGTGACGTAGCTAGCCAATCGTGACGTAGCTAGCCAACTGTCTTTGAAAAAGTATCCATGCACAGAAACCCCTCTTGGATACTACAACATTCTACTCACACACGCGCGCGGGGCTGTCCGCGGCGTAGTCCTTGCCTAGTGTGTGTGCATTTATAGCGGCCCGCCTTTTTCAAACGTGTGATCTCTTTAACACCTTGAACGCGGAGGAAAAAACGTGTTGGTCCACTGACGCGGAGACATTTTTTTCGTGAAGCGCGCAAAGCTAAGGTGTCACTTTGACAACTGCTCATGACCTTCAACATTGACCGATTCATCTCCAGATTGAACCGTTCGTCTCATAAATAGTTCATCTATCACTGAAAACAGCTAGAAAAGAGCAGAAACGACGAACAAAAGAATAGGAGCAGATATTCTTGAACCCTTTGAGAAAGCCGTTTGCGTGACATAGACGCGGCCAGCCACAGGGACCCCGGAATTTGCGTGACATAGACGCGATCCGCGTGCAACGTGTTAATTAATTTTTCTACCACATGTTATAGTATCATTGGGCTTAAAGTTGTAGTATGTAGGTTTTCAAGGGTGCTGAATCCAAATTTGAGGTCAAAAACCTGAATTTCCGACCCACCGAAATACCCCATTGATACCTACAGAATAATATTGTATTGATGAAATAAAATGGGAAGGTAGGCGTATCTTCAGTTGAACATGGTAGTCGCCTGAAAAAAAGGAATGGGGTGTGATGAAAAGAGTTGTGAAGTAGGTAAGTAACTATGAAGAAGTCGTGAGAAAGTACTTAAAAGAATGCATCTATAGTATTACGAGCAATTTGAGCTACATGAGTTGCTGCAGGTACCTACTTGCTGGTTTTGTAGGAGTGCTTTTTGGTAATACAGTCTATCAGGTATTCTACCGATCGTTATGATTATTTACGTACATCAACCAATATCCGGAACAAAGTTGCTTGCTAGTGGAAGAAATAGTAGTTATCACTACTCACTTTCACATTATCGTCGGAAGTATTCGGCATGCAAAATTTCTTTTAATGATAAGAAATAGGATAAAATTAAGGGCCATCTTCACCAACAATCCATTAACTCCGTTCGACGAAAACTGTATTTAAAGTAAACTGAGATTGATCTCCAGTCAAAATTTGTTTCGGTTTCACCAAGTTGAACGAGTTCTCAGGAATGGCGTTTTCGTTGATCTCTGGTAAACTTCTTCTTCGCCATCGAAGCATCGAAAATCAGTCGTAAAACTCTGATCTGGAAGGCAGTGAATTGGTGATACGGGAGATAACGAAATGAGGAATTTCACCGAAATCTGTTTGCATTTTTCCTGAATAGTTAATGGTGTGAGATAGATGAAAATCGGGCTGACTTCGGAAAATAAGTCTCCTGTTATTTTTGGGAGACAATCAAAATTTTTTATTTCAAAACTGACCGGGAAAACGGACGTGAAGCGGGAACGCTCGCTGATTGGGCTGTTCGGATCGCCGTCTCCTCCCAGTGTTGCCCATTGGGACGACGAAATCGTGTTTTCTAAGAGAAAAGTTATCAAACAAAAACAGGGGAAACCTAATTTTCCCCATCTTGCTTTTTCTATTTTTTTTCTTCAGTTTTTCGATTTCGAACTTTACTGTTTCGTGAAATTTTGCATCTGGGGACTATAGATTTCTCGATCTCAGCGCTTCAAGCGGCCATAAATGAACTATTCCAGGATGACGTCATTTTCCCGGTTTTTTTAAACATTCGTATTTTCTACACTGTTTTGTTTATTCGTAAATTAGGAAGTTCGCGCTGAAAGTTTGCCTTAGGAGGTTTTTAGAGGTGCTGAATCCGATTTTGGGGTCAAAAATAGGAAATTCCGACATGGTGAAATTCCTCATTGTCTTGTGACAGTTTTCCCGCAGAATCACTTTTTCGTTAGTTTTGACTTCATTCAATCCGTGATATTTCATAAATCCGTCAACTATCCTCTTTCAGCGCTATAATTTGTGTTGTTCATAAGTTCATTATGATTGTTGGAGTTCAGATTTTCGATTGGACGTCTACCTACTTCATCAACGTGAGTACCTTTACCTACCTTTATCTGGTGATTCCCTCTTCCAGGCTCTCCGGGTTTTTCTACAAATGTGCCTTACTGCATGACTCCTAAACCATATAGGTACCTACTCACCGGTACTTTCAACTACTCTGAGCTAGAAGACATAGCTACTAATGTGCGGATGCAAATTTTTGTTTCAGATTTCGGATAAAAGGCTACGAACTGTGTGTCAATGACGTCTTTTCTGAACAAATAAGGTGAATTTCATTCTTCATATCAAGAAAACCTATTATCACTTCAGCATTCATGAAATACTACTACGATCGGTACTTGTGTAAAATTTTATGTACGCATTTTATAAGAATGAATGAATTAAAATGATAATAATTGTGTTCAATAAAACGTGATACGTATGAATTGATTTGTTCATCTGCCTACACATTTCTCCAAGTCAATCATGCTGCAACAACTCGGTTCTTATTTCTCCTACCAATGCTGATTATGGTGCAAACAAAAATAAATTCGTAGGTAAGAAATAAGAAAAGAATTTTCAGCATAACTATTTGAGATAATGCGTAATCAAATAATAATAATCTCAATCAAACAACAATACAAGAATATAAACGACGTACCTAGGTAAGCAGTCTTTAGTAAACACCTAATGAGAAATATGAAGGGGGGATCTTGTGAAAAAATATGTATTCACCAGAATTGATATAGGTATGTAACAATTTTATTTTCATAATGATTAACATCAGTAAAACCAACTACTCACAATAGGTACGTAAAATGCACACAGCAACTGGGAAACTGAGATGGTAAAGAAACTTGTAGGCTGAAATAACGACGTCCTGCGATGAGTTTGTTTGGGATCACGAATAATGAAATGGTTCACGATTTCGTTAGTCTTTCTCACTCCCGTATGATACCTACAAGAAGGTATTTATGCGCACCAAAGCTCATGACATGATAAAAACTCCAGCAAAACACGGACGAAAAAACTACAGCTCGACGGAATAGTAAAAATAACAATGGCGTCCACGTCCATCGCTTTAAACGAAGATCAAACCGATTAACCAGCCAAAATTGAGCGATCAGCGCCAAACGCCGGATGAACCGAGGAAGGCGTTGATCGCCTCTGGTGAAATCCATTTTCTCGGTTCAGTAGTTGAATCGGCCCTCGAACTCCGATCAAAATGTTGGTGAAAACGGCCCTAATATGTCGAAAGTACTCACCACATCTTCGAAAAACCGGTTCTTGGACGGGAAGACTCTTTCTTGAATAACCAATTTTAGGGTCGATCATGAAAGTTAATACGTCGTTTTCATCGTTGGTTTGTTTTTATTTATTTTTCGACACTACTTTCTTTCACCACTAGTGTATTAAGTACAATAAATAGAAACGCTAAAATGAAGGTTTTTGAGCCGATTGAAGTAAAAGTCGTCCGCACTTTTATTCTAGCAAAACTCACATTGAGGTTTTAGGTTATCCTGATTAACGTGAAGTTGATGTTTATTCCAACTTCTGCCTTGAAATTCATCAAAAATTTGCAGTTACGAACATGGAACAGCATGGAACCTTTATAGTTCCATGCCGTTTTGTTCTCTTCCTCTTTGTCTTCGTTGTCTCTGGATTCCTAAACTCCAGTTTCTTAAACCGAGCTGATAAGGACTTGTACACCCGCCAAACGGGATCTGTAGTTTAAACGGTGTTTCAAAATTAAGCTAAGCTTAGCTATGTCCCCGTTTAAACAATGACTTGTACCCCCGGCCCTTATCGGACACCTGATACGACACAACCCCTTCATCAGCAACATACTAGAAGGAAGAATTCAAGGTACGAGACCTAGAGGAAGACCCAGGACGTCATACTTCAGCGACGTGATGATGCTGATGAACACTACATCCTACTCTAACATGAAGTCTATTGCGACAAACAGATCGGAGTGGTTATTACGACAAGGTGAAGTCTTTAGAAGATGATGATGATGACGTACAATAAATCAGAAACACAATTGTGAATCGCAATAGAGGCCTAATCTCCGTTCAAATTTTAGCTGACCGAAATAAGATCGATGTTTTTCTTCAAGTTGGATGGTTGGTGGCTTTGCAGACGAGTGATCTTTATAGAAAAATAAAAAATAATAAACCATTGTGTAATAATTTGCAGCGTTTTGGATTCTACGTACCTTGAAACGTAAACCAACAAATTTTGAGGGGGCGTTAAAAAAAAAATTTCTTGGTCGATTCCAAAGGTTCATTATTGAAAATAATAACTGGTTCTCAGCAACCAGTAATCAAATTTCCTAACGAAGGAGGCCACAACTCTTCATCGCTTCGAATTGACAGTGAAGCGTTTATTTCTTCAAAATAAACGACTTTGAAGCGAAAATATGGCTGATAGGTAGTGACAATGGCAAAGCTGTGTTCATTGCAGGCGATAGATCTATACAGAAAAATAATAATAATAATTATAATAATAAACTTCTGCCAAATTGTCGATTTTGAGTTAGGGGTGGAATAAGAAATCTTGGACTGCCTTCTAGCGGTTAGGAATGGAATTATTTTGATATTTTCAAAAAAAAAAAAAAAAAACGCTAGAAAGCGTCTCACTTTTCTTTGTGAGCAGGTTTCGAGCCATCGAAAGTGATATTTCTAACAAGGTTTTCTGAGAAGTGTCATTTTTCCTGCCGGGGTGCGAAATGATCCTATTGATTGGTCTATTTGTAATCACGGGTTTGTCGGGTCGCGGTGTTTTCTTCTTTTCTACGATTGCCTTAGTCTGTCTTATCTGTCTATCTTTGAATCGTGTTGCTGTCTGTCCGGAGTTTTCCTCGCGTTCGATATCCGTCTTCTATTGCGAGTTGTTCAAACAAAGATAAGAGTCGAGTCAGTGTTAGTTGAACAACATCCCGAGGCAGTTACGAGTGAGCCAACTGGAGGGACGGACAAATCAACTGTTTGAACATCTTGCTGACACGTTCCCGTTTGTTGCTAAAGTTTTCTGTACTCGTGAAATGCCCAATTATACAAAGAGTGCTTATTGGCAGGAGGGATTTAGAAGAAGAGCTCATCTCCTACAATATGTTAGTTGGTGTTCTCTTATAGAGCTGTTGAAGTTCATCAATAAGGCGAAAAAGAAGAATTTCGGTGTGGTCGAGCATCGCATGGAAGCCCTGGATGATTTGAACGATTTGTTCGGTGATGCCCCGTTTAGTGAAACTACACGTTTTCCCGCGACTGGATTTTACGTTTGTGAAGCATACGGTGAATGGGGGAGCAGATTCCAGAAGCTAAGGCTCGCCTTAGAATTCGAAGAATCCTTGCATTTAAATCGAGTTCCTGGTTCAACGAGCTATGGCACGGCTGCTTCGTCGTACCGTGACTGTCTGGTGGATATAACATCAGCCTGTCTGCGTAAAGAAAACGTCTTCAATCGCACCGAGTTCGAAACCCTGTATGAACTACTATGGACGGGTTGAAGATAGCGGCACTGATCGATTGGATGAGGATGATAATTGAGTATTATTTGTTTATCAGGCATTTATTTCAAGTTTATCCGAATTTTCATTTCTTTGCATATCTTTACATTTGTATGATTTGATACATTAAATCAAGTAAATTTAAAATTAAAGTAAAAAATTGTTGTATTTTATTTTTGGATCCTTCGTACCTTGACACGTAAACCATCAGATATTAGAGAGTTTTTGCTGCCAAAAAGTGACGGGCCCCGTTTGAAGGAGATAGCGCGAGCAACGAAGATGCTACCCAGTTGAATGGAAGGCCCGTACCATTGACGTTTGTAGTAACGAGAAATGAAAGAGTCACGCTTTGTTTACTTTATACTACCATCGACAACGAGTTTAACATTCTGTTCATCAACTGTCACGGAAATGTCGGCTGTAAACCTCATCTTTCGCGAACGTGCCTTCTACACATTAAAAACTCTGCAAGGTTTATCATTTTTCTGTATTATTTTCTTTGCATTGTCCTTTTTATACCTGCCAACCATATGTACCTACTGCCTACCTACTACTTTCACAATCAGGTTTATTTGGAAGCAATAAACGCTTCACACTCGATTCAAAGAAATAGGGAGTTGTGGTTCCTTCATATGGATATTTGATTACTGGTTGCTAAAGAAGCACAGGTACTGTGTGCTGGTTGCTAAGAATGCAAAACTGAATAGTGACTACAACTTTTAAAACGAACTATTCGTTACGAATAGCGATCGCATTTTGGTTAGCCAAAATTTCAACGGAGACCTCTTTGGTGTTTCTTGGTTTGTCCTATGGATCTCCGGGTGGTCTCAATCTATTCTAAAAATGCAATACTACCTATTTCAAATTGGTGAAAAAACAATACCTTTATTTCGAAAGTTTTAGAGCTAGGGCACTCTTGACCACTCACCCCTTAGAAGTGTCTGACATCAACCAAAAGCTTCGCGGCACAACCTGACTCCAAAAGAAGCTCGTAGGTGTACCAAATTTCAACCAAACGGTTGCTAAGAAAAGGGCCGCGTACGGCGGACGGACAGATTTTCCATTTTCGGATTCTACATACTTTTAAAAGTAAACCATACAATTTTGAAGGGTTAGATTTTTTCTTGCTCGATTCCAATGGTTCATTGTAGAAAATAATAAATTAAAAAACATGATTGTTGTGAGCCATTTCATGATATTAAGGCGCCGGTTCTAAAATTAACTTGCAACAAAATGTTCCTCGTAGAAAAATAGTTTTTTGACGAAATTGTCACCCATTTTCTGTAGAGGAAAGTCAATGCGGTTTTCATCAAAAACATCCTCAAAAGCTCAGCTTTCCAATGGTGAAATTAAAACATGAAAAACAAAGGAACTTAGGGGAGAAATTAGTATGTGAATGCGGAAAAACGTTTCAACGAAATTCTATTTATTAACATTTTCATGACTTTGCTTTGGTACATGAACTGAAAAATCGTCACGAAAACTAAGCAAATCTTGCTCACGCGACCAATAAATAAAATAGACTCACTGTGTTGCGTAGAGAACAATCAACATTGATTTTTTATAACGAAATTAACGTTTGATGGTAGGATTTAGGTGCCGACACATCCGTGATCACTGCTAGTTCGAACACTTCTGCATTATAGTACTTACAGCACTAATATTTTTAGAAATACATGGACTGCGAATGTTTTAATAGTAAGCAAACTTTAGTCAGCGGGTGCAGAGAGAGCTCTGGAACAAAATGTTCCTCGTAGAAAAATAGTTTTTTGACGAAATTCTCACCCATTTTCATTAGAGGACAGTCAATGCGGTTTTCATCAAAAACATCTTCAAAATCTCAGCTTTCCAACGGTGAAATAAAAACATGAAAAACAAAGAAATTTAGGGGAGAAATAAGTATGTGAATGCGGGAAAACGTTTCAACGAAATTCTATTTATTTATTTCGATGATTTACAACGAAATTAACGTTCGATGGTAGGATTTGGGCGTCGACACATCCACGATCACTGCTTGTTCGAACACTTCCTTATATACCTACTACTTACAGCACTCACGTTTTTAGAAATATATGGACTGCGAATGTTTTAATAGAAATCAGCGGGTGCAGAAAAAGCTCTTCAGTAAGTAGACTTGTGATAACCACGGAGACACTCGGAAGGAAGGAAAATACATCGAGAAATATTAAACGGTTATATTTCGAGAAGGTTAGGGATGTTCTGGCACCGGGAACCTGTAAAGACGGGGGCCCATGAATTGGCAGTCACCAAAGTGTCGGGACCCGCGAAAATGACGTCATTTTGACGGGCACCGCGGAAACCGCGCTCTGTGGAAAGGTTCCACGGGCCCGTTAGTGGCGTGCAAAAACTCTCTATTGAGCCAATCTGAAAACATCAATCTTGTGTACTTTGCACTACCCTCATTGGGGACCATCTACACGCTAACTCGCACAATTCCTGAAAATGTCATCGTAATCGGGTGAAAAATGTAGCTGTTATAGCACTTACGATGAATTCACGATTAATCGCATTCCAAAACTGTCGAACTGTTCAACTTCCCTGTAGGAACGCTTTTTGCCGTCCCCTTATTTAACCCATTCAGCGCGGGTCTCAAAAGGAGGAACAACCTCCCATCCTGAAGTTGAGTTTTTGTGACACGTCGCATAGCACTTTTTAAAAATTGTTATAATGGTGGTTATGGATAAAAACAGTCAATATCAGTTCATTTGAACCATTTTTGGCGCACGTGGTAATATTACCACACCCGCACGTCAGGTTTGGCCAGAATGCTAACAGCAGAGCGAAGTGTTGCGGGTTAGCATTCCGGCCAAATAGAGGCGAAAATTGAAAATCAAAATGAGTGAGTACACGAACGCAGTTGGACACTTCATACCAGATATTATTTATTTCTGTAATGATGAATATAATACACCACCATAATGGTAAACATTGTACACATTATTGCACATCAGCATTACTTCTCCATCTTCCTCCATTTTCCTGGCTCAAAAACACTCTATCCGCCAACGAAGTGTTCAGAACTGCTGCATGATTCATACTGAGGGTAAAAACCACCGTACGGGACAAAGAAACGCGGTACCCCCCTCTACAGAGCGATGATAAGGGTACAGGGTCTGAAGAGAGCAGCGTGGTAATATTACCACACCCGCACGGCGCGAAACCCCAGCTGTAGTAATATTACCACACCCGCACTGAATGGGTTAACGTTACACAAACTGGAGCTCACGTTACTTCCAGTTTCACGAGTCATTTCACCTCTTGCTAAAATTACTAGCCAAGTTTTGTTTACCTAAATGAAATGGTGGGGTAAATTTGTAAAACGTTTTTACATTTGGTACAACTCTTACTAAATTTGCTTTCCTAAATTCAAATCAATGTTACCATTCGTTTACCTAGGTGATTTTTGTTGATTCCTTCCTACATTTACAATCCATTATTATTTGTTTTCATCTATGTATTCTGTTGTAAAATGCTTTTTTCATCTCCATTAAAGTTGTTTACTCAAAAGCTCTTTTAATTTTTATACAATACCTCTCCTGCGTTTGAAAAAAAAAAAAAAAAAACGCTGGAAATTTATACAACTATGGGCCATTAGGTTCAGTTTGTAAGAAAACGTCGCGTACTATTTTGCAATTTTTATAGACTTTCCCTGAAAACGTGAAAAATTAAAGTTTTTTCGAAATGATAAAAACTTTTGGCATACCAATTTGAACTTTTGGCAAATCCCCTATGTTTCGGCAACTGCTGGATTCACTGGAGTCCTTGTCCACCTGTTTAACTTCTACAATGTTCAATAGTGTTTTTTTCTATCAGGATTAATTAATAAATAGAACAGGATGATTTGAAATAACCAATGCTGTGTATGGACGGCCATTGGCTAGAGGGTGGGGTAAACTCTCAAAAAATACACCAATAACTGCATAACTCACTAATAAAAATGATTTAAGCAGTGGAGTAATAATTGATTTTTGGGGTAGTTGTAATTGAGAAGTCCGTGTTGCATTAACGCATTAATTAAACATTTAATTTATTAAACATAGAACATTTTTCCTACTTTATCCATACTTTCCCAGTCATAGTCACAGTATTACATTAAATTCATTAATGTATAGCTTACAAGTAACACAGCACATTAAAGGAAAAACCTGGTGGACCGATATCCAAAAAATGAAACGAAAGTTATAACGAGAAGAGGGCCGAACCTAAACACTAAACCCGATTTGTTTGGAGGAGATGCGAAGTGAACTCCACGAATTCAATTTTAGAATGAGCAGGTTATGAAAAAGGTTTCAAATGTGAAAGGTTTCCTTTTTGACGGGACCCCTTCGAGCCGTCCACTTCCGTTGGAATGCATTCCAACTGCAGTTGAACGGATTATTCTGTTGGAACAGCGGTTGGTTTGATCCGTTGAACGGTTTGTCCTGTAGGAACAGCAGTTAGGCTACTGCGCATGCGCCAGTAGGTTTCCTTCCAACTCCCGTCCCTGTAGGAACAAACCTTTTGGTCACTTTTGTGTCTGGGTTCTTCCTGCCAGTTTGCGGCGCACTCTTGTGCGCACTACTTGTAAGCTAAAAGTTCGTGTATGTTCCGCTTCTGTGGTAAGCGCCATAGAACCTCCTTTGAAGTCAGATTGGTAGAATATCCGTTACGTTTCAAACATGGCTGCCTCTTACACATTGCCACCACATTACCACCACAGATGGAAATTTTACATCTTCCTTAAATTCTCTAAATTTTTTGGATGCGTTTTCGAGCAGCTCACTATGGTTTTATTCCATAAAAATAAAAAATAAATGTGAGGCAAATTCCCCATTATAGCTTTGCAATTAACATAAGGCTGTCTAGCGGAGCAATTTTTGGATCAACTTTGATTGCAAATTTTATGGTCATAATAAGAGGTTAGAATTCTTCAATTCCCTGCAAATCAACCAGACTATCGAGGGTAGTCACTTTGATTACCATCAGTTAGTGCACAAAGCCAGGACAATCGCATTCATGACCCCTTCTCGTATGTAGGATTTTAGCCCAGCTTTATCACTCCATTCAACTGTTTTTGGGTGTCGTAAAAAAATAGTACAATTTTGTATACATTGTACATTGATTGTTCGTAATTTTATAACGATTATCATTATCAGTCACCAACTCCTGTCAAAACAAAAAAATTACTGAATTTTGGGTTTGATCGAAGCTCAGTTTGACATCACACTGCTGATGTCATGACTCCTTCAGGGTTGTTACCTTCGAACTAAATATAACCTGCCTTGTCCCGCTAGTAGGATTATCCAATGGTGCCATCTTGATAGTTCTGGTCTTGAACAGCTTATCAATACCTCTCCTATGGTAATCCCACAAAAAATAACGTCAGTATCAAAGTTTAAAAAAATCATTACAGTTCACTAGAAGAGATGAGGGTTAATGGTCTCTATGCTCATCATGACCACCCCCCCCCCCCCTTGCCTATTAGGCTTTTGTGGACTGAGTTCACTTCATCTTACCAAATCCTAAGGAGTCTATTTTGATTCTGATGCATAACTCGTATTTTTATTGTCTGCGTACCTTATTGGAGAATCCATCGTAACCAGCAGGATGAGGAAATCTCAGTCGAGGGAGTACTCTTTACTTGCTGGTTACGACGGATTCTCCAACAGGCAGGTAGTCTATAATTATTGTATGCTTCTAATGTAATATATGCTATACAGGGTGTCCCATATGTTATCCACCAAACTTCGGGAGTAGTTTCTACAACTAATTTGCAACAAAAAGTATTTCTTAGCAATTCAAATCCGACTTTTTTGAATTTTAAGATTTTTTTCGTGTTTTCGACCTTACACCATTCAAACGGTCGTAACTCCCTCAAATTAGACTCAAAAATTAAAAATAAAGATATCGTTGGAAAGAACGTAAAATTTCTCAATACGTGAGCCGTTAACCAGTCGCGAAAAACTAAACGCTTGAGTAGTATTTTTACCTCAAACTTGAAAAATAGTCAATTTTTGTTTCTGGTGAAAATGTTGATGATTTTTCCTCATTGAAACAAGGTATTTTCCAGAGGGGCTCAAAAGCTTAAAAACTGCTCCATTTCATCAGCTTTCCAACGGTCACCCAATTTTTAGTTTTACTGTGGAATTTGAGGGAGAAAATGGTGTTTCAATGCGAAAAAACGTGTATTTTTTTCAAAGAAATCGACGGTTTGACGTGGTGCTTGGGAGGAGGGGCGGCGGAGCAGACCCCGGATTCCTCCCGTCCAACCGTCAATTTCGTTGAAAAAAAAAATGCACATTTTTTCGCATTGAAACACCATTTTCTCCCTCTAATTCCACAGTGAAACTAAAAATTGGGTGACCGTTGAAAAGCTGATGAAATGGAGAAGTTTTTAAGCTTTTGAGCCTCTCTGTCAAATACCTTGTTTCCATGGGAAAAAATCATCAACATTTTTGAAAAAAAAACAGAAATTGACAAATTTTAAACTTTGAGGTAAAAAAAACTCGTTCAGTTTTTCTCAATTTGTCAACGGCTCATCTATTGAGAAATTTTACGCTCTTTCCAACGGTATCCTTATTTTTAATTTTTGAGTGTAATTTAAGGGAGTGTAAGGTCGAAAACACGAAAAAAATCTTAAAAGTCAAAAAAGTCGGATTTTAAGGGGGTTAAAAGAAAATTGCTAAGAGACATTTTTTGTTGCAAATTAGTTGTAGAATCGACTGCCGAAGTTTGGTGGATAACATATGGTACACCCTGTACCTATATATTATTGTATGATGACTCCATAAATTTAATAACATCGTGCAGTTTGAATAATTATGAATGTCAATTTGTGTTACAGATATGGCAAAAACACATTCGGGGACGAAGGCTCCCCGCAAACAGGGGTTCAACCCCTCGAAGCACAGCATGAACCCCGAGCGACCCACCGAAGGCTTGAAAGGGGTAGCCCGACCGAGAACCAAAGCTACGATCAAGCGACTCCAGATGTACAGGAATTTCAAAGCGAAACGCAACAAATCAGGTGAAATCATCTGCCCAGCTCCTTTCCAAGGTTGGACTCAGTCTGGTACTGTAGCCCGCGTTGAGCCCAACAGGAAATGGTTCGACAACTCCCGAGTTATTGGACAGAGTGCCCTTCAGAAATTCCAAGAAGAAATCGGCAAAGCTGTCAAAAATCCCTACGACGTGGTTATGAAACCAACTACCCTCCCTATCACGTTGCTGAACGAAAAGAGCAAATTCCAAAGAGTCCACCTACTTGACACGGAAAGTTTCGAGTCAACGTTTGGCAAAAAGAAACTACGCAAAAGACCCAACTTAAAGTTCAGAGACGAAGCACAAATGAGTGAAATTGTCGAGAAGACCGAGGAAACCTACAAAGATGAAACAGATTTTGATAAAGTGAGGGAGGAGACTTCAGAAAAACAAGCACAAAGAGACTGGATCATGGGAGCAGGACAGAGTAAAAGAATATGGAACGAACTCTTCAAAGTCATAGATTCCTCCGATATTTTGTTGATGGTTTTGGACGCCAGAGACCCTATGGGAACTCGGTCGCACCACGTTGAAGCTTATTTGAAGAAGGAAAAACAACATAAACACTTGGTGTTCGTATTGAACAAGGTAGATTTAGTGCCGATTTGGGTAACTCAACGGTGGACTGCAATACTAAGCAGTGAATACCCTACCATAGCTTTCCACGCTTCTCTCATGCACCCATTTGGTAAAGGCGCACTAATCAATTTGCTCAGACAGTTTTCCAAATTGCATCAGGACAAGAAGCAAATCAGCGTCGGTCTGGTAGGGTACCCTAATGTTGGTAAAAGCTCAGTCATTAACGCTCTGAGATCTAAGAAAGTTTGCAAGGTCGCGCCAATTGCAGGAGAAACCAAAGTTTGGCAGTATGTGACATTGATGAGGAGAATCTACCTCATTGATTGCCCTGGTGTCATCTATTCGACCGGAGAGTCAGAAAGTGACACAGAAAAAGTTCTGAAAGGTATCGTTCGTGTTGAAAATGTACCGGAACCCGAACAGTACATTGCGGCGTTGCTGGAAAAGGTAAAAAAAGAGTACGTTCAAAGGACGTACAAACTGAAGGATTGGGAGGATGACGAAGACTTTTTGAGACAGCTCGGACAAAAGACTGGAAAGCTTCTGAAAGGAGGTGAATCTGATTTGCCAACTATGGCGAAGATGGTTTTGAACGATTGGCAAAGAGGTAAATTGCCGTATTACACGCCGCCGGCAGGATTCGAAGTGCCGAAAACTGTCGAGGCCAAGCCTCAGGCTGAAGAGGAAAAGAAAGAAACCCCCGAAAACCCCAACGCCCCTAAGAAGCTGCCAGCCAACTTCGAGCTGGTCCAAGACTTCAGTAAAATCAGAGTGACCAACGAGTTCCCAGGAGAGGAAGACCTGTACGAGCCTGTCAAGATGCCTGAAAAGACGAAGAGGGTCAAGCGAACGAAGGAAGATTCTTCCAGTGATGAAGGCTCCGACGTGGAAGAGTATCTTGAGACTTACGATGGACCTTCTGAAGAACCTGAAGTCGCTTCGAACCTCACCAGCAAGGAACGCCGAAGGATCATGAGAGCCAACAAAAGGAAGAAGACCGGAAGTAACTTCTACGAAGTGTCCAACGTTAAGAATCGTAACAGAGATCGCAAAGTCCCCAAAGCCTCAAAAAAGTGATATAAAATTACCGTTTATTGAAGGAAATTATTATTTTGTAAATAAAATGTTGATAATCCATAGTTTGTCCGTTTAGACTCTTTCTTTGGTTTCCTTGGAGGTACCCACCTATACAGGGTGTAAGCCTAACTGGTCTACCATACGGTACCAGTCAGTTCTACAACTAATTTGCAACAAAAAATGTCTCCTAGCAATTTTTGTTTAAACCCTTCGTTTTCGAGTTATTTTAACTTTAAAATTTTGTTCGTGATTTTGACCTTACGTCATTAATTCGGTCATAACACCTTTAATTTGCTGTGAAAATTACAATTTGAGGACACCGTTGGAAAGAGCATTAAATTTAATATCGGATAGATGCCTTAACTTTTTTGTGAGTCAAGGTTTGAGATATGAAAACGTCCTGTAAAAAAAAATCTCTGTTCAATTTCTCCCTTGCGAGGGAAAAACATTAAATCATGTTTAATGTTTTTCCCTCGCAAGGGAGAAATTAGATTGCCGATCACTCAGCTGATCAGTGACCACTCAGGCGCCTTCAGCATTCTCCATTGACCCTGCTTCTCAAATTTCAGCTTCCTGCGTTCAACAGGAGAGAAAATGGCCTTGGAGCTCACTCAGCTGATCAGTGACCATCTTGGTACAACTAGACCCCAAATGGAGCCGATATAACGTGGTAACTAAGAAATCGGTCCGTGGTAACTAAGAAAAAAAAAGCGTTGCAGATTTGCGTGTCGGAATTCACAGAATGACCCCCAGCCCTAAAACATTAAACATGTTAATAGAATTTTACGTAACTTTGGAAACCTCGCATTTTTTCGATCGCAAATTGAATTACGAGAACCAATGTCTGTTCAAGATGCAAGAAAAGTAAAAACTCCGCCAAAATCTCAGCTTTTCAATGGTATAATCAAAAAATATTTTACAACCACATTTAGGGGAAGAATTTGTGTTTGAACGCGGAAAAACGTGCATTTTTCCATATGATCAGCGCTCTGGCCCTCCTGTTTCCGTAGGCCTCGCGGTCTACTGCGGCGCCCTCCCACTTCTATCGCCCGGCCCCTCAGACCTCCGAGGCGGAGCGCTGATTTCGTTGAAAAAATTCACGTTTTTCCGCGTTCAAACACAAACGTCTCCCCTAAATTTGGTTGTAAAATATTTTTTGATTGTACCATTGGAAAGCTGAGATTCTGGCGCAGTTTTTACTGTTCTTGCATCTTAAAAAAATATGAGTTCTCGTAGTTCAAATTGCGATTGAAAAAATGCATGGTTTTCAAAATTACGTAAAATTCTCTTTTTAGAGGACGTTTTCATGTCTCCAACCTTGACTCACAAAAAAGTTAAGGCATCCATCCAATAGGAAATTTAATGGTATTTCCAACGGTATCCTCAAATTGTAATTTACACAGCAAATTAAAGGTGTAATGACCGTTTTAATGTCGTAAGGTCAAAATCACGAAAAGTAAGTTTAAAGTTGAAATAACTCGAAAACGAAGGGTTTAAACGAAAATTGCTATGAGACATTTTTTGTTGCAAATTAGTTATAGAATCGTCTGGTACCGTATGGCAGACCAGTCAGGCTTACACCCTGTATAATGATTATTATTACAATGATTTTTTCTTTAAAAAAAAACAATTTTTTTGACATAATTGCATGTGGGCTGTTGTGGTTTCATCAATATGATGATTTGACAGGCGTGTCAAATGGTTTGATGATGTGAGTTTTCTGATCAGACCGAGTCCATTAGTCTCTGAGGAGAAGGAGCGGGGATCCGTCTTCAAGTCCCAGACTTCTGGAGGGATCGAGGCATCTTAACTCTTTTCGTGTTCCTCTTAGTCGGATGACTGCGAGCTGGATCCTAACTCGTACCCATCCGGCTATAGGCGATTGAGGTTTGCTCCACTTGTTGGTTAGTGTGTCCATGAGTCTTGCTGCTAACTCAGATAGAGGTAGAGTAGAAAATTGCTTCTTGTTCGTTAAACAAATTAATACCAAAGTTGATCATGGTAGGAAATCAAGAAAGAAATTATTTATTGGGATGGCAGGCACCTACCTTTTACTCTAGAGAGCTTTTAATCGTCGATTTCAAAGTTTTTGAGATGTGATTAACTTTCACGTTTCTCCAATTCTTAGTTAATTGGTCAGCAACATGCACTAAAATATCCATAGGTTTTGGCGTGGAAAATTAAATTTTATTAGGTAGGGCTGCGACAATGATGTCGATGTAGGTATTGAAAACATCGGTGGTTTGAGTGTGAAGTTTTCATAACATCGATGTTTTACTTGGGATTCTATCGATGTTTCTTCTTTTCCCTTGTTATCTCTGATCGCTTTCATCAAGCTGATGTTTGTGCCTCATTTTTATAAATACAAATAATACAAAAAATGTTGTAGTTTAAGTGCCTCATTTTTATAAATATATTAGGTATTATGGTGACCGAGAACGTGAATATTTGAGGGGGAAAAAAAGGTCAAAGCCCATACCTTGTTTAAAATGTTTAAAAAATTTCTGGAAATTATCTTCGACTTATTTAATTTTCTTTCATGTCGCTTAAAAATAATTAAATTGTCAGTCAGGTGTCCCTTACAGTTCACTTTTTTGCCTCTGTCTAGGACGTCTTCAATCTTTGTTTTTCGATTTTCAAACAATTAGGAAAAGAGGAGTTTGATCCTTTTCCCCCACAACTCTTCAGAAACAAAACGTTGTGACTAATTACTGAGATATTATTCAATTCTCAAAGTACACATGCTTTTCCGAAATTAAAATTATAGAGGAAGTTTCCATAGCTCAAGGGTGATACACCTGCACAGTCTTAGGAAGTTGTTAATAGAGAGTTTTTTGCTGCTAAAATCTGACGAGGCTCTGTTAGGAAGAGACTAGCGCTTCCTCAACAGAGGATGCTACCCAGTTGAAGGAGGAGGCCCATTAACTTTGGTCAGAGGGGGGAGGGAGGCGCTTGTGTCGGAGGGGGATAGTTCTAGGAACGGGTGGCTGCCTGGGGCACCCTTTCATTGTTTCCACTGTTGTCATGAGGCAAATTCATCATCACCCGCAAACTCCGAGCTTTGTGAAGAGGTTCCACGGGCCCGTTATTGGTTGCCGAAAACTCTCTAGTAGAGAGTTTTTGCACACCACTACCAGGGCCTGTGGAACCTCTTCACAAAGCTCAGAGTTTGTGAGTGACGATGAATTTGCCTCCCAACAACAGTGGATGACGATTAAAGGGTTCCCCAGGCAGTCACCTATTTCTAGAGGCCAACGTCACAAGCGCCTTCCCCCCCTCCCATCAATAGTTAACGAGCCTAATAGTTTTTGCTGCATTAATCTGACAAGCCACGTTAGGAAGAGACTAGTGCGAGCAAAAGAGGATGCTACCCAGTTAAAGGAGGAGGCCCATTAACTATGGACAGAGGAGGGAGGGAGGCGTTTGTGTGAGTCGGGAAGGGGGCCTCTAGGAACAGGTGACTGTTGGTGGAACCCTTTCGTTGTTGGGAGGCAAATTCATCGTCACCCGCGAACTCCAAGCTTTGTGAAGGTTCCATGGGCCCTGGTAGTGGCGTGCAAAAACTCTCTGTTGTTGACTTGATATTCAGTTTGGTGCTTCGGGCAAATCCCTCATTGATTAAATTTTCAGCTTAAATCACAGTTTATTGAAGGTTTTGATTTTTGACGTGATAACGTCTTATAAATTGGTTTACCGGGGACACTTCAAGAAACTGCGTTACGCTCCGCTCACGGAGGGGGTGCAGCTCGGCGCTCCCTAAAGCGCGCCCCCCCCCCCCCCCCGCGTCCAACCCTTCCTCGCCGCTCACAAAAGCGGGAGCGCCCCGCCCCCCTTCCCTGGCACTCACTCCCCCCCCCCCACCCATGGGAAATACCTACTACCTACGGGAAATACCTACTCTGTGCAACTTGGCAAAGAATTTTATTTTATCCTTCTTCCTACTATACGAATGAATATTAACATTAAAATTATTTTACCACTCAAAGTCGTTGTCACGTAAAACTTTCGCCCGTATACCGACTTTACAGGCAACAACACAGGGTTGTTTTTTTTTTAAATCGACGTTTTTGTTTACATCGATGGTTGGTTTTTTTAATATCGGTATTTAACCTTTTCTCCCTGCTAGGTGGCCACTTGCCACAACCTACCCTCTCGTCGCTTGAGCCACCTAGTCAACCCCCTACCGAAGGAATTCACAGCTGCCGCCCGCTCACTCTCATTGTCTTCATCATTCATTTTTCCCACTTTCACTCAACATTATCTCTCAACAGAATGATTTTTTTGTTTGATACTTATTACCCTATTGTCCATGACTTATTATGAAGATTTTTCCAAACACGTGTACCTGATTAAAAGATCCTCATTCAACGGTGCGTAAGAGAAGCTTACCGAGAATGAACAGAGTCCACTCTGTCGCATTTTCCCCCCCCCCCACAATATCGCTACTGCCCTGAAATCTGTTGAAAGGGGGTGAAAATGAAAGGTATACTGTTCCCAACAGAATGGAAGTGATTAGTTCAGAAATAAGCACACAGATCGCATCAGAAGGTCGAAAAACAACGAAACAGAAAAAAGCGTCTACAGGAGGCAGACGTCCGTAGGGATCTCAGAACGTATATCCTCACACGCCTCTAGGCGCCCGCCAGGGGGAAAAGGTTAAACATCGATGTTTTTCATCGATGTCGTAGCCTATTTTAGGCTACGTATTGATCTACTACAAATAATCAGGAGCAAACTTATTGAGTGAAACGGTAAAATAGAGCAATTCTCAGTTAATTGGTCAACAATATGCACTCAAATATCCACATGTTTTGGCGTGGAAAATTTATTACCTAGGTATTTTGTCGAGTATTCATCTACTACAAATAATCGGGAGCAAACTTACTGAGTGAAACGAAAAAATACGAGCAACTGTTAGGTAATAAGTCACTTTATTCAGATAATAAGATAAATACAGATCATAAACACTAACAATGAATAATAAACTAATTTCATAAATTAAATAATGAAAATTAAAAATAAAGATCTCTGTTGATAGAAATAAAACTGAACAACAATCATCACGAATAACAATAAACTGAGAGGGGGAAAATGAATAACATGAAGGCAGTCAGCAGAAAGTGCAAATCGGCCAATTTCTAGACGTTCTGAACGACAATTGACTGGGTAGCTTAAATAACGTCAGACACTTATGAATTTCAAAATTTTGATTTTCGACGTTCTTCCTTCACATTATTCCGAATGCACACAACCAATAAGAAATTCAATATTTTTAGGTAAAACCTCGGCGAGAGGAAATCAACGAAGAATAATTCGAACCTAAGATGGCGCAGAATTGGAGCGTCAGAGAGCTCATTGGTAAAATTATGTTGACTGTTTATGATCTTGTTAGTATCTGCTTCAAAATTTCCAACGGCACACGAAAATTGCACAAATTTTATCAATTTTTTTCGGGTGAGAATTATTTGGTAAAACGACGATTTGAAAGGTTTCAATGCTTTAAACTGCGCTGATTACGGTTCTAAAATTCACAGGAACGTAAAATATTAATACCTGAACGACGGGGTGGGATTAATTGATTTGTGCATTTACAATTTCTCATACATGCTTTGATCTATTATAGGTTCATGATATATTTTTTTTCGTGGATAAGCTGGATTAATAACCCTATTATTACAGGTAAGGTTACGTTAATACAGAACAAACTCTCGGACAAAACGAACTAAAGATTGGAAAAACGTATGCGGGAACCGCATAATGATAGCGAATGTAGATCTTAAATTCAATAATTTATTTTATTGCACTAGGGAAGGAAAAGGGGTATACGATCCATTCATGCAAACTTCATCTGACTAGTGAATTAGGTCTATAACTGAGCTGGATAGGAAAGTACGGTTAAAATAGTGGCCACATTTTGTGCTATTATAAAAAATTAAAACCCACAATCCAAGAAATGAAATACGAGATATCATATTCAACAACACACAAGACGAGTAATTAAAAATCAAGTCGGAAACAAACCCGAAAGAGCATCATTTTAACAGCTGGAAGATGCCAAAAGCGTTGTTAAAAATTCAAAGATTACCAGTGATTTTACATCCATCTTCGGGACGAAAAGATGCAATAAAAATGGAATAATCTCGCACCTTGCCACTTTGCTTAAGTACAATACAACATCAATAATTACCTTATATAAATATAAGTTGAAGAAATATCAAGATGAAAAATTATGGAGGGAGTGCGAAAAATTGGAAGATACGACCATAAGAGAAGAAGAAACATCTTGATTAATAATACGTTAGAAGTTTCAGACATATTTAATATGTACGTGTAACCAGAATGAGTAGGGGTTCGCGCGCACAGTCCACAAGAAAAACTTTCAGTTCGCTTGCGTTTTTTGGATGCGAAGACCGCATTTTGAGCCGGATATTCCGGTTGATGATGTAAATATGAAATGTAGAAGGCTGACGGTGCTCAGACGTCGACGACCATCTTCTTGTGGATATCGGTGTTTCCAACCACCTGAAAAAAACATATTGTTAAGTAATGCAAGCATTCCAGGGGACGTCCATTGGGTAAGCTAGCTATTAGGTCAATTTAAACCAGTAGGTAAGCGATAAAACTGATTCACTCAAGTATTTTAAGCAAGAAATAGTGGCCTCTCCCTCCCTCCCCCAGGGATGAGAGCTGAAGCTGGGAGCCATAGAAGCGTTTTGATTGGTGGAGCTCCAGGACGTAGTTACAGCTGATGGCAACAGATCGCGTTCTCTCAACATCATCACAACAAGTCACGTTGTTAACCCATATTTTGGTTTATTATTTTCGATAATGAACCTTTGGAATCGACCAAGAAAAAAAAATTGTGTAAACCCCCCTCAAAATTTAATGTTTTACGTTTCAAGGTACGTAGAATCCGAAAATCGAATAAAACATTTCGCATCCGTCTGCGGCACTTTCCTTAGTTACTGTTTGGACCTTCCCGCCCAAAATTGAGCAGTTGGCCCAAAGACAAAGTAGTTCTCTAGTTCCAACTTCCGCCGCTAAGGGATTCAGCTAAGAATGAACCAAATTAGATCTTCTCGTACATTCAATGGGTTATTGCATTCAGAACTAATAGGCCAGTATTAGATCTGTAAGAGTTAATGAACTAGTAGACCAAGGACGATCATAATTAATCATAAATAAGAACAACATAGAACATGAACGTACAGGGCAGATCAAGACGGCCGTGGCGTACATACCCCTCCGCGACCCCCCGATGCCTCGACCATACCTCGAACGTACGACTACCTACCAAGTTAACTCTGCGCTCTAGTTGTTCAGCTCAATTATTCGTTGTGGAATACAAACGTTTTTAGTTCTCAACCAGTGTGGTTATTTAGTTCACATTCCCGAGGTAAACAGTTACCATGGACCGATTTTTATGAAATTTGGTATATGGTGGTTTGGTTTGGGGTCTAGTTGTGCCCTGAAGCTTTTGGTTGATGTTGGTCACTTCTAAGGGTTGCAATTTTGAAAACGCCCTAACTCAAAAAATTTAGATATAAAGGTATTGTTTCTCCATTATTTAAGATAGTATTGAATTTTTAGAATTGTTAAGAGACCACGCGGAGCTCTGTCTGTTGGACCAACCGTTCGCTCCCTACGAGAATTTAAGGGAGAATCTGTCCCCTTACTTCTCACGATGGGACAACCTTAAACTATCATGCATTCGAAACGAGACTCGCTGGCTCAGTGGTTGCGCGTCCAACTTATGCCCTAGAGCTCCGGATTCCAATCTTACTCCCGATGAGAAATTTTTTTATCCCATCACATCGACTGTTAGTTTATTATTTTTATATCTACTTGTGATCGATGTTTTTATTCATGTTGGTTGGTGGTAACAATGGCAAAGCCGTGTTCTTTGCAGACGAGTGATCTATGTATAAAAATAATAAACCATTGTGTGATAATTTGCAGCGTTTTTTCCTAGGGGCATTACTGTTGTGATCAGCGACCTCTTCGCATTTCTGTCCTTTTGCTTCCTTAGCTCAGTGGTAACGAGCTCCGACTCAGAAGTGTAAATATAGTTTAGTCGGACAATAGGAGATCAATCCCCGGTCGAGGGAAGTTAATTTTTGATGATTCAACATTGTGGCGCAGTCATACCGGACACGAATAGCCTCCTCAGCATTTCTCAGAGAAACATTAATTCATTAAGATTGGGTCATCAAAACAACTCCCTCCGAAGACACGAGTCGAGCCACCACCTATTCGGACAAACGTTGAGGTCAGCAGATCCCCTGCCCCGTCAATAAGGAATAATAACAAAAACTCCGAAGCCAGTCAAAAATAGCGTGTTCTCACTGGGTTGGAAAACGCCGGCCAAAGCTGCCTCTCACCTCCCTGACTATGTAACGGAGTAGGTACCTAAGATTTCCTAACAGGGGGGGGGGGGGGGAGAGATGTTATGATCAGCGACCTCTTCGCATTTCTGTCCATTTCGTTTCCTTAGCTCAGTGGTAACGAGCTCCGACTCAGAAGTGTAAATATAGTTTAGTCGGGCGATAGGAGATCAATCCCCGGTCGAGGGAAGTTAATTTTTGATGATTCAACATTACCAGCAGCATCAAAGTAATTAATTTGATAACATATTTATTATCTCGATATTTATTACTAAATTCGAGCTGGTCATCAATAATATACTAGGTTTCAAACGTTTCTATGGGTGGCAGTAACCTGACAACTGTTGTCAATTGAATATTTTAACTACTGGCAGTAGGGGCAACAAGAATTGAAAAGGCAACTTGGAAAAATCCGTCGTCTCGATTGGATTTCCCAAGTAATTCTTGCAAATCAAAGTGATGAAGAAATAAAAAATTATAGTTTCTGGTCATTTGAAAAAGTGGAAGACTTCTGTATCCATGGTAGTTCTTTCGATGAAAGTAGATAGCGCAATTGAGGCAGCCTCAAAAATGCTTGCACGCCATTTTAACGTTGGCTTTTTTAACTCTGTTAACTTGTCTCCGGTACTCTGTGCCCCCACCCTTATCCACCATAAAAATTCTAGCGGCATGGGAGACTCGAATTTGAAGAACATTTTAAAATCCATGATCCCAACATACCAATTCGAGTCCCCACACCCCCAAAATGGTGCCAGTCTGGTA
This sequence comes from Apolygus lucorum, assembly GCA_009739505.2. Taxonomy (NCBI): domain Eukaryota; kingdom Metazoa; phylum Arthropoda; class Insecta; order Hemiptera; family Miridae; genus Apolygus; species Apolygus lucorum. The sequence goes on from CM019183.2 coordinate 4,583,471, forward strand.
ATAAGTCATAACGTTGAATTTTCATGTAGGTAGTCCGTCGAAGTTCACATCCGTATTCAAGGTGAAAAAAAAACATGAAATATGCGGCTTACGGTATCCTGGCATCATGGTGGCACTACTATTACTTCCATGGTAGTACAGGGAATAATTCATGAAAATTCAGAGGTGTATTGAGAATTTTCGCTTGAGTACAATTGATAAGCTATAAGGGAACCGAAATATTGAAAAATTGTACCTATATTTTGTGAATATTATACCCCCACTCACCCCCTCCCCATGCTATACTTGATACTCTGGTGAAATAGCGTGCAACTCGAACGATTTCTGAGTCGAACGAAAAAAAGAAACACGCAAATCGGTTGGAAATTGAGGCCTGGGCAGAGTACACAAGATTTTGTCATACACACAGACATGCACCAATGTTTTTTTTTTTTTTTTTGCGGATTTGGGTTCAGAATGGTCTAAAACGGATTAGTGTATGGTTTAACTCCTTCACAGGCAAGAAATTTGATGATAATGCCTTGCGCTGCAGAAGTAGACACCTGTTTCTCAGACATCGCGAAAGCTACTAGTGAATGAACTTAAGGGCCTTCGTGAGTCAATGTAATTTTGTATGATCGTTAATGTACCTTTTCTCGACAATCACTCGAGGTAATTTCATGATTTTTTTTTTATTCTGTACAGTCACATCCCCTCTCCAAACTGACATTTTTTTGTCCTTTCCACTCAGCAATTCAATTTATGGGACGAAGGTTCCCACACCCTCATTTTTGAATTCACACTCATTTGTTTTGAGGTTAGAAAAAACCGGATTTGAAGTTGAAAAAATGTCAATCTATTCAGCAACTGTTCCTCTAAAGAACAAAAAAAGAATCAATTCGATAAGTTGAACTCAGCCGAAGAAAATGTTCCTAACCTGCGCGAAAACATAGTTTTGATAAAACGGCGAAAGAAGTTACCTACCTCGAGTCTCTGATCTCAGCTCTGGTTTCTTATCGCAGCGCGCGCGGCGTTGATGCCGAGATTTGTTCTACTCATTGCTTTTCATCAACTTGTGAATGAAAATAAAAAGAAGAAGAAGAAGAAGGATAGGTTTCAGAGGTTCAGGTAGTGATAAATTGCAGTCACTTGATATTTTAGCGTGACTGCATTCCTTGTGTTTTCGCATTTTCATTCCGTTACTTTTGAAGATCGCAACTGTAGTTTTCAATCTCGTATATTGACTTTTCCGTGTTCTCGATTAGATATAACAATATCATGCCTCGAAGTGGTTCTAAAGTTTTCAAAAAGAGGCAAAAACGAAGAAGTTCACGAAAAAATCTGGATGAAAACTTCAAAAAAGTCGATGATAAAGCTGGCCCTTCCTACGCTTCTGGTGCGCACTAACTTATGACAATGACATTCGTAAATATTTTTGCCTTTCACCTCTTGTATGAAGTTACCAAAATTATAAATAATTGATTTTTCAGAAGTGAATTTTCATTTCCAAGTTCGTGAATCCCACCCTGTCAGGCAGTAGGAGGGTTAGGCATCTAGCGCTCAGCAGACTGCCCAGCTCTTACGGCTTATTGCTTTCAGTTTGGGACCCCTTTGGTTTCTGGAACCCCATAGTGTTGCATATCAAACTGATCTGTACAAAACGGAGATTTTAACAGTACCAAAAAAAATTTTTTTTTGGTCAACCTATTTTTTGACTCATGAAGGCCCTTAAACCACGAGACGAACCTCTCTTGGACTTTCTCATGACCCCAAACAAATAGCCTAGAAGCGGTAGCTCCCACCCATCAGCCGTTGCAGCTCAGAGAACAAAGTCCCGTTCTATTTTGATCCACCCTCACACACAAAGGAGGAAAATCCTGCCCACTTACAGTGTATCGGAAAAAAGAATATACAATGAGAATTTAGAGAAGCCAAGAAGATTTTAAAAGCTCAAACCGAATATGCAACAAGAACAAAAGGCGTCCTGAATTGGCCAATAGAAAGAGAAATTTGATTATTCACGAAACAAGAGTTTATAGCATCCATGTTTGTGATCCCTCACTGCAGGCGGAGGTACTACATGGCACATGCATTTGGAATGAAAGAACAGCTATTGAACAATTAAACATTCAAAAAAGAATAAAGATACTGCTTTAAAACGTAATCCCTCATCTGAATTGACTGATCCATGTGAACAGAGCTATCACAAAGAGATTCCACATTGACGAGTAAACACTGGTCCTCAGCACCTCATTGCCCTCATTCATCCTTCGAGTTTCAATCAAGAGCAATGATTCTTTTACACGCGCATACTTGAACGTAACAGCATCTATAATGGTTTAAATTTGGCACTCACATTGCAAAATTCCTCAAAATTGATTTTTCCGTCTTCGTCTTTGTCAGCGAACAATATGGTTTTGTCGACGATTTGCTGCAACTGGGTGTCTTTGAGATTGTTGCCTACCATCATCTTCAGAACCTGTAAAAAGAGCATATTAGGAAATCACAAAATTAAGTACATGGTATCGTAGGAGCTAGGCATCACACTGCTTCCCACCAATGAGACGGCTCCTTATCTCCCTATAATGAGGAATTTCACCATGTCGGAATTTCCTATTTTTGACCCCAAAATCAGATTCAGCACCTCGAAAAACCACCTACGACAAACTTTCAGCCTTCTTCTTCTTCTTTCTGGCTCTACAATCCGCGAGGGATCATGGCCTCCTGCAACAACGTTCGCCAGGTGCCTCGGTTCTGCGCGGCAGTCCTCCAGTCACGGACACCCAAGATTGTGCGGGCGTCTTGGGTCACACCATCAAACCAGCGCAATCTCGGTCTTCCCGCTCTTCGTGTCCGGTAGAGTACCTCATTCAGGAACTTCTTGGGAATCTCTCTTTCCTCCATTCGAGCGACATGTCCGGCCCAGCGAAGACGCCCCACTTTGACTACCCGAACCACGTCTCTTTCCCCATAGAGCTGCATAATCTCATGGTTCGTACGTCTTCTCCAGATCTGGCCGTCTCGCACAGCGCCGTGAATTCTTCTCAAGATGGTACGCTCAAATCTTTGCAAGGCCGACTCATCGTGTACCGTCAGTGTCCAACTTTCAGACCCGTATATTAAAATTGGCCTAATGAGGGTTTTATAGAGTCGGACCTTAGTGGCTCGTGATAGGAGTTTGCTTTTAAATTGCTTTTGCAGCCCAAAATAGCATCGGTTTGCCGCCATGATTCGCCTTCTTATTTCAGGACTCATCCGATTGTCTGCTTCCACCTGGGTTCCTAGATAGATAAAACTGTCCACCCATTCAAACCTGCTCTGGCCAATGGTTACGTGCCTTTCATGATTCACAGGAGGGTTGGTGCGCATATACTTCGTTTTGGCAGTATTTACCACAAGCCCCAAGGCAGCTGCCTCCCTGATTAGATCATTGTATGCTTCCTCAACTGCGGCCAGCGACCGACCCACCCAAACTTTCAGCCCGTACTTCCTAATTTACGAATAAACAAAACAGTGTAGAAAATATGAACGTTAAAAAAAACGGGAGGATGACGTCATCCTGGAATAATTCATTTACGGCCACTTGAAGCGCTGAGATCGAGAAATCTATAGTCCCCAGATGCAACATTTCACAAAACCAGTAAAGATCGAAATCGAAGAACTGAAGAGAAAAAATATGAAAAGCACGGTGGAGAAAATTAGGTTTCCACTGTTTTTGTTAGACGACTTTCCTCTTAGATAACACGATTTTGTCATTCCATCGGGCAACAAGGGGAAGGGACAGCGATCCGAACAGCCAATCAGCGAGCGTATCCGCTTCACGTTGAAGAAATCCGTTTTCCCGGTTATTTTTTGAAATCATAAATTTTGAATCTCCCAAAAATAACAGGAGACTTAGTTCCCAAAATCAACCCGATTTTCATCTATCCTACACCATTAACTATTCAGGAAAAATGCAAACAGAATTCGGTTAAATTCCTCATTACAGTTACAGCTATATTTACGATTGTGTTTATGTCTTCCGATGGGCAAGGCGATGAAAGTTTTGTCAAGTTGGAAATTAAGTATGCAACACAAATTTCTCTCTTAGAGGGAAAAACTATAGATCTTGAATATGTCCATTGTTGTTGTAATTTGGTGTAATTTGAAAATTAATAATTTGGTGTAATATTAATTTGGTGTAATTAATAATTTGGTGAAATTCAAAAATTAAAAAAAAAAAAAAAAAAAACTCCGATTAGGTACGTAATGTATTGCAGTATTCTAGAGGAACCTCGATTCATAGCTACCGATAAGTAGCTATGGTTTTGTTTACTGGTATCTCGTTGCATTTTTTGTGGCAAACAAGTGTAGCAAAATTCCTTGACCCCTAGCCAAAAGACATATCCATATCAAAAACTCAAAAAATACCTGTCACCCCAAACTACTCGAAAGACGAGACAACTTTAAAGGTTTGTTTTCATTTTCATTTGACTGAAAAACTCGAGAATGAAAGTCGAAATCATCGTAACTAGTTGGTTCGTAGTCGTAGTCAGAAATATTATATCCAGTTAAAGGGTCGCCCCCACATCAAAAACATACGTACGCAAGAAGGTTCGTCTTCACTATTACATAAACTTTGTTTTACAGCGCCAAAAACCCCGAAATTTGAACTAAATTGATGAATACACTTGTCAAACAACAACCAATGAATGAATAAACTCAAAAACTCACTTGGAATAGCTCTCCGTTTGAGATGTATCCATCATTATCCATATCATAGATACGGAAAGCAAACCTCAGTTTGGACTCTTTGTCTCCCTTGACGCTGAATTGAGACACACCTTGGATGAATTCTGAAAATATGAAATAAATGCAACATTTTATTGAAATTAGTGATTGTATTGACATGACATCAACTCTCTCCTTGAGACCTGAATATTTAAACAATTAATTTTGGGCCTACCTTGACTTTAGATAAGGCATTCACACAGATATCTGGCCAAGATGAAGTTTAGGAAAGGGGAAAATAGGAAGGTACACCATAAGAACGGATGACCCTCCAAGGGGCAAATGTCCAACTATGCAGAGTAGTCCTCACTGATGCTCGCGCTAAACCAGCTTTGTCATAAAATAACAATTTGTCGAGTCGGTGAAGAGTAATAGACATTTTTCCATTCATTCGTTGTATAATCAAAAAACATTTTTGTTTTCTTTGGAAGACATGATTCCTACCACCGATTGTTCACGAGCGATTTATTACTCGTTGATCAAAGAGAAACTTGAACATTCATGGCTGCAGAGGATCAGTGGTACAATGTAAGTACCACTTAAATTGGCTGAGTGATTAAATAATGGGGAATTTGCCTCACTTTTTTTTTTTTTTTTCGAATGAGGGTTTATTTTTATGGAATAAAACCATAGTGAGCTGCTCGAAAACGCATCCAAAAAATTTAGAGAATTTAAGGAAGATGGAAATTTTAAATGTGGTGGCAATGTGTAAGAGGCAGCCATGTTTGAAACGTGACGGATATTCTACCAATCTGACTTCAAAGGAGGTTCTGTGGCGCTTACCACAGAAGCGGAACATACGCGAACTTTTACCTTCCGAGTAGTGCGCACAAGAGTGCGCCACGAACTGGCAGGAAGAACCCAGACACTAAATTGACCAAAAGAAACAGTATTACTCACTTTTTTACAATACGAATCTATCTACTAGTTTATCAAGCATTATTATTCTTCATCTTCTCTTATTTAGTTTCAAGATTTGAATCACATTATTCGAGTAGCCATTTCACTGGATCGTTTTGTGTGGCGGTGCTAGAACTCTGTCTGTTGTCGTTGCTTTCGCGTCGTTTTTTTTTTTTTTCGTATGACGTCAACAATACTCCTCGATTTTCGCGGTGTTTTGTAACAGAGGTTCACTTGTTTAGTCATTTTCTCCTACGGTAATTTTTTTCCGTTGGTTATTCCTAGTGTTAAACGTTATTCTAGGGCCCTATAATAGGATTTGCCTTGAAATTCCAGAATCTAAAATTGAGGCAAATTCCCCATTAAATTAAAACCATTCCATTCCATTCGAGCGTTCTAACATTATTTTCAGTATTTCTTCCCTTAATAAACTTTGTATAATGATTTTTCTGGTGTAAGTATGTGTGATAAACACGCACTGTTGGCAATAACGGAGGTGAAAAACTTGTTGAAAAAGCAGGATTAAGGCAAGGCTAGAGGGTACGCATTTAACAATCGTTGATCGTCTTTGTTATCATTCGTATTTTAAAATTCAACACTACCTATCTTAAATCTGTGTGAAATATCCATCCACATAGGTTCATTGGTTCTTTAGGTACAGTGAAAAACCCGAAAATCTGCTTGCTACCGAAAAACAACAAAAGACTGAGGAGGGAACGAAATATATACTTGGTTATATAAAAGTATTTAGTCGGTAGCAACCCATCTACACATCTCCAAATGAATAATTACATCCAAATTGCCTCCAAAAGTTGTATAAATATCCTACACATACATAAATAGATGCTAGAGAACTATGATCAGAAGCACAAATTTAAACTACGAACCTTTGAAATCAACCTCGCCGTTGCCATCTTCGTCAAATATGTCGATTACCCGCTGCACAAGCGGATTCTGCTGGAGTTCCGGAAGAGACATGAACTCATCAATGCTGAGGGCGCCGGAGTTGTCCAAATCCAACTTCCGGAATCGCTTTCCCAACCTTCTGATCTCGTCAGCGTCGACTAGAAATACAACACACAGTTGGTTCGAAATTCTTTCAAGCTCACAAAATTGGTTTCTAGCTATAATAGAACAACAAATTTCAAGTTTGTACGTGCAAACGCATAGTGGGTGTTGTAGATCCAAACGCAGTCAAATTCATGGACATTCCTACTTACAGATGAATCAGTTCTTTATATAAAGAAATGTATAGTAAGGAATTCAAGATATTCACACTTTTACCAAGCCTTTGGTCCGACTGCAAACAACCTTCTAGGGTCTGATGTTTTAGCCACTTCCATTGCCGTCGCCTTACCCAATCTGATAGGTATAAGGATAGATTGCCAATAGGAATGAGATGGTCCCCCCCTGACTCAATTCCTCTCAGGGCATGGATACTTCCGCTCCTTCTTAGTAAAGATCGGGAAAGCCACTGACCCAGAGTGCAGATACTGTGGGGTAGAGGAGGATGATGTCTGCCACACCTTCTTCACATGCCCACAATGGGAGGGTATTAGGAGGAGTGCGGAAGAGGTCATCGGAACGTTGCGTCCACAGACAATCATACATGAGATGATTAAGAACAAGTCGAGCTGGGACGCAATGGCAGTATTTGTCACATCAGTCCTCAAAGCAAAAAAGCTGGATGGAAGATGGGAGGAAGAAGATGAGGAATAGAATTGAAGGAGAGACCAGAAGTAGGAGCAGCCTTATGACACAAAAAAAGGCTCACCCTTGTGAGCTGCCGCTCAGCAGCTCACTGTTCCCCCTGACAGGCCACAGAGGCCAGTAAGCCCTGACCCCCCTTGAGAGCAAACCCCCAGGCCACAGAGGCCTGTAAGCCCTGAAAACCCTTGGACAGGAACACAGGCCGCAGAGGCCAGTAAGCCCTGAAGGAGAAGAAGAGAGAAGACCCCAAAGGCCACACATCAAATGGGGCGTGGCCCCTTCAAAGTGCCCTCCCACCACCTTGGGCACAAACAACACAATCACACAAATAGTCAAGCCACTGGATGAAGACATGCAATTCTACCAACCAACATTTGGTGGAGTTAAGTTGGACAACCTGGAGGGGAGGAGAAGGAAAGGCCATTGTCATACTGGAAGAGCTTCATTCCCTGATGCGCCGCCTAGCCAGCAAGTCTCTGAAGTGTACCCCCTTACCTTTGAAGCTCTCTCCCCGTACCGTAACGCTCGAACGTCACCGTACCGTATCGTCCTCCTGCCTCCCCAGTCAAGTAAAAGATAGGTTGTAACCAGTGAGTGGTGCCATCCGATACTGTGATTGTCTGTCCTGCCTCCCCTGGAACCGTGTCGCCGTGGTGTCGCGCGCGTATCTCCAGTCCTGTCCCGGCTACCCCCCTGAACTCTCTCTCGCCTCTCATCGTGACCAGGACTCGCCTCGGTAACCCTGCAGCACGTGAGTGTAACTGTGATTAATCTATCTCAAATTGGCCAATTTAGGTAGAAGGTGGAACGAAGTGAAACTCAGTTTAGTCACTATTGTATATCTATTAAGAGGATCTCGAACTGGAACAATAAGCGTAACCATAAGAAAACATCCTAGTCAGCTTGTATAACGTACCGTAACTCTAGTAAAATTAGTAAAACCACATTTTTGTTCATAATAGTTCAGCCCATCAGGCAGTGTCGGGTCGTTGGCCCCGTATCGTATCTCGAGTCAATCTTATTAAAATTACGTTTTCTAATTCAATCTTTTCTTTCAACTCACCCTGGTTCTGGTTCTGACTTGTAACGGGTATCGGTGATAGGTAGTTAAATTCATTGCAAAAACACAGTAACGCCAGTAAAATCATTTTATTCAACAACCGATACACCTTAAATGGTAAACAATACAGGTAAAACAAAGGTATCATAACAGTAACCAACAGTATCGTCAAGGTGTGTCGCAGAGCCTCATCTCCCAAGCCGCCTCGGACGGAGCTACCACGACCCACCAAAGTTAAGTATAACAACAATTCTTAGCCTAAGTGTGTCGCTCTTCTACCTTTCAGTGACCCGTTACACCCCCAATTTAAATAGGAACATCTTAACTTCTCCCCTCCCGATCGACTGATACTCCGACCCCAAAGGCTTACAAATTGGTGGCAGCGGGTGGGATTTCCTCAACCTGGTGTCACCAAATTTTAAGGTTCCGAAACGAACCTTACAAATTGGTGGCAGCGGTACGGATTCCTGCAAGCGTGAACCCGGAACTATATCGGACTCGTAACTTTCACTCCTCGAGTCCGGTGTATTGACGGATCGCGCGTGGTGGCGCCCTGCACGAACCCACAAAACAAATATTTGTGCCTGGAGTATCGGCCGATCCACTTTCAAATAGTTCAAAACAAGTCAGAACCCAGGGTAGTAGGTAGGTAGGACGCCTCGTAACGGTAATTCCGAAAAGTAGGTCGCACCTCACCACTATACCTGCATTCCAACGAACTGTGTCGTCACACAGGAACACAACACAAAACCGTATCGTCATACGGGAACAAACAACAACTAACACCGAACCACTAGACAGTAACTGTGACAGAGAACCGAACCGTATCGACTGTGCTGTGTTTACCCATTTTTCCGCGTCCTTACAAGTGAAACATGGTACTCTCGGACGTCGAGGATGAGGAGGAACAGCAACCCTTCAACAATAAGGAAGCGGTCGATACACTGACCGAGACAATGAAACAAATGAACGTATTGCTCAAGAGGTATCACGAGACAACCCAAGATGGTGACAAGGACGGTATTCCACGTTCACTACTGTTAGAACTGGAACCGTGGGACCCAGATACACCGGGGTCGCTGAGTGTCGGGTCGTTTTTTGCAAATTTCGACACCGTAACCAGTGGGTTGTCTCAAAAGCAAAAAATGAGACTCCTGAGAACCAAGACAAGAGGTACTGCGAAGCAGTTTTTGATCGACAGAGACGATACCCTCGACTATGACAATGCCTACGAAGTGATACGGGACGAGATGACGAACTGGTTCATGCGCGAGAACCCTCAACACGCGGCAGCCCTACTCTGGACCATCAAGAGGAACAACCCAGAAACGCTTCGGCAGTTCGCCGATCGCATCAGGGGACTGGCTCGATGCGCCGTATTGGAGGAAGGAACGCACCTCGACCGTCATGAAAAACGGGAGTGGGTCGAGCGGAAGACTTTGAGCGCCTTCGTGAGGGGTGTCGGAAAGAAGATGAGCGCATTCCTCGTAACCAACCGTCCCACATCACTCCGCATCGCCCTGGAACGGGCGGAAGAACTTGAAAACACCTTGACAGAGACGGAAGAAACGGAGGAACGATGGGATCTCGCGGCTGTATCGGGAGAATTGAGGTGCTATAACTGTGGTGGAACCAACCACTTCGCCGCTCGATGCCCCCGAAAGGACCAACCGGTACCCCGACGGGAACAGCGTGTTGGCGATGACCGCCGGAACAGGTGGAACAGTGACGAACAACGACCAAGAACTGATGAACGACCCGCACCTCGATACCCCTGTATCTTCTGCGCCGCGATGGATCACTTCCCCGTGGATTGCCCTAAGAGTCCGCAACGAACCATATTTTGCAATTTTTGCGGGTGTCGGGAACATCTAGAAGAGAACTGCCCCGAGAAACGGAAACTACTGCCCGTATCGCAACCAATCGCCGACCCGAAACACGTAAACGAGGTCAACCGTTACAAACAGGAACCGGCTGGACTCCATGTAACGGCCGTGGAACGACCGATGATACGAACCCTAAAAGTGGAAGTGGGCCTCGGAAACGAGACCCGTAACATGCTAATAGATACCGGAGCCGCCTTATCGGTACTGGCGAGACCTGTATCGGGAATTCCAATGGTACCGACCAAGGTCATGGCATGGGGGGCGGATGGGGCTCTACTACCTTTCGCTGGGGAACAGTGTATCGACACCCGTATCGGCAAATACCAATTTAAACATAATTTCCTCGTGTTTGCCCGGAAGGGCGCGACCCTTGATTTACTGGGTCTTGATGTCTTGAGACGGGTACCAATGACGTTCACAACCGGACCGACGATGGGAATGAGAACGGAAAATGAAGCGGAATGGAGGAACATGGACCCCCTTTATTGCGAGTTGGGAAATATCGGGATGGTGTCGCAGCTCGGGAGGAGGGAGGAAACTGGGTCACCGCGTCTGAGCCTTCGTGAAAGCGCCGACACAGTCCTCCCCAGCACCTTTCGGGTTGTGATGACCCCCCCCTCACCCCCGCATCACGGAGGTTCGCAGGAGAGCCCCATCGTGACCTTCGAGGAACGCTTCACAATGGAACCCGCCCTTGAAACTCCGGACAACGAGACCTTAACCCAACAAGAGGAGTGGAACCGAGGTGTAACGTCGGAGGTGACCGCCGCGCTGTGTGCGAGCCATGACGTCGACCCTGTATCGCCCGCGAAGACAAAGAGTGAATTGATAACTGTAACGGCGGGTGAATCGCTAGGTGTAGCGTCGGGTGTAACACCACTACTATACCGAGACGAAGAGACCGGAACACTAGGTGGATCGCCGGGTGTGTCGCCGGGTGTATCGCCCCAAATACACCAAGAGGAAGTGACCGGAACACCGGGAGTGTCGCCGGGTGTATCGCCGGGTGTAACGGCAGGTGTATCGCCCCCAATATCTCAAGGGGAAGTGACAGGAACACCGGGTGTGTCGCCGGGTGTATCGCCGGGTGTAACGGCAGGTGTATCGCCCTCCATATTTCAAAAGGAACTGACAGGAACACCGGGTGTGTCGCCGGGTGTATCGCCGGGTGTAACGGCAGGTGTATCGCCCTCCACATTTCAAAGGGAACTGACAGGAACACCGGGTGTGTCGCCGGGTGTATCGCCGGGTGTAACGGCAGGTGTATCGCCCCCAATAATTCAAGGGGAAGTGACAGGAACACCGGGTGTGTCGCCGGGTGTATCGCCGGGTGTAACGGCAGGGGTATCGCCTCCAATAATTCAAGGGGAAATGACAGGAACACCGGGTGTGTCGCCGGGTGTATCGCCGGGTGTAACGGCAGGTGTATCGCCCCCAATAATTCAAGGGGAAGTGACAGGAACACCGGGTGTGTCGCCGGGTGTATCGCCGGGTGTAACAGCAGGGGTATCGCCTCCAATAATTCAAGGGGAAATGACAGGAACACCGGGTGTGTCGCCGGGTGTATCGCCGGGTGTAACGGCAGGTGTATCGCCCCCAATATACCACAAGGAAGTGACTGGAACACTGGGTGTGTCGCCGGGTGTGTCGCCAGGTGTATCGCCGGGTGTATCGACGGGTGGAACGACACAAGAATCCCAAACCAAAATACAGAATTGGAACTACAACTTGAATGGCTGCGGGTACCAATTTGGTGACAGTGACGCATTGGAAGCGGAACCCATACCCGAATGTGAATTGGACGAGGAAGAAGACTTCCCGGAAATACAAATGACAGTGGCTACCATGCAAGCTGGACGACCGTCACTAACGTCAGACCAGAGCGCCCCCGAGGTGTCGGGAGGAAGACAGCAAAGGACTCTAGAGGCCTCGACGAGCGACGATAATATCGTTCACGATTCGGCAACCCCAAACGACATAGAAACCGAGATGGAGGACTGGGAGATGATACCAACGGATCAATGGGACGAACCACAACCGGAGCTGGGAATAACTATCGAAGCCAAACTAGCTCATCTATCGGGCACAGATCGTGAAGCAGCGAGAGGGACCCTCCTGAACTTTCGTGACCTATTTCAGCCGCCAACCAGTGAAGGATGCAGTCTCGAGGTCTATCACGAGATCACTACTACGCAACCCGAAGTGACCGCTCAGAAGCCCTATCCCATACCGCACGCGCTCCGAGACGTGGTAGAAAAACAATTGAAAGACATGCTGGAAGCTGGAGTCATCAGTGCCTCAACCAGCCCATGGTGCGCTCCAGTTCTCCTTGTCAAGAAGAAGACACCACCGGGCGAGGAGCAAAAGTGGAGGTTTTGTACTGATTTTAGGCAATTGAACAAAATCACGAAGGGGGATGCGTATCCGATACCTCGCCTGCAGGAGACCCTAGCTCTGTTGGGTGGTTGTCAGTGGTTCACGACGATTGATCTCCTATCCGGATACCATCAGATACCCGTGCACCCCGATGCGAAAGAAAAAACAGCGTTCTCAGTCCTGGGGAGACACTTCGAGTATGACAAAATGCCCTTCGGGCTGAAAAATGCTCCCGCGACCTTTCAAAGGGTCATGAACAATGTTTTGGATGGATTGTTGGGAAGGAACTGTTTAGTATACCTGGATGACGTGATCATTTTCTCCGCAACGCTGAAAGAACACCTTGAGCGGCTTCAGGAGGTCTTCGAGCGCTTACAGGATGCCCGGTTGCAAGTGAACTTGTCAAAGTGCGAATTCCTGAAAACGGAGGTACGCTTCCTTGGTCATCGCGTCACTACAGGAGGAATCTACACCGAACCCGAGAAAACCCAAGCTGTCCGTGAATTCCCAGTCCCGACGTCCTCCCTAAAACTTCAGTCCTTCTTAGGACTAGCCGGATTTTATCGACGATTTATACCGAATTTTGCAGAAATCACGACACCGCTAACTGATCTCTTGAAAAAGACGAATCCATTCGAGTGGAACCAGGTGCACCAGACCGCCTTTGACGAACTCAAGCAGCGCCTTACCGAAGAACCTGTATTGGCCTACCCGGACCTCACCAAACCGTTCGTTTTAGCCACAGACGCGTCAGGAACGGCCCTCGGAGCGGTTCTGTCTCAAGAGCACGACGGGGAAGAAAAACCCGTAGCGTACGCAAGCCGCAAGCTCAACCCCGCCGAGACCCGCTATTCCGTGACAGAACGAGAATTGCTCGCAGTAGTGTGGGCCGTAAGGCATTTTCAAGAGTACCTACTGGGACAATCCTTCGAGTTGCAAACGGATCACATGGCCCTCACAGCTGCTATGAGACTAAGGGACCCCACCTCCCGTATCGGTCGCTGGGTTTTGCGCTTAGCGGAGTACAATTTTATACCAAGATACCGCCCAGGAACCGCCATGAAGCACGCAGATGGTTTAAGTAGGATGGACGTAGCCGCGCTGACACTGGAATTCCCGAAGAGTTTGATGATTGCGGCGCAGAATATTGATTCGTGGGTCCAAGCTACCGCGATCCTTGAAAAGGGAGGGAAGACGCGGCGGAACGACGGAGTGCTAGAGACGCAGGTTCGACTGGAAGGAAAGGACGAGTGGGTACCACTCATGCCCGTGTCCTTGAGGGAATGGCTCCTTGACAGGTGTCACCGGAACGAGTGGTCGGGGCACCCTGGAGCGGAAACGACAGAAAAGCTAGTTCGGAGATTGGGATTTTGGCCACACTTGTCAAGGGATGTGAAGGAGTATGTGAAAAGATGCGGGACGTGTCAACGACGTAACACGCCGACTGGTCTTCGACACCCGATCCAGAAACCCCTCCTACCCGATAGGCCAGGACAGATTGTAGGGATAGATTTCGTAGGACCAGTCACGTCCGGAACTACCCAAAAATACATTCTGACAGCCATCGATCACTTTACAAAGTACGCCGAAGCCTACCCCGTACCTGACTGTACCGCCGGCACCGTAGCACGCGTTCTTGCAACCCGCTACATCCCCGTTCATGGTGTACCCGAACGATTGATCTCAGACAGAGGAACCGCTTTCACGGCAAAGTCGACGAAAGAATTGTGTAATAAATGGGGGATACGGCAAGTTTTTACAACAGCGTACCACCCCGAAGGTAATGGCGTTTGTGAACGCTTCCACAAGACTCTCGCCAACATCCTCTCCAAGATCATCGGACGAACCACCGCATGGGAATCAGCGTTACAAATTGCCCTCGCCGCCTATAGATCCCTACCGCACAAAAGTACAGGTTTCTCTCCGAACTTCCTAACTTTTGGAAGGGAAATGAGATTACCCAATGAAACCTTCCAAAGCATCAAAGGCCCACAAGAAGAGACCACGCGACTCAAACATCTACAGATAGCCAGAAACGCAGCAGTCCAATGTCTTCACAACGCATGGAAACGAAGGAGTAACATCATCAACGCACGCTTGGCAGCCAGATCGTTTCAACCTGGAGACCGAGTATACTTGAAGGAAATGCAACCACCGACAGGAGCGGCTCGTAAACTATGGAGCCCATGGTCAGGACCTTGGGTCGTCACCCTGAAACATTCTGAAGTCACATACGACATCCGAGACATTGCAGACATAAAACGTCAGACGGTGCATATCAACAGACTGAAGCCCGCTTTCGCGGCTGGAATCCCAGACGACGCGTTTATGGAACACCTGACCGAACTGGAACGGGAACAACCCATAGTTCCACTGCCCCAAATCGACGACCCAAGGAAGGAGACAACTGAAGACCCCAATTTGATGGAGTGGGTTACAGAGGAACCCTATAACCAAAGCACCCAAACTATAGACTCACCTGATACCACAGCAATCATCATGGAAACTGAGCAGAGCCCCGCTGGACCCTCAGGTTCCACGACTAGAGAAACGCCAGGAAGCTCCGCCACCTCCCCGCCAACAGTAACAACCCCACATCAGCACGAGATCTGGGACCAAACCACCGAGTCCCCTGACACACCACCGAGCAAAAGGAACGGACGACCCGTAGCCTCACCATCACAGCAGCTAGCCACAACCAGCCGCCAGACCAATGATGACACGGTGAACCGTCCCGAGCCGAGGTACTCACTGCGACCCCGAGTACCGGTGAATTACAGCCAGATCAATACGGGGAAGTGATGACTTACTGACTAACTACGACTACGACTATGACTAACACTTACCTGACATGGAACAAAACACGAACACATACACATAAACATCTGAAACATAAACACACACGTACATTAATAAGATTGAACTCGAAAAGGACCCTTCAGGTCAACCAGTTAAACAGGACCCTTCAGGTCAAACCATTTAACTAGGACCCTTCAGGTCACCTTCCCAAGCCCATAGACCCGGAAAACCCGTTTGTAGACCCTTCAGGTCTAATCATGCGTAACGAATCAAAATTTCAAACTGAGACTCACCGTGCTTTCAAGCCTGGATTGAGCCAAAACTGCGCTGGTTCGCACTGAAGTAAATGCCGTACAATTTCAAGGGGCAAAATACTATTAGGGGCAACTTGTGGTTTCTAGGATGACGCATCAACACCTAAGGGATCCCCGAGTTCAAAAGGGACCACCACCGCCGGATGAAGATATCGCCCTTCTCCATCGATACCTCGACAAAGAAGAAGCGCGTCTCGCCGCCCTACCGCGTACCGTCCTAAACACCACGGAGCCCCCATACAATCCCCGTTTTGTGATGCCCACTCTGGCAACCCTTATAAAGTTCATGTTGCGTACTGAAGAACAACGGGCGAAAACCATCCTCGCGGAGGCCGCCCTGGTTTCGGTCACCGAAATAACCGAACTTCTTCCAACTTACCATCGTATCGCCCAGGAACGGGATACCCTGCTCGAGAAGCAAGACGAGTGGTTGGAGGAGAAGCGTCTCCTTCTGCAGGCACTGGTGGAGCATGAACAGCTCGACACCGTGCCGGTACAGACAGCTGCGGAGCCACCCGCGGCGATGACCGAGCTGCCTGAGACCCAACCAGCAGCAACACAGGAGGACCCCACCACCCTGCCTTCTTCAACCAAGGAGGACGCAACTGCCGCCCCAACAACCGCCCCAGAGAAGAAGGATAGAGCGGCACCCAAGAAAAAGAGCGTAGCCACCTCGTCGTCCTCCTCCTCTTCTTCGTCATCCTCCTCGTCGTCGTCCTCCTCAGACTCTTCCTCGTCGGCTTCGTCTGAACCAAACCAGCAGCGAAACAAACGCCGAATTAAAAAGAAGACCAGACGGGAGCGAGACCGATCCCCATCAGTTGATCCTCAACCATCGGCATCCCCAGAGCAGGCCCCAACACCGGAGGAAATAACGGTGACCGTCACGATACCATCACCAGTGACCCACCTTGAGGAATCCCAACATGAAGAGGCAACCGAACCAGCACTAGAGGATCAAGACCAGGAATTTGCCACGTGGATGTCAACACCACTCCAGACACCGCAGATCCACCTCAAACGATGCGAGACTCCCAGAACCGTCTCACCCTTGGTCCTCCGACTGAACAGGTCGTCGGCCCCAAAAGGACCAAGGAAGTGTCCGGTCTGCACGCGCCCATGCCAGCAAGTGCTGAAATTTAGATGCATGGCGTGCAAGACCTTTTGGCAGAGGCTGAAGAAGTCACACATCGCACAGAGGGAACTACCTACCTGCCCGGATAGCCACCAAGTCAAACGCCAACCCTCAAGCTGCCCTGGATGCCGTCGTTACAAGTATGAGGCAGGGCTGCGACGAGCATACCCCTCGCTACCCCTGCCCATACCCAGCGTCATCGAAGACGACGCTGGCTCCCGGAGCGGTGGGGGATGTGAGCTGCCGCTCAGCAGCTCACTGTTCCCCCTGACAGGCCACAGAGGCCAGTAAGCCCTGACCCCCCTTGAGAGCAAACCCCCAGGCCACAGAGGCCTGTAAGCCCTGAAAACCCTTGGACAGGAACACAGGCCGCAGAGGCCAGTAAGCCCTGAAGGAGAAGAAGAGAGAAGACCCCAAAGGCCACACATCAAATGGGGCGTGGCCCCTTCAAAGTGCCCTCCCACCACCTTGGGCACAAACAACACAATCACACAAATAGTCAAGCCACTGGATGAAGACATGCAATTCTACCAACCAACATTTGGTGGAGTTAAGTTGGACAACCTGGAGGGGAGGAGAAGGAAAGGCCATTGTCATACTGGAAGAGCTTCATTCCCTGATGCGCCGCCTAGCCAGCAAGTCTCTGAAGTGTACCCCCTTACCTTTGAAGCTCTCTCCCCGTACCGTAACGCTCGAACGTCACCGTACCGTATCGTCCTCCTGCCTCCCCAGTCAAGTAAAAGATAGGTTGTAACCAGTGAGTGGTGCCATCCGATACTGTGATTGTCTGTCCTGCCTCCCCTGGAACCGTGTCGCCGTGGTGTCGCGCGCGTATCTCCAGTCCTGTCCCGGCTACCCCCCTGAACTCTCTCTCGCCTCTCATCGTGACCAGGACTCGCCTCGGTAACCCTGCAGCACGTGAGTGTAACTGTGATTAATCTATCTCAAATTGGCCAATTTAGGTAGAAGGTGGAACGAAGTGAAACTCAGTTTAGTCACTATTGTATATCTATTAAGAGGATCTCGAACTGGAACAATAAGCGTAACCATAAGAAAACATCCTAGTCAGCTTGTATAACGTACCGTAACTCTAGTAAAATTAGTAAAACCACATTTTGTTCATAATAGTTCAGCCCATCAGGCAGTGTCGGGTCGTTGGCCCCGTATCGTATCTCGAGTCAATCTTATTAAAATTACGTTTTCTAATTCAATCTTTTCTTTCAACTCACCCTGGTTCTGGTTCTGACTTGTAACGGGTATCGGTGATAGGTAGTTAAATTCATTGCAAAAACACAGTAACGCCAGTAAAATCATTTTATTCAACAACCGATACACCTTAAATGGTAAACAATACAGGTAAAACAAAGGTATCATAACAGTAACCAACAGTATCGTCAAGGTGTGTCGCAGAGCCTCATCTCCCAAGCCGCCTCGGACGGAGCTACCACGACCCACCAAAGTTAAGTATAACAACAATTCTTAGCCTAAGTGTGTCGCTCTTCTACCTTTCAGTGACCCGTTACACCCCCAATTTAAATAGGAATATCTTAACTTCTCCCCTCCCGATCGACTGATACTCCGACCCCAAAGGCTTACACCCTGAAGTAATACTGTACAAGTGATTCCGGGGTGAGTCCTAAGCAGAGGGAGTGGGGTTTTAGATGGTATGCCCAATGCTGGTCCAACACTGTAGGGGTGAACTTCCCCTTCGCTCTTAAAGAGTTTCCCCACTTCCGTAAAAAAAGGAGAGATGGGACTGGAGGAATGAGATTTTACAGAGAGGAAAACAGGGTAGTTGAGGGGGTCTCAGACAGTATTAAATGGTTTTCCCCCTTTTCTCTGGCAATTATTGTTCGATTTTGATGATCCCAGCGGCAATCTTTCAGTTTTTCAATTCCCTAGGTAGATGCATGATTCCCTAGGATTTGGAAAATCTTTGAAAATTTCAAATTTAAGTACAATTTTTTTACTTTTGGAATTAAACAAGTGCATGGGTGTGGAGATTATAAAAACGTCTGCCAAGTTGGGTGGGCAGTATAGCTTCCTCACTCATTGTAACATGGACGTATAGAATCATTTGGCGAAAAAATTATGATTCAAAGAGTTATTGAATACCAAAATATTGGCGATAATATGCGGGATAGGGTTGCAGGTATTAATGTTTATAATATTTTTATAATTTTTATAAGGTATTATAGTTTATAATATTTTGTAATTTCAACGTAGAATTTTATTTAGCGGTCCACCGTCTAGGACCTAAACCACACAATCCCTGAAAATTTCATCGAAATTGGTTGAATAGTTGCGGAGTTTTGGTTGTAACAATAAATTTAAAGTTCGCGCATGCGCAGCGGCTATTGCTTGACCAATTTGATTGAAACTTATAGGGTGTCTCTTAGAAGTTAGTCCCTAACTAACCTCCAAATTTGAGCAAAATCGGTTCATTAGAAACCGAGAAACCGAGGTTCCAGGAAATTCACGTTTGCGCATGCGCACTCGCTCCTATTGGTCCGAAGGTGCTGAAATTGATAGGGGACCGTCTAGTACCTAACACGCACAATCCCTGAAAATTTCATCAAAATCGGACCACACGTTAGTATAGTTTTGCCCGGGACAAGGATTGACCACAGACAGACCGACAGACAGACAGACCGACAGACCGACAGACAGACAGACACGGAACCAAAATTGTTCGGGAAGCTCTAAAACGCAAAAAGCAAGTGGAAATTTTGATTTTGGAGGACATTTTTTTTTTTCACTTCTTTCACGAATACAAAGCTTCCCTACCTTCGGTAGTGAGGAAGCAAAATAAGAAGAACGCCCCAAGAAACATGAATGAATATTTTCTGAGAAAAATTGGAACAACGGTTGAAGAAAACTGACCGCCTATGGGATGGCTGGGGCAGGCACTGGGTGGTGGGTGGCAATGTTACTCCTCAGACGGGGGGGGGGGGCAGTTTGTAAGAGATTAAACCAGGAACCAGGAAGGAACGATGACCAACTGAGACCCCTTTAACTATAGTACTCGTTGCGAGGACACCTTAATCATCACAAGTCCTCAAGGATTTACTATAATGGATCAGTAATAAAAATTCCATTATGGAATCAGAGGTTTGTCATGCCTTAGGTCATGTTCGTAGTGGTAAGGCTTCGGGTCCTGACGAAGTTCCGGCTGAGATCCTCAAACTCTTAGATGAAGAAAACGTGAAAAAGTTAACCATCCTCTTCAATACCATTTACGATTCTGGGAAGCTGCCACTGGAATGGTTGCATTCTATTTTCATCACACTTCCCAAAAAAGCAAACCCCCAGTCATGTGAAGAGTACCGTCTCATAAGTTTAATGAGTCATGCTTTGAAAGTACTTTTGAGGGTGATCTTCCATAGAATTAATATAAAATGTGAGACTACTCTGAGTGCCGAGCAATTCGGTTTCCGTGGTGGTTTGGGTACCAGAGATGCGCTCTTCTGTGTGCAGCTGCTAATGCAGCGTTGCCGGGATGTGCAACAGGATCTTTTTGTTTGCTACATCGACTTCCAGCGTGCATTTGACAGCGTTAGGCATGACCCACTTATGGAGTTGCTGGAGCGCCTTGGTCTGGACTCGAAGGATGTTCGCATCATTCGAAACCTATACAATGAGCAGTACGCGTCAGTTCTTGTTGAGGGTTATCCATCAACAAGAATACCTATAAGTAAGGGCGTTCGCCAGGGATGTCTGCTCTCTCCTCAGCTGTTTAACCTTTACTCGGAGGCCATCTTTCAGGAAGCGTTGACCAACTGCGATGCCGGGATTAGGGTAAATGGCCGCCTGATCAATAATATACGGTATGCAGATGATACGGCTCTGATTGCGAGAAGTCAAGAGGAACTACAAGAGCTAATTAACAGAGTGGAGATGGTAGGAGAGACGTATGGCATCAGAATAAACGTAAAAAAGACAAAATTCATGGTAGTGAGCCGCGCCGAACAGCAAACAGCTTGCTTGTCTGTTGGTATGGAACCCATTGAAAGAGTGCCAGTATTTAAATACCTTGGATGTCGTTTGCACGAGAACACCGAGGTGGAAACTGAGATCAAAACAAGGATAGCTGTGGCTAAAGCTTCATTCATGAAGTATAAAGCCGTGCTTTGTGACAAACATCTCAGTATACCAGCTCGTTTGCGCTTCCTTCAATGTTATGTATGGTCGGTTTTTTTGTACGGGGTTGAAGCATGGACATTGAAGGCTTCCCATTTGAACCGAATCGAGGCTTTCGAAATGTGGTGTTACCGGCGAATGCAGCGTATTTCATGGGTTCGTAGGATGACCAACGAAAATGTTCTGCAATTGATGAATACCGATCGAAAACTTCTAACAATTGTTAGAAGGAGAAAGGTTTCATACGTTGGTCACCTACTCCGTGGTGAGAAATACTCATTGCTGCAGCTGGTGTTTGAAGGAAAGATCGAGGGAAAGAGAAGTATTGGGCGACGGAAGACCTCGTGGTACAGCAACATTTTACAATGGACAGGACTCAATTATCACGATTTGAAAAATAAAGCATTGAATAGAGATGAATTCCGACAAATTGTCGCTAACCTCTGACTTCAGAGAAAGCACTAAGAGAAGAAGAATAAAAAATCACTCTAAACATTGACTAATAGTGAGATGTGCCGCATTCACTTTGGAAAGTCCACACAGAAGTGAAGTTAGGAGAGCCAGTCCAAGCTGAGAGATGGAGGACATTCAGCTCAAACTCAATTTCAATGTATCATTTACCTATTAATACAACTTTTTGGAGGTGATGAAAAATATTTCACTTTTCATTAAGGAATTCTTCTATTTAAATTAAGATTTGCAATTTCCAATATTTTGGAATTGGGAGCAATGAAAGCCAATTTCCAGAGCTCTGCTTCACCCCTGGGGCCAATAATCAATCAGAACTACTGACAGCACGTTTATGGATCAAGGTTCTAAGTACAAATGAATAAGTACAGCGTAAACCAAATTCCTACTTAACGTAAATATATTATAAATAACCACAATTTCAACTTTCATTGCCAAAGTCAAGACGTTGAGGGGCTAACAAGCTACCTCTAGCTAACGCACTCTCTTACACTCTCTTGGAACCAAAATTCTTCTAAAAGGAGTAAAACGTGAAATACATTTGAAAATTTTGATTTGGATCGAGGAAGATGTTAAAAAAAAAATCATCTGCCTTGGCAGACTCGTGGGTGAAAACGCTGTAAATTATTACACAACGTTTTATTTTTCTGAAAAGTTCACTCTTCAACTACCTTCCAAGGACCAGTCTACGTCTCAACACCAAGCCAGGACACGTGGCTCTAGAGGTTGACACCTGGCACACGTGATAGTTTGTTGTCAAATATGCTTGGTAGGAGGAGGTCACGATAATTATAATTTTAGTATAACATTACCCTTGTGTTTAATAGTAATAGGTACTTTTGTCCGTTCAAGAATTTGTGGACACAGCCCGACTAACGCATGCTCCTCTACTTTACGGATTTAGGAAATTGCTCGTCTCCAGGTCACTTACGCTGAAAAAACACTTATAAATTCACTAATTACCCCGCACTTCAACTATAGCCTTCCAGTGATGTGTGATGTGAACTACGAAAATAGACTAAAGCTTCAAAGAGCTCTCAGTAGTGTGGTTCGATTCGCGTTGAATTTAAATTTCGATGATCGCGTTCACGATAAATTTAAGACTCAAGTTATTAAAAGTACAAGAAATGATCAAGCTCAGCGTTCTGTCTCACATGAAACGCATTGAACTTAACCAAAAGCCTATTTATCTTGTAGAAAAGTACAATTTGTTCTCTGACATACACGATGTTGGAACTAGAAATAGAATAAACCTACCGCCTACCGCTATACAGAACAAATGTAGGACAGGAATCATTCTTGAGCAAAAGCATACGCTGGCACAATGAGCTTCCTCAAGACATTAGAGAGGTTAGCACCCTAAGTTGTTTTAAAACTAAATTGAGAATCCATTTATTTCCGAAATACTAATCTGGCAGTTTTCATCATTTTTAAACATTTTAACGTGGCAAGTTACCCTATTTATTTTAATAATTCGTAATTTGAGTTGATTGTTATTTTTACTCATTTAACATGTATCGCAGACGTAAATTAATTGATTTTAAAGAATTTTCTGGTTAGTTGGAAGAGTGGTCGTGTGCGACCAAAACTCGCCAGATGTTTAATAAAGACGTTATAATCAATCAATCAATCTCTGCTGAGGAGATGAGGAGGAGAGACAAGCTAAGACTTAGTCAGAGGTAGTTAGCGCCTTAGGCTGACAGGCAAAGGAGTTCTTGCATGTAGAAGGAAGGGGGAAAAAGTTGAAAGCCTGACAATGGGGTGTGCGCCTTGATTTTTTTTAGATTTTTAATCGAAAGTAGGCTACATCCTGAGAATTTTGGCACCAACCGCGACCTTCTAGCGTGAATAGATCTGTTTCTATGATTTTTTAAAGTTTCAACCGTTTATGACGTCACGCGCCCCTCTCGCCTGGGCGGGACCCCCCAGCCAACTGTGACGTCATAAACGGTTGAAACTTTAAAAATTCATAGGAAAAGATTTACACACGTTAGAAGGTCGCGGTCGGTACCAAAATTCTCAGAATGAGGTCTACCTTCGATTAAAAATAACAGTAAACAGTTTTTCCTACCAAGGCGCACACCCTATTTAACTCTGGCTGATGTCAGCTGGGAGACTGTCCCCCCGACAATCGCTCAGTAATGTAAAACGTTATGAATCACACAAACACTCGTCAATGTAAGAACCTTCGATAAATAAATAATGCATAATTAAAATAAAATTAAAAAAAAACTGACTTGAAGTGAGAAGATCCACCATTCTACCCAAAATCATGTCCATTGTTCAGAGGAAATGAAAAAAAATCATATTCTAGCTTTCTTAATAAGGCGCCTCCGAGAGCTAATCGCCTGTCTTTCAATCAATATAGACAAATACTCTAATCAAAGAATCAACAAACCCGCTCGAAAACTAGAACGGTCGTCCAATATTGCCCAAACGTTCGATCTCAATGTGAAATATTGATTTACGCCGTGTTGATACGTAACAATAAAACGAAGACAGTGTTTTACAAGTTAGCGAGCAGTCGAGATATTTTACGTCGCCAAGCTGTTTCTCGTTCTCTGGAGTCATTTTTCAGAGACAAGGGTGAGACAAAATATTTGTTTTTACGGTAAAATTCACCATCTTACATGAGTTACATAAGCGTCATTTTTATGAGTAACGAATGGCGCGTATCATTAAAGGGACAGATGAAGCCAACAGAAACCTACATGTAAGATTATTGAGTTTAGTTCTTCAATATTTTAAGAGTGAGTAGGTATTATTGGATCAAAACGAATAATGAAGAAATTAGACAATATCTGCAAAATTCTTTTTTATTATGTCAAAGATTAGACATTTTCAGGTGTCATATAAATCGATATTTGAGAGACTTTCAAGGGAGGAGTGATACCTACAGTAGGTAGTATCTTTCTTGTTCAAAAGCATCAAAATGTCTCGAACTTCTGAGAGATGTCATAAAACGGGCATGGTTTGTTCAACTTTGACATTGACCTAGTTAAGTACCTACTATGTAATCGGAGTTCCAAAAAATGCACCAGATGCTTCAAGAAAATAGAAGTTAATTTTTTTAAACAGAATTAAATTTAAAATATTGATTAGCAATACTTTCAACCGATTAGCCTCCTACTGACTACTGATTGATCCTGACTAATTTTTTTTTTTTTCAATGACAATCAATGGATTTGATGACTATTTTTACATCAACGTTAGTATCTACAACTACGTCACTACCAGCTACGCAGTCAGTAATTCCTCCTTTCTTAAATGATGCAGCGTTTGATTACGTAGTTTCGGGAATAATTTCACTAGCTGTTGTAACATCAAGCTACGAAATTCAAGAAGCATTTTTGAAAGAGAGAGATTCGTCCAAAGTTTTAGACAACGATATACCTGCTGGCCCTTAGGTAGGTAGTAAGTACATACGTGCCAACAAGAAAATCAGATGAAACGAGTATTATGTGCCAACTTATGAGGTACATAATGAGGTAATTGATTCTACGATAGATTGATTTTGGTACAAACCCAGAGAATCGCTTAGAAAATAAATTACAAACCTTCCATCTACTCATTAGGTACAGTAGTTATTAGGTACATGGGTAATATGCCACGATGGGCCACGGACATTACTTGCATAAGAAGTACTTAGGTATACTCACAGTTGGAGCAGAGCTCCATGGGCAGAGAGCTTTCATTTCCCTGCAACCAAAACACGAACGGATCATTAGGGGTGTAAAATACGATGGAAGAGCATAGGGGTGCGGTTTTAT
>CM019183.2:4608877-4813982 GCA_009739505.2 Apolygus lucorum
GGGGTGCGGTTTTATGTAGTATAACGAGAAGAATCGTAGATCACTATCAGCGTTGTGAAGGGTTCGATTGATTAGACGCCAGTGCGCTACATTCAAAAATGCACCAAATCAAAAACCACAAACGTCATTCTATGAAAATAACACGAACTTACCATTGTGGTATGTGAAAGTAAACGGAATAACTCTAAAAATACCTAATTACACAAAATAAATTCAGAGCAATTCAACACCACCCAAATGAAATGAAACAAATCGAAATCAGCTGTTTACATGGATTTCGGTGCCTTTTCAATAGAACAAAGCTGTCAAACTGCGCAAAAAAAGTGACACATTTTTACAAAATTTACATCAAAATTATGATAAATGTAGATGATTGATTCAATAAAATAAACGTATTATAATTAAAAATTCAAAGTTTCTTGTTTCCAACCATCCCGACTTGATACATTTCCTACCTCATGCTTTTACTTCCATCCATCATCCATGCATGTTGGACAACCACAACTTTAAATTTAAAGTAACGCTAATCTGACCTACAACCTCCTTCCTTCTTCTCTGCATTTAATTTCATTTCCTGCTTCTATTTTGCTAGTTTGGTTTCCTTGTCAATTTTATTTTGCGTTTGGAATATCACTCTAATTTGCTGCTTCATAATCTTCTCTGAAAGGTGGTTAGGGAGTTCTAAATTCTGTTCCATCTGAACTATATATTCACAAATTCAAAACATTGGTTGCATACGTTGCTGATCGCTGATGTGCTGCTACAAAGGTGCAGTCAATCGTCATCCACTGTAACATGTTTGAATCTGCAAGAATTTTACAGAATTAATTTCCTTGTTTGCGAATCATGGGACGCAGAAGCAGTGCTCAATGTTAAGTGTTCTGTACTTCTAGTTTTTATCATCACTACTGTTGGTGGGTCAATTCACATTTTCTAAGTACTTACCTGTTTATTAAATAATTTCTTTCGATAAAACAAAGAATATTCAAAAATTTGGGCTACTATGAGGTTTCGAAACCTGGGATGACCGTCCTTGATTGTTTGAAGAGAATTAGCTGTAGAAACTCGTATCAACAGCGGTTTTCAAGCAATCGCTCACCCCACTTAGGCTCAGCTTTTAGAGTGAATCAGCGCCAATCTCCTTCATTGAATGGTTTATTGAGAATATTTTCACCATCTTACGGATTGTCAATGTACAATTGTCGTCAAATGCAAGATCGTTTATCGCCAGGTAGGTAAATTTGTTACACATATGGATTACTCAAATAACTATTTTTGTGAGGAACGTCCAACGTGATGTTGATAGTTGATAATGCATGCATACTTATCATTCCGCCCAATGAACTTGTACTTCCAACCATTGGGGAACTCGTATGAGGGCCTCGAATTTTAAAAATTCAAGGTGCCTAATCTCATCTTGAATGAAAATCCC
Organism: Apolygus lucorum; assembly: GCA_009739505.2. Classification (NCBI taxonomy): domain Eukaryota; kingdom Metazoa; phylum Arthropoda; class Insecta; order Hemiptera; family Miridae; genus Apolygus; species Apolygus lucorum. The sequence continues at coordinate 4,610,310 of CM019183.2, forward strand.
GCATTGGGGATCGAGTAACAACCTACGATCGAAATTCTGGGGATGGCAGGATTTCAGTCAGGTGGGCAAATCGCTATTAACACATTAATAATCCTTTGGGCAGAATTTTGCAAACACCGACTTCTCCTTCTGCTTAACTTTGGCATGAAAGTTGTCATACGGTCGTTTGGGATTGTCAGTTGGTTTGGTGTGGACGATTTTCTGTTCATGAAGTGGATCATGTTTTGGTTTTGAGGTCGGCTGAATAATACTGTCGTGTTGCGATAAATCATCATGTGTTAGTCACCCCTATAGACCAAAATGTGGCTGACACTCTTTTACTGCCAATGGGGTATTACGGTGGGTCGGAAATTCAGGTTTTTGACCTCAAATTTGGATTCAGCACCCTTGAAAACCTATATTCTACAACTTTAAGCCCAATGATACTATAACATGTGGTAGAAAAATTAATTAACACGTTCACTGCGGGTCTGATTTTGTAAACCTTCCCACCAAGCGGAAAACTTTTTTTCGCCTATCGCCTCAGAATGCTTCAAATATATGTGATATGGCACTAAAAAGTTGTTATTGCTATGATTTCTTAGAAATTTGCTAATGACGCACCATATGCGTCATCCGCCTGGCAGGTGTGATCAGTGGGTTTCCAAGCTGTTTAGTCACTCATTGCCACTTATTGCAATGAATGACTGAACAAAGCTCAATCATATAACACGGAAGATTATATAATTATACTTTATATTTTCAACCCAAACATTCACAAAAAAGAGCAGTCGAAAATGGAACAGCTGGGAAAACAGAGAAATTTGCATACAAGAATAAAAAATTGAACAATTGAACAAAATTTGCATACAAAATAAAAACTTGAACAGTCGAACAAAATAATAATGAGATCAATTCGCCTAATATTTATAGGTATTTGCTACCTACCTGAAAAATATAAAAGCTGTGAAAAATTAACTAACTAAATTGACTAAAAAATTGACTAACCTTGGAGGATGATGGCCCATCAGTCATCTAGAAATGAATTAGGTAGGCACCAAACGTTACTAAAAATTCAGTAAAAACACTTCACTATAATAACAGATCAAAACCGCGATGAAAGTTAGTTTATTCGTTGAAAATAGTCGAAATGAAACAAGAAATTAAATAAGATAACAACGGGAAGCTGGGCACCTACCGAGTGCACACTGACGGACTACAAAAATCGAGGAATATGAACTTCCTACAAATCGAATCATGCTTTTTGAAGTATATATTACAACTTACCTTTATTATTTCACGTTTCCACGCCAAAAATCCACGAAAAACTCACAAAATAAGGTAATAAATTGAGGAAAAACCAAGATCACTTGCAAACGAACCTGCTGTGACTGTAGATGATAAAACAATGTGAAAGCCTTGTTCTTATCACAAACGACGCTTTGTGTGGGTAGTTTGGACCCATTTCTTGCAAGTAAACAAGCTTCGGAATACTTTCCTGCCAGGCGGATTTTAAGAAAACATTCTGAAAACGAAGGGGCTCATGACGCAACGTATGCGTCTCCCGCCTGGTGGCCCCGACTCGCATGACGCAACGTATGCGTCTCCCGCCTGGTGGCCCCGACTCGCATGACGCAACGTATGCGTCTTCCGCACGGGACGTGTTAAAGAGATCACACGTTTGAAAAAGGCGGGCCGCTTTAAATGCACACACACTAGGCAAGGACTACGCCGCGCGCGTGTGTCAGTAGAATTCTGTTGTATCCAAGACGTCCTCCAAGGGTTTCTGTGCATGGATACTTTTTTCAAAGACAGTTGGCTAGCTACGTCACGATTGGCTAGCTACGTCACACCATTCAAATCTTCAACTTTCCTTAGCTTCTCTGATTTTTAAGAACATTTTCTCGACGAACAGACCTGATTACCGTTATTCCTGAGTCTTACTCTTTTGAAAAAAAAAAAAAAAAAAAAAAAAATGACTGAAATACCCCATTGTTTTTGTAGGAGATTTTCTAGTTAAATTTTTTTACTTACAAACTAAATAGGTTCCTCTATACTTCTTGAATACCTAATCAAATTCTAGTTAAATTTAGGTTAATCTCAGGGACATTTTCTGGTGTATTTTTGGAACTACTCATATGTTAAACAATTTTCACCAGTACCTACCTAAATTGAGGTTGCATGGAGCTTGGATGTGGCCTGGATTTCTTTCACGAGCCACCAATGCAACAGTGCTGCCATGAAGCATAGGGTGTAAGTGATTCCTGAAAGTGAGAGATTGGGATTGATTCCATTTATGAGGCTTCTGAGACCATTGCTGGCCCTGCCCCTATCCGTGAAATACTCTTTCATTGAGTATATCACAGGATGCTCGAATGTTCTTGAAAGAAGAACTGAAGAACATACATACTCCATCAATTAATCAGTAAAGGAATGAGATAACTCAACTATGAATCACAGTTCTCAGTACCAGTTAATGTGAAATGAGAATAGTTGGATCTAGGTGTCCTGGAACTAAGATCTGTGCCCTGGATGCTAACCATGAAATTATCATGAAATAAGAATATCTACTTCACCAATCCATCAGTAAACGAAGCAGATCACACAACATTTTAGCTTGCCAAATCATGTTCAGATGTAACTGAAATGGCCTTCATATGAGCTGTATAGCCAATTTGCCATCCTTTTTTACTATGGGAGCTGAGCAGCGCTTTTGAGCCCCACCAGTGGTATTGTGTAGTTCTAGGAATCTCTTCAGACAGGTGCTGGTGTGTGGTCAGGCACTTACAAGTTCTACGCAATCTACAATGGGGTATTTCGATGGGTCGGAAATTCAGGGTTTTGACCTCAAATTTGGATTCAGCACCCTTTAAGCCCAATGATACTATAACATGTGGTAGAAAAATTAATTAAAGAGATCACACGTTTGAAAAAAAGGTGGGCCTCCATGAACGCACACACACTACACTGCGCGCGTGTGTGATTAGTATTTTGTAGTATCCAAGAGGTCCTCCAAGGGTTCCATCTCTTCTCTGTGCATGGATACTTTTTTCAAAGACAGTTGGCTAGCTACGTCACACCATTCAAATCTTCAACTTTCCTTAGCTTCTCTGATTTTTTAAAAACATTTTCTTGACGAACAGACCTGATTACCGTTATTCCTGAGCCATACACTTTTGAAAAAAAAAATTTTAAAAAAATGACTGAAATACCCCATTGCTATATTCCTTCAATGAATTTATTCATTATACCATAATAATTTACGTTGCATTATTATAATAATTGTTTGATATCTCCAAATCTGTAGAGTGTTCTGGAGGGAAAACATTGGATGAAATCCGAAGAACTGAATTATTGTGGCAAAAGCCAAGTGCACCAGGTAGGTAATTGCGAATGGACAGCATGGCAGTTTCTTTCTAGTGTTCCCCTGCTTCTGCTTTCAGTTAGTCTTGGAATGTCTCAGCGCTTCATCCCATAATGCTTCTGTAGATTGGTTGTTATATTTCAATTTTATGATAGTTCAATTTCTTTTAAGCTCTTACTAAATGTTTGCCTTATATTAACTGATTCCAGCGAGGCTTGGAGTTAACCGTGTGTGGTAGACGGATTATTAGTTAATATCATTCGTTGTTTTATCTCCATGGACTCAACAAGTTGCTCCATAACCTAGTCCTGGGTTGGATCTCATTGCACCCGTCCACTGCACCAAATTCTGGTTGGTCTCGTATGAAGAAACTTCGTCACCTCTGAAATAAAAATCTTCCAAATTTGTGATCGTCCAGTTTGTGAGAGTTCAACTTGTTGAATTCATCAATCAGGGCTTGCTTCCTATTAATCCCCACGTTGCACACCCCCCGTGCGCCTGATTTTTTTTCCAATTTTTAATCAAGAGTAAGTAGAACACATCCTGAGAATTTTGACACCAGCCGTTCTCTTTTTGGTTGAATAGATCTTTTTCTACGATTTTCCGAAGTTTCAAATGTTTATGACGTCACGCGCCACTCCCGCCTGGGCGGGACCCCCCAGCCCACTGTGACGTCATAAACATTCGAAACTTTTAAAAATCATAGACAAAGGTCTTCTCACGCTAGAAGGTCGCAGTTGGTGTCGAAATTCTCATAATGAGGTCTAGTTTGGATTAAAAATAACAATAAACAGTTTTCCAGACCCATGCGCACACCCCTTGCCTTGTCAATCGCTAACTTATTATGAGTTTGCTATTCTGTGAACGTCTTTAAGTCTGACTGCTTTTGTGCATGTCGATATCTGCTGTCAATTAGAGTCAACATTTTCCTGCAAGTTCTCTTTCCAATCACGTTTTACATAAAGTGCACTTTTGAGTTGGAAACCTGTCACTTTTTGGGTCAAATTAACCCCGTCACGAGCCGTGCTGAATATTCATTCATAGAAACTGAAAGACCTAGGCTAGCAAGTGAGGTAATTGGAATGGAAGCACGCAGCTGCTGAGCTTAGGAGCTTGAAAAAAGTCCTGACACAAGATTGAGGGTGTTCTCTCTTTGTTATCATCTCCTGTACCATAATATAAGTCTACGACAGAAAGTCTGCATCCCTAGTTGGCAGATACGCAAACTAACCATTGAGTCCTTTCATGGTGGCAGGGATATTGGAATGGTGCGACATTTTGTGTTTGTATGGTGGCTGCACTGAAAATCAGCCTTTTTTTCAGCCAATGAAAATTAGCGATTTGGAAATGAACGAATTTAAAGCTGTAGTAGGAGGGAAAGTTTGCCACTTTGAGGCGAGAAATTTCCCCCAAAAATATTCTTATGCAAGAAATAACCAGTTTTATCTTCTCTGAAAGAATCCATCAAAGGGATGTGGAGTTTCTGTAGTAGACCTGTAGGATTTCAGTTTCTTATCTGTATTTCATGTGACTGCGGAAAAAACAAAAACTTTCAAGGTTCTAACTAAGTTGGTTTTATACAAGATGATTGTTTCTCCTCTAGAAAATGATCTAATAAATAACGTTTTTTCTAGGTGGTACTGCTGTAGTGACGGTGCTGAACCACAATGTTCTCGCTCAAGATTTGATCGATATCCATCCACATCTGTACAGACATCATAATCCAGATGATCTGGTGTGGGAGAAGAGACAAGAACTGCTCTTGGATGAGTTCTTATCGTCGAATGCTGACGTAAGTTACGACTATTTGGTGCTATTTTTCTACTGTCTACTGTATGAAGCTGTCCACACCTGGCATTGCTTTCGTTAACAATGTTACTTCTGTCTTGACTATGATGTTGTTGTTTATTTTTGGTACCCTACCTCATACTTAGTATATTTTCTTTCAGATAATTGCATTGCAAGAAGTCCAACAAGATCATATTGAACCGTTCTACAGTCGACTCGAAGATTATGGTACGTTTCCTGCTAGATTTTCATCTTGGTTGGTATACTGAAGAACGAACATTTTGGGTTTCATGATCCTTCCATCGAGGAGTGCTCCCCCTACCATTACTCGCATTAATAATAAAGAATAATAATGGTCAAGATAATAGTAGCTTGTGCAAGAAGTAGAACCACTGAACTATGTTGGAAAGAAAAATACAGAGGTAGATGGTGTGAGGAAACTTGATAATTGTTGAGAATCAAATGGGGACTTTCATGGAGTTCCAGGTTAGATTACGCATAAAAACGGAGTTGATTAGAACTTTGTCTATTTCCACGAAAATAATGAGTTACAAGTTAAATCGATTTCGACAGTTAGGTCATCAACAGTAACAAACAATAACTTAACTTATTTATTCGTAGATTACGCCCTGTAGTACATTAAAAAATCCATTTTGGCTTCAGGTGTTAAGGTTTGGGACTCCCCAGCGTCTTTTTAGCAAATTTTCAAAGAAACTGAAGATATTGTAACAAACTCAAAATTTTTAGCATGGACTTTTTTGAAAAAATTTTCTCACTTATCCGGTTTGGAACGTTCTAAAACGATTTCTGAAGTGTTTCCAAAAATTACATGTAGGGTAGGTGGAGGGTAGTTCCCGCACATTTCGTAATAAGGCGTAATAAAAAAATGTCGAATACTTCCATGGTACTTCCCAGTAGTAGGGGATTATCAAGTAGATCATAACTCCAAGCATTATGGGATAATCGTGGAATCATTTGCGAGTGTTCTGAACCTCAAGTTTATCATTGGTTTGTTGGTAGTCTTCTCGGTAGTTACAAAACTTAACTGGATACCATTGTTGGAGAAAGATGGCTCCAATATGTAAATGGTTGTTAATGAACCTTCTTTCTACTTCTTCCACGTGTAAACTTTTCAATCATCTCAAGAAGGAGCCAGTTCCTGCAACAGTTGGATGCTTGTGAAGCAAAACTGTGCGGTGTTCTTTCCTTCAATAGAAATTCATCTGTATTTCTGCCAATATTCTTCATCTTCTACGTACTTACTCGTACGTTGTTATTACGAACTAACGTCTGAATTCATATCGTTCTTTAGGGTATCATGGAACATTCAAAAAACGAACCAGTCCAGATAAAACAGATGGCTGTGCTTTGTACTATAAGCGAGATGTTTTTGATCTCATCGAATTACAAGAAGTTGAATACTTCCAGCCTGGCGTTGAGGTCCTGAACAGGTGGGTGCAACGCTTCTAAAAACGTATTCATTAACTTATTTTGCCTCTATATACAACCTAGGTATTTATAACTGCAAATGGGATAGTTGCATGGGTAGAAATTTTCTATTTCTTACGTCAGATTCGAATTTATCGCACTTTACTTTCCCTTTTCAATTTTCATTTCGAAATTCCATGAAGTTAAGCTAAATTATTTCCCACAAGGACATACCTACTCATTCCATCCTCACTTGTATGGTGGGAGAACTGACAACAAATCTGACATCACCTGTCTAATAGTACCTCTCAATATTGTGTTGGGATCACTGCAATCGAGGGCAGAAACGTTGAAATGTATGGATGAACAATAAAATACATTTTTCAGCCTCAGCATTTTTTGAATTTCTCTTTCAATTTAATAGAAGAACAAGAAGAAATCTCAATGCCCCTATTGCGCCTCTTCTGTGCCCAATTCATAGTAGTGAAACATTATTTTGGTTTATTATTTTCAATAATGAACCTTTGGAATCGACCAAGAAAAAAAATTTGTAACACCCCCTCAAAATTTTATGTTTTACGTTTCAAGGTACGTAGAATCCAAAAATCGAATAAAAATTTGGCCGTCCGTACGCGGCACTTTTGCCACTTAGCATTGACCGATTTTGATGAAATTTGGTATGTAGGCTCCATTTGGGGTCTAGTTGTGCCCCGAAGATTTTGGTTGATGTAGGTCACTTCTAAGGGTTCAAAAATGAATTTTGAAAATTTGAAAACGCCCTAACTCAAAAAATTTTGATATATGGGTATTACTTTTCCTTCAATTTAAGATTATAGAAGTTTTAGAATTTTTTGAGACCACCCGGAGCTCTGTAGGACAAACCGTTCGCTCCCTACGAGAATTTAAAGTTTGGACGTATGATAAATCAGAAACACGAGTGTGAATCGCAAAAGAGGCCTAATCTCCGTTCAAATTAAAGCTGACCGAAATGCGATCGATGTTTTTCTTCATGTTGGATGGTTGGTGGCTTTGCAGACGAGTGATCTATATGGAAAAATAATAAACCATTGTGTAATAATTTGCAGCGTTTTGTTACTATCCCTCCCCACCCTGCAGTGTCGTAGCTGAATGAAGGTTTTCTCGCTTGAATCAAAACCCCGTTTTTGGAAAGACTCATCAGAGTGCTGCAAACGATTGGCAACTAGGTCTTTGACTAGCTAATGGCTTTGTACAAAAGAACGTGCTAACTGCGCATGCGTGCAGTTACCTCAGAATCGACCTAACTAGCCTGTGACGTAGGATCTTGCCAGCTCATTTTTACGAGCTAAGACTATCTCGTTACAGCCTTGCCCCATGTTAACCTACTATGTAGGAAGTCTCACTGCATTCTCAGACTGGGAGCAAAGGCCGAAAACTGCGACATAAGTACTAGTTGAAAGGTTCACCATCATGAACTAAGAGTTTAGCATCCACACATTTTTTCCTTAGACGCTTAAAGCTGCGTCCACACTTGCAACATTCAGCTGCTCCAAACCTCGCTCCACATAAAAGCTCACCCCACTCCGAATATTTCTTTGTTGCAAGATGAAAAACCACCAACGGAGCGATCGGACTGCGCTCCGCTCCCTCCGATCCTCATTGCTTTGATGTTTTGCCACCCCGAACACGCCAGAGGTTCGGAGCGGCCGAATGTTGCAAGTGTGGACGCGACTTAACCCGCTTTTCCTTAGCTCGTCAACGCGCTAGTGACCATACTTTTGCGGAAAACTCTCTATTAATTTTTCAGAAAGCGTTTCTGGGAATTTTACTTGCAGATATGTAGGTACTGTAAGACTTATGTTGATATCGACGTTGTAACTGCAAGTAGAGAGTAGTGAAGAGGTGATAAACTCATCACATCAAGCCCTCGAGAAGACCGTTGCTAAGCTACGGTTATCAACACAAATTCTTTTGATTGGCGTTCTTTCGAAATTCTCGAAAATTCCTATTTTCAAATTCTTTCGAATAAGATTGCCATAATTAAGTAGGAAGGAGTTTAAACCAATTAAAATGAAATTTGTATAACAAAATTCTGTCCGCCCGCTGTACGCGGCACTTTTCTTAGCTACCATGGACCAATTTAGACAAAATATGGTAAATAATGGGCTCTATTGGGGGTTTAGTTATGGCCTGGAGATTTTGGTTATTGTGGGTCACTTCTAAGGGGTAAAAAGTGTGAGGTTGAAATTTTCAAATTAGCTGGAAAACTTTCTGTATAAATACAATGAGACTACTCTGAGCTTTATAAAACCAACATTTTGTATTATTTAAGTGGTTGATGGTGAAATGAATTAGAGTTATTCATGGCTCCCTGCGAACTGAGCATAAAAATCTTCTTTGTAGTTCACAATACTCTCGCCAGATAGTGCCCACGAAATGGGGTAGAGTTATTAGGTCTGCTGGTCCCTCCAATCAAATTGCATCAAACAATCAGAAAACACATTCATATAGCAACCTATTAATGAACTTGTTTTAAACATTTATTATTAATTTCAGGCCTAACGTTGCTATAATAGCTAAACTGAGGCATAAACGCAACCACAAGGAACTGGTGATTGCAAACACCCATTTGCTGTACAACCCTAAACGATGGAATATCCGGCTTGCTCAAATTCAAATTCTCCTTGCAGAGATCCGAAGAATCATTGGGTGAGAATGGATTCAGTAGTCCGTATAGATTTCTGAAACTTATCTATCAGGGTTTCTACTGGTCAACTTATTTGTGGTCTGGTTGGAATAGGGGAATAGTAGGTATGTTCTTATAACAGGATTCGGCTGTGGGCACCTGCAATATTCTACGTCTTTATTACCCAAAAGTTTTTTTTAACGGTCTAGGGGTTGTGCTATTAGACCTCTAGCAGCCCAATATAGTTCTGCGGTTTTCGACCAGGTGGTTTCGTCAGGGCGTAGAGAGCAGTCATTTAGATGGTTAGTCTTCATTGGGGTGGATAGGTTTGACTCAAACCTATTCTACGCAGGTGTGCATTCAAGTAGTCGTGTCTGGTGATGGCTCTAAATGCAGCAACTGATTCGTGGCGAGGTAGATTTTGACGGATCCCGCTCTCTAGCAGTGAATCCCACTGTTTTCCCTCCGCCGTGTGCTGTTGGGATTGTAGGACCTTTTCCTGGACAGATGCTCTTATGGTACTTTTTTGGCTCGATAGCTCGTTGGGGCGTCTGGCATTGGCATATGGGAGCCTTAGGAAGGGCATCAGCTCGATCGTTTCCCCATATGCCAACTTGTGACGGAAACTGCTGTAGAACTTCAGTTCTCCCATCCCCAATGTGCTGCTCTGAAATTTTCCTACCCTCCAACACGTCATGGGACTCTGTTTCGCTGTGTGTCATGGCGATAATAGTGGCCATAGAGTCGCACAGTATGACGGATTTTGCCTCAATTTTAGATTCTGGAATTTCAAGTCAAATCCTATAATAGGGCCCTAGAATAACGTTTAAAACTAGGAATAACCAAGGGGAAAAAATTACCGTAGGAGAAAATGCCTAAACAAGTGAAGCCTCTGTTACAAAACACCGCGAAAATCGAGGAATATTGTTGACGTCATACGAAAATAAAAAACGACGTGAAAACAACTCCGACAACAGACAGAGTTCTAGCACCGCCACACAAAACGATCCAGTGAAATGGCTACTCGAATAATGTGATTCAAATCTTGAAACTAAATAAGAGAAGATGAAGACTAATAATGCTAGATAAACCAGTAGGTAGAATCGTATTGTAAAAAAGTGAGTAATATTGTTTCTTTTGGTCACTTTTGTGTCTGGGTTCTTCCTGCCAGTTCGCGGCGCACTCTAGTGCGCACTACTTGTAAGCTAAAAGTTCGTGTATGTTCCGCTTCTGTGGTAAGCGCCACAGAACCTCCTTTGAAGTCAGATTGGTAGAATAGCCGTTACGTTTCAAACATGGCTGCCTCTTACACTTCGCCACCATATTTAAAATTTCCATCTTCCTTAAATTCTCTAAATTTTTTGGATGCGTTTTCGAGCAGCTCACTATGGTTTTATTCCATAAAAATAAACCCTCATTCGAAAAAAAAATGTGAGGCAAATTCCCCGTTCAGCTCTCTTAACATGTCTAGGGCAAGCAGTACGGCGCGTACCTCGCCATCATATTGCTTGCCAAACGCCCAACAAGAGCAACTAGGTATAGTCCTCGCAACAGCGTATTCGCAAGCTCCACCATTTTTCCTAGCAGCCCAAAAGTTGGTGGACCTCTGGGTCCAAAGCCAGTTTTCATTGATGTAACTCCTGATAAATGCGTGAGTACATAAGCTATTGTTGTTTATAGTGTCCATGCTGAAACTGTTCCATGCTCACGAACTGTGTCCAAAATAAACTTCTCGCCTTCATAGTCAGTGGCCAGGTCCTGGTCCGATCAATTTGTCAATCAATCAAACTTGACAACTCTCGTACCTAATAACTCGCGTTCTCATATGTTTATAGATCCAGCAAATCACCCGCCGTAATGATTGTGGGTGATCTTAATTCTGATCCACAATCCCCAATCATCAAGCTGCTTGAAAAAGGTTACTTTGAGACTGAAGAGCCCCTTTTGCCCGACTACTTGGGTATTCTTCCCAACTGCACCCATAAATCCAAGAAGAGTAAGGTAATCCACTGTTCATTTAGAACTCTACATTTGAGACGAAATTTTTTTTTTCTTTTTCATTCGAACGTTTAAGTACCTATAAATGTTCTTTTTCAGCTTTACAACAGCAAACTGATCTCTAGTTTATTTGATGAAGATGAAGAAGAAAAAGATTCTTGTGATATTAATGAAAAGACGTCTTGTAGTACGTCAGATTCGACTCCGAAACAGGGAGGAAGTTCAAGCAGGCATAGTAAGGAGGCTGCCCGAAGAGATTCCTTCTTAAAAACCTCTGAAAGGTAATCAGGAAACTCATAATTCCACGGTTGTATTGTATTAAATAGATCCTAGTGAAAGAGACAAGTTACCTGAAGCCATAAAATATGTTTATTTTTATTTTATTTATTTACTTTCTTGAGTTGCTGGGTGACCTTATGGCTAAAACAGCAATTTATGGGAATAGGGGAGTGCGCCACGTCTTAAAAACTAATTATGTTTATTTTAACTTGAAAATACTATACTCAGTACTCAGAAAAAAATCGGATTTAAATACATTGTTATTGAACTATTTGGGAAGTTAAGTCGTAAGCGTCTGTATTGACAACTGAGCACAACTTCGATATCGAAGCCTGGCAGGGAGAAGGGCCAATACTGTGATCAAAATAGTTATGTCCATAGTGTATCGATCCTCTACAAGAGGAAGAAGGAATCAGGCTGAACAACATCAAAACGAAGCAGATATTTGGGAAAACTCGGAAAAAATGGGCACTTGGTGAGCGTCAGACTTGCTGGTTGAAGGGCCAATAAGCCATTCTGGCAACTCGTTTTCTTAATTGGAAATAAGTTTAACCATATAGGGTCAAACTAAAATCCAAGGATACTTCCGTAACCAGAAAAATAACATTAACTTGAAAACTCTAGGTTAGATTGCGTGAGCTCACTTAAAAAGGCCGCTACAGAAAAGATTTCCCAACATTTTTGTATTTTGGCGTATTGGCTCTTTTCCCTGTCGAGCGTCGATTTATCAACTAGGTCAAGTTCCGTAGCAGAATCATGCTCCTCCATATCATTCAATTTTTTAGAAGATTAAGATCAACTGATCCACTACTCATTGATACAAGAAGTGCCACCCGCTGGACTGTTCTGAACACTGCTGATGGGCATCTTTGATTATATAAGGGCTACTTTTATTCACTAATTCTGAAACTTTCTTCCTGGGAGGAGGCTCATTTTTACACTTTTGGTTTATTATTTTCAATAATGAACTTTTGGAATCGACCAAGAAAAAAAAATTTTTAACACCCCCTCAAAATTTGTTGGTTTACGTTTCAAGGTACGTAGAATCCAAAAATCGAATAAAAATTTGGCCCTCCGTCCGCCGTACGCGGCACTTTTGCCACTTAGCATTGACCTATTTTGATGAAATTAAGTATGTAGGCTCCATTTGGGGTCTAGTTGTGCCCCGAAGCTTTTGGTTGATGTAGGTCAGTTCTAAGGGTTCCAAAATAAATTTTGAAATTTTGAAAACGCCCTAACTCAAAAAATGTTGACAAAGGTATTTTTTTCCTTCAATTTAAGATTCTATAGAATTTTTAGAATTGTTTGAGACCACGCGAAGCTCTGTAGGACAAACCGTTCGCTCCCTACGAGAATTTAAGGGTTGGACGTACGATAAATCAGAAACACGCGTGTGAATCGCAAAAGAGCTCTAATCTCCGTTCAAATTTTAGCTGACCGAAATGCGATCGATGTTTTTCTTCATGTTGGATGGTTGGTGGCTTTGCAGACGGGTGATCAATATAGAAAAATAATAAACCATTGTGCAATAATTTTCAGCGTTTTTAAAACCAGGCGACTATGTGGCATCATACAGTTAAGAAGTAGAACCAAAAAAGTTATAAAATCCGAAGTAACAGAAGTTTTCAAGAGTTAGTTTATTTTTGGTAGGGATGGGTATCAATTGGTCTGTTCGGAAAGACAGTCCTGAACGGTTCGGAGGGGTTTGGAGGAGCCCGGAGGAGTCCATTCGCCTCTATCCCCTCCCCTTTTCAGTTCCGGTTTGGTTCCGGACTGCCTCTCTGAACAGACCCATAGTATCGATGGTTGCCCTTCGATGTTTTTGTCAAGACTTCGATGTTTTTTCTCATTTTTTATTTTCTTTGTTCAGTCGTTTACGTAAAAATGATAGATATGTCAATACCTGAAAAATAATTATTCTTATGTTATAAAAATGCTTTCTCGGTTGTTTCCAATTGGTTATCAAAAGATGTTACAATTGTAGCAACATCAGTTCCTGCAGAGAGGTTTTTCTCTCAATCATTTCAAGCTCCTTGAAAAATCTCCTCTCAGAGAAACTGGCGTCAAAATTCAGGAAGTTGTGATAAAACAATTTTTTTTGTTTCTATGACAACATTTTTCCTACTTTTCGACTTTAATTACACTATTCTTTAAAAACTATTGTTAAAATTGTTGAAAAAAAACTTTTTCGTACCCACAGTACCAAACACCTTTAAATCAGTAGGTAGTTGCACGGAAGTAAGTTTTATCTTGAAATAAAACGGATATTACTAGGAAATGGCATTGGACGACAGGATGTCACTAACTTGTGTGTAGTATCAATGTCACTCCCATTTGACTCTTCTTCAAAGCACCATGTCATAAGGAGAGCCATGGATGCAACTAGCTTCTATGTAGTATACTCCCATTATAAAGGTTCATGAAACGAAACCCCATCCTCTCTCCACGTCAACTTCTATATGGGCTATAACCGTAATTTCTACTATCTTACTACCATAACAACCTACTTATTTCACTCAATGTTTGGAAATCAGCGCCTGCTCCTGTAGAATGTGCTCTAAACTCTAATTCGTGAGTACTTTCCACGTAAAATCGAAGTAATCAGTTTGAAGACATGACGCAGTCCTTGCAATTACAATAATAATCATGCTCTAGGGTGAAAATGGACTCTGCTGTTCAGTCGTCAATCTTCTTAACTTTGTTACAGTTACCTCCTAAGTCACAACTTGAATTTCACCTCTACTTACAACTTCTACGATAATTCCTATCGAAAAGAAGCCACAACCTTCCAGGATAGATGGATAAACGTGGACTACATGTTTTATTCGTAAGTACCAGGTTTTATTTACAAGAATAATATTTAAATAAGCCAGCTATTTAAGTGGGAATTGAAGCTAATAATATTAATGATGGTTCATACAGAATGGTTGATGTTGGTCACTTCTAAGGGTTGAAATTTTGAAAACGCTCTAACTCAAAAAATTTCAATATAAAGGTATTGTTTTTCCACCAATTTGAGATAGTATTGAATTTTTAGAGACCACGCGGAGATCTGTAGGACAAACCGTTTGCTCCCTACGAGAACTTAAGCTTGGTTCACATAGGTGCGTAATATCCGTAATGCGTAGTCCGTAATTGGATGCTATTGGCTGGAGCCAATTGAAGGGGTGGGACTGATCTTTGCGGATGTCGACTTTTGGAGTTGAGTAGGGATGGCAACGATATATCGACATATGAAATATATCGATACATTACGTTTGATATATCGATATATTTATATCGATATAGAGAACCGATATTATCGGTCAATATCGATATATTTAACGATATATCGCGACCTGTTTTCAAGTTAAACAAAAAAATTTTTTTTAGTAAAAATTAAATATTGAAATGAATGGACGAGAAGGGACGCCTGTACTTGTAAAAACATCAAGTAATTTTATTCCAATTTTTGTAGGTAGCTAGTGATAGGTTGATTTCAGACTGTTGACTTCAGCTCAGACATGATAGTGTAGGTACATAGTTTACACCTACAGTGGCTCTCAAGGCTCAAATACTTGACTTAAGCCAAAATTAATGGAGGCTCTTCCAGCTTAAAACTACCTACTAAACGAAGTGAAGCAGGTTTTCACAATTATTTTCAATTTTGAAGGATCATGATCGTCTACAGTACCTATACCCCTGTCAATTTATAAATTAATTTAACATTGCAATGACATTTTCGCACTTTTTTTCCAGTTTTTAAACAATGAATTTCGATCATTCATACCCAGTAACTTTTGAAAGTAGGTTAATACATAATTATTGAGGTTCTTGAGGGTTGGTCCTCAAGAACCTCAATAATTACTACTAGTGGTCGAGAACAGCAGAATCTATTAATACATAATATGTGAAATATTATTTCACACGGTTTTTCCAAATAGATCTTCCAATATGTCGAGTATATCGATAATATTTCCTCCAAAATGATGTTAGTAACTTTTCTATTCACCTACCTACTTACTTCTTCAAGTTTTTCCAAGTAGATACTCCAATATGTCCATAAATGTCATCCTAAATTATTTTTATATTGTTTTAAAACTATTAGGTTCACCTACCTACTTCACATGTGACATTTTACAGTACATCTTCCGATACATCGAAAAATCGATACCTATATTTTCTCCGATATATCGAAATATCGATATATTTTCTCCGATATATCGGAGGTATCGATATCTCATTGACGATATATCATTTGATCGATATATCGATGTATTTCATTCGATATGCCATCCCTAGAGTTGAGTGTATCGTTTCGAAAAATTGGATATTTTACGCATTACGGACAAACTTTGCTAAAATTCGTAACAACCTCTTGTTGTTTGTTCACAACAAGTTTGTTGACTCGGTCTCGTTTATTGACGAAACAACCCGAATCATTGTTTTGTTTTGGAAACAATTGTGCGCACAACGTACTGCGTGCTTCTGTGTAATCGCGTGAACAATCAGCCATGTGGATGCTTTTACGCACAGTGGCGTCTCCTCCAGGCAAACATAGCAAACAGTGTTTGCCTTACTAAAAATATGCAAAGTGAATGAAATAATTTCTGATAAGATTCTTCTATATTTCTATATTTGCAAGTTTTGTAAAGCCGATTTTGTAAAAATAGAAATATAAAATTTAGAAACTATTCATTATTATCAAGGAAGTCAGATGAAAGGAGAATGGAATAAGTACGTATTTTGCCTTGGATACTAGCCCACAACACGAGAGAGTTATGTAGGTTGGTAATGTAGATTGATTGGGGATGATACGCGAACTAGTGCGGAGCGCAGCGATGCAATGCAAACAGTTCAAAGAAATGAATTTTGCAGAACTGTTTTTGGATGAGAGGCGACGATTGGCGGGTAGGTGGGGGTCTAGTATTGCTACACCCCCGCTACCACTGCATCAGCCAAAAGCAGAGAAACTTGGAAGATGAGCTATGGATACTAAAAACCCGCATGAAATATCCATCCACCCACATTATCTCACCATATTCGGTTTTGCTTCCTTAGCAACCAGTAATAAAATTTCTTAATGAAGAAATTATTCTTTATTTCTTCGAATGGAATGTGAAGATTTATTTCATCCAAATGAAGTCGATTATGAAGCGAAAACATGGTTAGTAGGTGGTGACAATGGCAAAGCTGTTCTTTGCTGGCACTTAAGCTGCACCGAAAAATAACCCTTCGTGTAACAATTTGCTGCGTTTTTCATTATTGTTTATTTCTATATGACTGGCCAAGCTGTTTGCCTGATGAATATTCTCACCTGACGCCCCTGTTTACGCACTTTCTGCATTACGGAACATCCCCACTTCTCTTCTTGCGCATTACGCATTACAGACTTTACGCACCTATGTGAACCAAGCGGTTGGACATACGATTAATCAGAAACACGAGTGTGAATCGCAAAAGAGGCCTAATCAGAATTTAGTTGACCAAAATGCGACCGCTGTAGGTAAGTGGTAGGTAGGTGGTATCTCGTTTTTGGAATCGGCTGGTTTTGATCTGAGTTACTGCTCTAAAACATCAAAATTGGTACCAATTTGACTCGATTCTGTGGTGCTGTTTGAGTTGATAACCTGTCATCTTTGCCAATTCCAATACTTTCCTTTTGGGCGGGTGAGGGAAGTAAACATTCCAATGACACTCATATACATAAAGGTAGATCTACACGGGGAGAGCTAGAGATAGCTGGAATTTTTGAAATTTAACTATTGTAAAGGTGAGATCTTTGCACGGCTTTTGGTGTTGAGGTACGTGAAAAACCATTCGGAAGTTAAACCTTAGCAACCAAATGAAAAAAAGGAAGCTAAGTGCTACACCCGCTTTGCACAACATGACTTAAGTAGTGAATACCTACCTCATGTCCACCCCTCTCGGCAGTTGTTTATAACATTAATCCAAATTTCAGCTCCAAACAATATGGAAAAGAGTATGTTGATTTATAGGGAGCTATGTGCTACATCCACCTGGTAGTATAATAATAAGACACAGACCACCATCTTGGGAGATGTTATTCCAAATTTGACATTATTCCAAATCATAGCAATAAACAGTATGGAAAAGATTATCTGGGAACTGAAGAAGCTATTTGCATGAAGCATACCATAATGAGGAATTTCACCGAATTCTGTTTGCATTTTTCCTGAATAGTTAATGGTGTGGGATAGATGAAAATCGGGCTGATTTCGGAAAATAAGTCTTCTGTTATTTTTGGGAGACAATCAAAATTTTTTATTTCAAAACTAACCGGGAAAACGGACGTGAAGCGGGAACGCTCGCTGATTGGCCGTTTGGATCGCCGTCTCCTCCCAGTGTTGCCCATTGGGACGACGAAATCGTGTTTTCTAAGGAAAAATATCAAACAAACGCTGCAAATTATTACACAACGGTTTATTATTTTTATATAGATCACTCGTCTACAAAATCACCAACCATCCAATATGAAAAAAAAAGAAAAAAAAAAACGAAGAAAATCAAAAATTTTTTTTTAAATCCAAAAAAAATCAAAATCACCAACCATCGATCGCATTTCGGTCAGCTCTAATTTGAACGGAGATTAGGCCTCTTTTGCGATTCACACTCGTGTTTTGATTTAGATATATATATATATGTTATATCGCCTAATATGCTGACAATCTCTTTTTTCGCTGAGCTAGCTGACCGAGCTCATAAAAGCAAGCGGCGATCCCGCGCTCGAGTCAGTTTCAGTTCGTCCTTCGTTACCGCAGTTCCGTCACGTATTATTTCACAGTTAATCGTGATTAAAACATTAAAATCATTTTTAAAAACTGTTTCTTCGAATCTCCCAACTTAACTGGCGCAGTCGGTAGGACACTTCCAGTTCGCGGATTCCTGTGTAAAAGTGAACTCGCGAACTTTCCTTCTCGGATTTAGGAAGTAGAACAGTGGACAGTGGAACGTGATAGAACTTCGTGTGGTGCCCCCGCGAAAGGATTACGTAAAATCTGTGAATAAGATCTTCGTAAACGAACGACGGTGGTGCTCCCGCGAAAGGATTACGAAAAATCTGCGAATAAGATCTTCGTAAACGAACGACGACTGAACTCCTCGCTGCGAAAATGGAAACCCTGTGCGGTCTGTAAGTAAAAAGGAATATTTTACGCAGCCGCCCCATTCGAGCTTCGAGTTAATATAGAGAATCCCCACCTTGGATTCGAGTTAATATAGAGAATCCCCACCTTGGATTCGAATTAGAATTAGAGAATCCCCACCTTGGATTCTAATTAAAATTAGGGAATCCCCACCTTGGATTCGTAAGAAGAAACAACTATCAGTTAAACACAATTAAGAAACAATTAATTAAGAAGATTAACAATTAAGAGAAACAATTAATTAAGAAGAGAAACAATTAATTAAGAAACAACTATCAATTAAACAATCAACAACAATCAATTAAAATTCCGAAAGCAAAGTCACAGAAAACCCAAAGTTACTTTTGGGATTGGCAAAAATTAAGGACACTTCATCGAACAATGAACCCAGGCGACATCCCACTACCACCAGGACCAGGAGGAAGCGGCAACCCCGGTCCAGGCCCCAACCCAGGGAATTTACCACCAATTCCAGAACAAAATCAACAGCTACCAGAGTTCCGAAAGGAATTTGAAAATCTTATACCCATATTCAATGGTGACCCCTTAGGTCTAAGTAAATTTTTAAAACAGTGCGATAAGGTCTATTTAAGGTTTCACGATGAAAATGACCCTAATAACTTCCAAAATGAAGTTATCATGGGGGCCTTCACCTCAAACTGGGACCCTCAATTTCAGAGAAAGTATTACTAAATTCGATAGATACCTATCCCCAACTCAGGCAAACCCTGTTAGAAACTTACGGCGACAAGAGAGACACCTATACTCTCACTCTTGAAATGAGCAAATTGAAGCAATCTACCAATGAGGACTGCTTCGCATTTCACGATAGAGTTACCCAATTATTAACCGCCCAAACGGCATATCTCCGGATTCATATGGGCGACAATGCCCCCATATTGAGTCAGTATATGCAGACGTTGGCCCTTCGGGTGTTCCTACACGGACTACCCGACCCGTTAGGAAGTTTATTGAGGACAAAAGCACCTACCAATCTTGGAGTCGCGCTTGCGATGCTCGTTAACGACTTCAATATGAAGCCGCGAGATAAGCCACCGGATAGGGCTCCTCAGATAAGGCCAGGTCAAGGGCACGTACGTCCTCAGCAAACGTTTGTTCAGCAAATCCCGAGGCAGGTCACCTCGCAATTCATCCCGAGATCTTTTTCCAACTTCCAGAGACCATCTTTTTCTAACTTCCAGAGACCCCAGTATCAAGGAAACACAAATTTTGGCTGGAGAAATCCACAAAACTTTCAAAACACCACCTTTCAAAGACCACCTTTCCAACAAAGACCCCAAAATTCATCTCAACAAAGAACTCAAAATTGGAACCAACAAATTACCAGATCGAATGCATCTAAGTTGAAGGAAGAACCCATGTCAATTTCAACGAGAAACACCAATTTTAACTTGATAACCCCAACTGATTCAACTCAGCAGGAGTCGTACCCCCAATACTTCGAACCCCAGAATTTCGAAGAGCCTCAGTATTTGGAACCCATGAATGCCCAATATTTCGACTTTACTGACGAAACTTACGGATACAGTACTGAAATGGACCAATTCGCCGATAATTTTGGACAGATAGCCATAGAACCCTCAAACCAGACAGACGGTGATTTTTTAGGGGTAACCAACCCCCCGAATTCATCGACCTGATGAACCTCCTCAATAATAAAAATTCACTCCCGTTCATAACCATGCCAAAATTAAAATTAAAAATATTAATAGACACAGGTAGTTCTCGAAGCTTCATCAACCCGGAAGTAGCTTACGAATTGTTTCCCTTCAAAATCCAGCCCGACTCAGGTTTTATTCGCACGGCACACGGCATTTCAGAGGTAAACCAAAAAGCTGTGATACCATGCGGAGAATTCTTCAGAATTCCTAAACTTAACCTTCCGTTTAGCATTTTTAAATTTCACGACCATTTTGATCTTCTACTCGGCCTAGACAACTTAAAATTTCTAAAAGCTAACGTAGATTTGAACGAAAATACCCTAAAATTCCCGCATTTTGCTATACAACTACAATTTACAAACTCAAAATCATCATCCCCGGGTAAAATCTCAGAGTCCTTCCACATTGACGCTAGATCTATTGAACAGATCAAAATAAAAATTTCAAATATAGAAAATGGTGAAGCCATACTTCCATATACCAAATTAGGTAGTGTCGAAATACCTTGCTGTCTAGTAAATGTTCACGATTCTCATGCCTTCGTACATGCCACAAACATCTCAGAAAACCCCTTAACAGTAACAATTGACCATCCCATAATTGGCGAACCTATTTGGGACTGTAGTCTATTTTCAGACGATCAAGTACCTAAAAATAGGAAAATCCCTAAAACAAATATTGATTTTTCCAGACTCAGATTAGATCACCTGAATCAATGGGAAAGGAAAGAAATTATGAAGGTAGTGATGGAATTCGCTGACCTCTTTCAAGCAGATGACAAGCCTTTGACATTCACAAACGAGGTCAAACATCATATTAGGACTTCGGACGAAATTCCCGTGTATGTTAAGCCATACAGATACCCTAGTATCTTCCGGGAAGAAGTCAAACGACAAGTCGATGAAATGATTGATCAAAAAATCATAAGACCATCAAATTCCCCGTACAATGCCCCTTTATGGGTAGTCCCCAAAAAGTTAGATGCTTCAGGTAAACAACGGTTCAGGCTAGTTTTGGATTATAGAAAACTAAACGAAAAAACGATCCCCGATAAATTTCCTCTACCTAATATAACTGACCTACTCGACAAATTAGGAAGGTGCCAATATTTTTCCACGATAGACTTAGCTTCAGGATTCCATCAGATAGAACTCGATGAACCATCAATTCCAAAAACAGCCTTCTCCACGGAGACTGGTCATTATGAATTCCTTAGAACACCATTTGGCCTTAAAAATGCTCCTCCTGTCTTCATGAGGCTCATGAGTAACGTGCTCAGAGGGCTACAAAACGAGATTTGTTTAGTCTATCTCGATGATATTCTAATTTACAGTTCAAGTCTTGAGGAACACTGCGTTAGATTGAGACAAATCTTCAAGAGGCTACGGAACTCCAATTTGAAAATACAAATGGATAAAACAGAATTCCTTCGGAAGGAGATTGAGTTCCTAGGCCACGTAGTCACTCCAGAAGGTGTGAAACCTAATCCTTCAAAAATCAAAGCTATCTCTAATTTCCCTATTCCAAAGACCCGTAAGGAAATCAAACAATTTCTAGGACTTTTGGGCTACTATAGGAAGTTCATTAACAATTTTGCAAATTTAACTAAACCATTAACTTCCCGATTGAAAAAGAACACAGTAATAGACCCCAACAACCCGGAATACGTAGAGTGTTTCGAAAATTGCAAAACTCTACTTATGAATAATCCGATATTACAATATCCCGACTTCAATAAAGAATTTATCATCACGTGTGACGCCAGCGATGTAGCGCTAGGCGCCGTGTTAAGCCAACTCACTAACGGATCCGATCTTCCTATCGCCTATGCGAGCCGTACTTTGAACGATACCGAACGAAGGTTAGCCACCATAGAAAAAGAACTTCTAGCCATTTTGTTTGCCCTTAAAAATTTCCGCCCCTACGTTTATGGACGAAAGTTCACATTATACACTGATCATCGCCCATTACAATGGTTGTTTGGTATAAAAGACTGTTCTTCAAAATTATTTCGATGGAAAATGAAACTTGCAGATTACGACTTTACCATAAAATACAAACCTGGTTCTTCTAATCACGTCGCGGATGCCCTTTCTCGTATCGAACTAAATAATAATGATTCTAGTAGTCCCGGTCCTTCCAACATTAACCCTACATTCAACCATGGTTCAAACTCTCCCGATTTAACCAGTCCCGATATACTTGAAATTCTTGATACCATAACGGGAAGTGAACCCCTTCCGAACATCAACGCTAGTGATCCCGAAATTCGTCAGCTAATGGATCTACTAGAAAATACTGCCAACCAATCTTTGATAGCCAACCCCACATCTCGTAATACCGACTCACTCGAAAGCACCGTCCACTCCAATGCTGAAGGGAACACGGTCTTAACTGTCCCCATAAGGGAAGGAGTAGTAAATCATGGCCAAAACCAAATCATAATTAAAGAAACCAATAGCACTCCTAAACCTGTTAAAATCACAAAACCATTTAATTCCAAAACCCGACTATTCGTAGAATTTTCGCGAGAAAACTTCGAGAGAGATGTTGTCAATTTTGTGAAAGAATTCGTTCAACCTAATATAGGGTACTCCATTTACTTCAAAAACGACGAACAAGGAGATATTTACAAAAAGTTCACTAATGTTATGATGACTATTTTCAGAGAATCCACAATTAAAATGACCAAATATACCGAATTCGTACAAGATGTAGAAACCGCAGATCAAGTTAGAGAAATAATCTCCAATTACCACATAGGAAAAACAAATCACCGTGGAATCACTGAAACATACAAAAAATTAAAACGAACCTATTTTTGGCCTAACCAATTAACAACTATTCAACATTTTATCAATCAGTGCGAACCCTGCCTAACCACTAAGTACGATCGTGACCCGATCAAACCTAAATTTAATATTACTCCTACACCTCTCAAACCACTAGACACGATCCATATAGATAAATTAACCTTAGATGGAGCGAAATTTTTGACAATAATTGATTCTTTTTCTAAGTATGCACAAGCTTACTATTTAACTTCCAACAATAGCCTCGAAGTTGTAAAGAACCTCTTGACCTTCTTTACTCACCACGGAGTCCCAAAAACAATTATATCCGATAACGGAGCCGAATTTGATTCTTCACTAGTTAAGGAATTTCTGGCATCCCATAAAATAAATATTCATTTCATTTGTAGTCAGAATCCTAATAGCAATGGGCTCTTAGAGAGATTTCATTCGACGCTCATAGAACACATCAGAATCTTAAAAAATAGAAAAGAATTCTCATGTGATTCTATGGTAACCAAAGTGAAATATGCTCTCATTGCCTATAACAACTCTATTCATTCGTCAACCGATCTAACCCCTTTTGAGGTACTTTACGGCCACATAAATCAAGACATGATGGTAAATTTAGATATAGAAAAAATTCTAATTAACGATTACTCCACCAAACATAGGGAAAAGATGGCAGCAATTTATTCCCAGCTACATAATTCGTCCTCTCAATCTAAAGAAAAATTAATTAACAAACGAAACGAAAATAGGGAAAGTATTCCCGAAATTCCAGCAACTATCTATGTCAAGAATAAACAGAAAATGAGTAAAACCAAAAACCTTTTTAATAAAGAACAACTACAAGAAATAGACCCCAATAGAAAAACCGGAAGGATCGTGCCCCGCCATCACAACACCAAGGAGAAAATCCACTTGTCAAACGTAAAGAGGCCCCGAAAATCAAAAACACCAGAAGCTATAGAATCTACTGACTCGGAAGAAGATAATTGGCCGGAAGGATGGCCCAGAAAATAATAACCTAAATTATTACAATTCAAATTTCCTTACAGATACCTGCTGGTAGTAATCGTCTCGTGTGCAGAAATAAAAAATCTCGACCGCAGTGGAGGGATTGTCCCTATCAACCTGGGAAGCGCTAAACTGGAAGCCACAGAACACGTTCTAACATACTACTACGAACTAACTGAACTATTCACCGAAGTGAACAACCTGAACTCTAATTATTCTGTACTTACTAACAAGATTAATTCATCACGTAGACTCTTCGACCAACTTCATGATATGTGTTCGTTTTATGAACACGTCCAAGATCTGGTTAATTTAAAAATTTCCAACATCAAACACCACGGACTTACTAGACATAGACGGGGACTGATCAACGGACTAGGAACAGTTATTAAGGCAATTACCGGCAACCTAGACAACGACGATAGAGAAAAATACGACAGAATCCTGGAGGACTTGGACAAACGAAACCGTAACAGCCAGACGAACCTTACTAGGCAATATTCTGTGATCAACCAGTTAATCGCTAATTATAACACTACCATCCAGACGATCCAATTTAATAACGATCAAATAAAAGCTAAATTTGTAGAAATTGAAAAAATCATCAACCATTTCGATGGCCAATTAATACTTTATAAAGAAGTCCTCCATCACCTCCAATCAGCTATCAATCTAATCTTCCACGTACTTTCTGAAATTGAGGCTTCCATCACGTTTTGCAAGTTAGGTGTTCTTCATCCTAGCATAATCAGTACTCATGTCTTAGAACTAGAACTTTTGAAGATCGATGTCAATATCACAGATATCCTTACATATGAATCTTTAATAAAACTCCAATGTAATATTCGTTCCGATACAATAGTTTATTTCCTAACACTACCTGTTTACAAACCTGTCAATTACCATCTTTACTATCTGTACTCAGTGCCTTGGAAAGTGGACAATAATTTCATCACTGTAATCCCTAAACATAGATACTTGTTAAAGCAGGAAGGCCACCACGAAGTTTTCCAATTAACCGATCGTTGTGTCTACAATGACGAGTTTTATTGTAACACCGAACTACTATCATATGCAAACGCAGCCTGTGAATATGATATCTTAACTAAGGGATCCACATCTAATTGTTCATTTACCAAATTACAGGTTACGAATAACTACGTCTCGATAATCCCCGATACTCACTACCTACTAGTCGTATTCCCTACAGAAGATCAAATTCTAGTAAAAAGCCATAGTCATTCAGAAACGGTCTCCCTTAAAGGAATTCAATTAATAAAACCCCAAGCAGACACTATTTACTATCGAGGTGATATCATTTCAACCCGACTCACGGGTAATGGTAAACCTCTCTTATTGAGCTCATCAACCCCAGATTTTTCATCTTTAAACTTTTCGTACATGTCATTAAAATTCGACGACATCAATTTAAAACAATTGGACAACCTTCACCTTAACTTGAACCCAATCGGCTCTGATTCAGAAACACTTACATGGTACCCTTCACTATCACCCAGTATATGGACCCTAATTCTGTACATCTCGTTAGTTTCATTGTGTGGGTACACTTTCTTCAATTATTATCGCACTCGCAGTGTACCCCATTCGGCTTAATATTCGTTGCAATAATGTTACGTCAATAGTCTAAAAGTGGACAAAGTGCGATTCCATCGTTCCCGCCATGCCCACTATCTCCGTAATGACAATTTGTAATCTTGCGTAATGTACCTTGTTACGGTTGCGCAATTTTACCTCGACACGCTGTGTCTTTTAACGCATTTCTATGCCTCCTATATTTTTCGTACTTTTCGTACATTTTTGTTGTTGTTTTGTACCATTGATAATTTTGTACTATGTATCATGTGTAATTTTTGTTGCGTACACTTTGATTTATCATGTGTAATTTGATGTAAGTAATTGAAAATTTTTTGTAACTTGTAACTTTTTGTACTTTTGTAAAAACTTTGTAATTTCATTTTGTAATTGTACGTGACTGAACATGAGGTATACCATCAAACGAAAACCTTCCCTTAAGTACGGTTTTCTTTCTTAGGGAGGAAGGTGTTATATCGCCTAATATGCTGACAATCTCTTTTTTCGCTGAGCTAGCTGACCGAGCCCATAAAAGCAAGCGGCGATCCCGCGCTCGAGTCAGTTTCAGTTCGTCCTTCGTTACCGCAGTTCCGTCACGTATTATTTCACAGTTAATCGTGATTAAAACATTAAAATCATTTTTAAAAACTGTTTCTTCGAATCTCCCAACTTAACTTATATATATGTATATTTCAATATAAACCCATTTTTCGACAAACATTTTCGTAGTGAGCGAACGGTTTGTCCTACAGAGCTCCGCGTGGTCTCAAAAAATTCTAAAAATTCCATAGAATCTTAAATTGAAGGAAAAATAATACCTTTATATCGAAATTTTTTGAGTTAGGGCGTTTTCAAAATTGATTTTGGAACCCTTAGGAGTGACCTTAGGAGTCAACCAAAAGCTTCGGGGCACAACTAGACCCCAAATGGAGCCTACATACCAAATTTCATCAAAATCGGTCAATGCTAAGTGGCAAAAGTACGGCGGACGGACGGCCAAATTTTTATTCGATTTTTGGATTCTACGTACCTTGAAACGTAAACCATCAAATTTTGAGGGGGTGTTAAAATTTTTTTTTCTTGGTCGATTCCAAAGGTTCATTATTGAAAATAATAAACCAAAATAGGAAATTCCGACATGGTGAAATTCCTCATTATGGCAAAGCTTCCAGGCGGCTGATGAAGCTCTCTGTTTTTCTCTTGCCCACTGATGGCCGGAATTCCCCATTTCGCTCTAGCAACTTGTTTCATTTAGATGAAATTCACTGAGACTGGTTTCCGAGATTGGTTGAGCGTTGGTCCCCGCGTCGAGAAGGGAGAGGGAACGCGAGAGCACTAGAGCACTCTAGGAGTGCTCTCGCAACTGCTCTAGGAGATGTCCACACTTTTCTCATGAGCTCTCCGCTCTCGCGCTATGGAAATAAATGTCCCCGTGTAGACCTACCTTAAGAGTAAAATAAATGGACAAGTCTTGATAATAATTATTTGAGTGCCTAAATATTTCTCACCACAAAAGATTCAAATTCTACTTCAAAATGACATTTATCAACCACTTTTTCGTGAGTATCTAAACTAAGATAATAGATCACTACTTACTACTAAACACCTAACTTAGTTTTTAGTTTTAACTCAAATTTCAAATTAAACCTTTCTAGCTTCTTCCAAACGGGATGATGATCACTAAGTACGTAGTCACTGCTGCTATCATCTGTAAAAACCGACGCAGTTTTCTTTAATTAGAAACTTAATTCGTAAAACAAAAAATCAATATCACTTTCGAGCAATAAACTTACAGAGGTGATTAAAGGGTATCCGAGAGAGAAAAATCCACAAGCCGTTAAATGGATTTTTGGTTTGGTTTTCAAGCACAATACCAGTTTTTGCTGAAACAGTGGAAAATTTCATATTATGTAGGAACATAACGGTAAATACGAATTTACAGGCATGTCGTACATTCTACTAATATTCAGTGATAATTGTTTAATAATTATATAATTAGGGTTTCTCACATTCAAACACAATCTATCGTTTTGGCTCAAGGTTCGAAATAGTTCATCGTAGAACGCATTGACCTGCAATTACATGAAGTAGGTATTAACATGAACTTGTAAAATTATAATTCTGTGTCTTATTGTGTTGGTCAGTAGGTAGGCATTTTATTATCGTTATAATATATTATTACTTTCAAGTCCACCAAGGTAGAGAAAGCATTGTTTTAACTTTTCAAGGATGGAAGAAAAATGTTCTTCAAAATCCAAATTTAGGCTTTCCAGAACAATTTTGGGTTGTGTATTTCTGACTGGAAATTTGTCGCCCTTAAATAATTCTTACTCATCACCTTGGGAGACAAACCTCAGAAGCAGATGTTTCAGATGTTAAAGATGCTTTCAAAAATAATTTATTCTGCAGGTTAAAAAAAATTGTTCTGTCTGACTGGTTGTTTCAACAACTCAATGATGGGGCCTACGAACGAAACTCATGCTGACCTATTACAGATTGGGAAGCGATTGAGGAAAAGTAGTTTACAATAGTTTGGATGTATAACCGGTTGGGAAGAAGTAGTTTACAGTATGTAACAATCTAATTTACAGGATGTATTTATTGTATGGATGTGAGTGAGTTTCATGTTAGAGTGTTTTTCCTCCTTCGTTGGTTGTGCAGCCGCCTGATCGTTCCAGGCGGCTTCCTTGGTGCAGTTTTTTCAGCTTAGTTGTGGTAGCCTCTGCCACTGGATTCTTTGGAAGAGGAGCCACCATGGTGGGTGGAGCCTGGCAGGCGGGTGGAGGCTTTCTGTTTGCGTTGCCTCCACCCACTGGTCTGTTTTCTGTTTCTACATCGTCACCTTCACTTGATTAATCATTATTTCTTTTTATTCTCAGTTCTATTGTTATTTTTTGACCAATGTTACATGCACTTAGTGTTACTCAACCAATAAAATGCTGCAAATTATTACACAAAGGTTTATAATTTTTCTATATAGATCACTCGTCTGCAAAGAACACGTCTTTGCCATTGTTACCACCAACCAACTTCAAGAAGAACATCGATCGCATTTAGGTTAGCTAACATTTGAATGGAGATTAGGCCTCTTTTTTGATTCACACTCGTGTTTCTGATAAGTAAGTCCAACCCTTAAATTCTCGTAGGGAACGAACGGTTTGTCCTACAGGGCTCCGCGTAGTCTCAAAAAATTCTAAAAATTCTATAATATCTTAAATTGATGGAAAAACGATACCTTTATATCAACATTTTTTGAGTTAGGGCGTTTTCAAAATTTCAAACTGTATATTTCAACCCTTAGAAGTGACCTACATCAACCAAAATCTTCGGGGCACAGCTAGACCCCAAATGAAGCCTACATACCAAATTTCATCAAAATCGGTCAATGCTAACTGAGAAAAGTGCGGCGGACGGATGGCCAAATTTTTATTCGATTTTTGGAACGATTTGTCCTACAGGGCTCCGCGTGGTCTCAAAAAATTCTATAATATCTTAAATTGTTGAAAAAACAATACCTTTCTATCAAACGTTTTTGAGTTAGGGTGTTTTCAAATTTCAAACTTCATTTTTCAACCCTTAGAAGTGACCTACATCAACCAAAATCTTTGGGGCACAACTAGAGCCCAAATGGAGCCTACATACCAAATTTCATCAAAATCGGTCAATGCTAACTGAGAAAAGTGCCGCGTGCGGACGGAAAATTTTTTATTCGATTTTCGGATTCTACGTAAGTACCTTGAAACGTAAAACCAACAAATTTTGAGGTGGGGTTAAACAATTTTTTTTTCTTGGTCGATTCCAAAGGTTCATTATCTAATAATATAAAACGCCAACCGTACGTATGTATGCAGGGAGGGGTTGGAGGGGTCGTGGGAGTGGGGAGAGTTGGAGGCTGGAGGGGTTGGGGGCGGGAGGAGTCGGAGGGAGTAGGTGGCGGGGAGAGTCGGAGGAATAGTTTTTGCCTGCTTTAAGTAGGCTTTCCAGCTAGTTGAAAATAATAAACCAGAAATGAACTTGAGTTGATTTGTACTTCCGAGAATTTCCAGGCTGGTGATATCTAACTTGTCATTATGAATACTGACGCATGGAAATTTATTGTGTATCTTCGTATCTATCATGTTTTATATTGATCATTTCGCATGAAGTCATCGTCATTTTCCTCCTGCTGGTCCATTTTGAAACAACTAACGAAGGACATCGAACACAATTTAAAACAAATGTTCTTTAAAATCTTTAACATTTTTCCTAAGGCTTAATTTAATTTGACTTTGTTCAAAATTAAATTGAATTATTCCTACATACCAAATTTTATCAAAATCGGTCAATAATAAGTAGGGAAAATGCCGCGTACGGCGGACGGACGGCCAAATTTGTATTCGATTTTTGGACTCTACGTACCTTGAAACGTAAACCAACAAATTTTGAGGGGGTGTTAAAATTTGTTTTCTTGGTCGATTCCAAAGGTTCATTATTGAAAATGATGAACCAAAATGGATCTATCTTAGGTCATACCGTACGCTCGAAGTTCTGGCAACTTTGGAGTATTTTGGCTACGATGACACTCGTTTCTATCGCATAGATGATGATGAACAAGCATTCGCTGGTGAAACAGTAGTGGAATGAATAAATAATAAAGGCTGTCCCAGAAGTGATAATCAGTAAAAAGTGCGGCGAGTAAAATTCTGTGACAATCAGCATCTTTTCAATGACCTCGCTCGCTATTTTGTAAGAAATCAACGGTTGAAGAGGCATACGTCGGCAGGTTCGTCGCAATTCCTTAGTTAACTGATCGGCATGATAGCCAAAATTGAATGACAATTAAACACACACAATTTCCAAAATGGATGTTAAGTTATGTTAAGAATGAAATCCCACATGGTTAATCTCCACGCATGTCGAATCGCCATGGCATCCTTCATTATCTTGATAAGGATTACCAACGGGATCAGCTTAATTACGTTCTTGGGGGAAGAGTCGGATGCAAGAATGACGCGCAAGATCTTTCTGAAACGTCGGTAGAAGAATATTCGAAGAAGGTGGAGAATTGGAATGAAGAACCAGAATCCAGAACCGACGATGCTCATCGCCAAAAAGAATGCTCTCAGGTCATTGAAAACAATCTTCCGAGTATTGTTCACTATGACTGCTACCATTGGGGCGAATAACAAACCGTGCATGATCATGGAATATCTCAACCACCATTTTGACTCTTTGTAGGAGTCCCAAGGAAGAACACCGAATAATCGGGAAATCAGAGCGAAGCTCCTCATAGTTCTTGAACGAGTCGTATCTCACATTTTACTGGATGTTTCGGCTGTTCCAACGAATCAATAATCATTATCGAAATTATTTGGAATGAAATGGAGTTGGCAGGGCCGATTACGAGTGTAATAAGTATTCTAAATTGATATTAAACGTTCTCCATTTCACAGTAACTTACAATAGGTAAATACTCAATAGTATTCTTGGTATTGATTAGAATTACGAAGCGTTTTACTTCCGAATCTACCAAGGTAGCGGAAGTATTGTTTTCACTTTTCAAGGTTGGAAAAAAAGGTTCTCCAAAATCTAAATGTTCACTTGCGTTTTATTTCAGGCCTTCCTCAACAATTTCGGTTCAGTGTCTGTCATGAAATCCTTGTAACGAGCAAAACTATACGAAGTTATTCGATTTAAATGAATTTTTCAGGGATAATGCGGGTTGTCATGCAGATGGTCCCATATAAAAAAAGTCTGCCAAGTGGGTGTGGCACATAGCTTCCTCGTATCCATAACCCGATTATACAGGGTGTAACGGTTAAGGTCGTACCACCGGCCAGGGTTCGATTCTACAACTAATTTGTGACTTTTTTTGTCTCTTGACTTTTTTTTCTTAACCCCCTTAAAATCGGACTTTTTCCACTTTTAAGATTTTTTCGTATTGTCGACCTGACGCCATTAAAACAGCCATAACTCCCTTGTTTTTCAATCAAAATTCAAATGTAATTAGACCGTTGGAAAGAGCGTTAAATTCTCAATCTCCATAGTGTTAAATAAAACTTTTTGAAAAAGACTAAAATGTTGAAAAAGGGCACAAATATTAAAATTTCGAAAATCTCGGAAATTTTTCGTTTTTTCAAACGTTTGTAACACTAACTGAAACTGCCGGTTAAGTTCACACTGTAACCCCAAAAGTTGGCCCAAAATCTCAGCTTTCCAACGGTATGGTCATAAAATTGTTTAGAGTAGACTGATGGTGTAAAATCCTCGTTCCCGTGCCAAAAACCGTGGATCTTCCAGTGTAAATCGACGTTTCGCGAAAATCAGCATTTTTACCCTAAAATGAGTTAGGCAGCCATCTTTTCGTACTTTGTCTCACTGAGTCAAATGATGACACAAGACTTATCGAAAATTGTCCTTATTGGCTTATCCCATTCATACAGAAAATGAGATTGGTTTGGTTTGTTATTGATATCTTCCCGTTTTATGAACTGCTGCTGCTGCTTCTGCTATTTTGTTTTATACAGGTTATTATGAACAGAGTTGTTTGATTACTTGCGATGACGGGAGGAGGATGGACATTAAAAACATACCTTTGACCTTATTGTCAACGGTAGTAACGTTCTTGGCCGATCTAGTAATAAAAAAAATTGGCAAACAAATTAACAGAAATTAGGACAATTTTCGATAAGTCTTGTGTCATCATTTGACTCAGTGAGACAAAGTACGAAAAGATGGCTGCCTAACTCATTTTAGGGTAAAAATGCTGATTTTCGCGAAACGTCGCTTTACACTGGAAGATCCACGGTTTTTGGCACGGGAACGAGGATTTTACACCATCAGTCTATTGTAAACAATTTTATGACCATACCGTTGGAAAGCTGAGATTTTGGGCCAACTTTTGGGGTTACAGAGTGAACTTAACCGGCAGTTTCAGTTAGTGTTACAAACGTTTGAAAAAACGAAAAATTTCCGAGATTTTCGAAATTTTAATATTTGTGCCCTTTTTTCAACATTTTAGTCTTCTTCAAA
Source organism: Apolygus lucorum (assembly GCA_009739505.2). Classification (NCBI taxonomy): domain Eukaryota; kingdom Metazoa; phylum Arthropoda; class Insecta; order Hemiptera; family Miridae; genus Apolygus; species Apolygus lucorum. The sequence goes on from CM019183.2 coordinate 4,643,054, forward strand.
AAGTTTTATTTAACACTATGGAGATTGAGAATTTAACGCTCTTTCCAACGGTCTAATTTCATTTGAATTTTGATTGAAAAACAAGGGAGTTATGGCTGTTTTAATGGCGTCAGGTCGACAATACGAAAAAAATCTTAAAAGTGGAAAAAGTCCGATTTTAAGGGGGTTAAGAAAAAAAGTCAAGAGACAAAAAAAGTCACAAATTAGTTGTAGAATCGAACCCTGGCCGGTTGTACGACCTTAACCGTTACACCCTGTAGAAGATCCGATGCATAGTGGTTAATCTCAAAACAACAATCTCTAAGTACCTTTCACTACCCTCATAGGGGACCATCTACACGCTAATCTGGACAATCCTAGAAAATTTCATCAAATTCGGATGAAAAATGTAAATGTTATGGCTGTTACAAGGATTTTACGTATGCGCATGCGCAGAGGGTACTGTAAATTTTAAGGCTTTGATTTTCATTGAGGACAATCTACAACCTAATCCGCATAATCCCTGAAAATTTCATCGAAATCGGGTAGAAAATGTAGAAGTTATGGCCGTTACAAGGAAATTCACGTTTGCGCATGCGCAGTGGCTACTATCAGTCCGAAGATGATGATTTTCATAGGGGACCATTTAAATACTAATCTGTAATATCCCTGAAAATTTCATTGAAATCGGACAATAACTTCGTATAGTTATGCGCGTTACAATGAATTCATGACACACAGACAGACAGACATGGAACCAAAATTGTTCAGAAAGGTCTAAAACGCAAAACGCGAGTGAAAATTTTGATTTTGGAGAACTTTTTTTTTCGTCCTTGAAAAGTGAAAACAAAGCTTCCGCTACCTTGGTAGACTCGGAAGCAATGATCACCTCCGGACTGATAGTAGCTGCTGCGCATGCGCAAACGTGATTTCCTTGTAACGGCCATAACTTCAGCATTTGGACCTTTTGGTTTTTTTTATTTTTAAACCAAAATTTATTAATTTATTAATTTTTTTTTGAACCTTTGGAATTAACCAAGAAAAACATTTTAACCCCCCCCCCCTTGAAATTTGTCGGTTTACGTTTCAAAGTATGTAGAATCCAAAAATCTTTATTGAATCTTTTTTGTTTGTGATGAAATTTGATATATGGGCTTCATTTGGGGTCTAGTTGTGCCCCGAAGCTTATGGCTGATGTCAGTCATTTCTAAGGGTTGAAATTTTGAAAACTCCCTAGCTCAAACTACCAATATGAAAGTATTGTTTTTTCAATGAAATATTATTGAATTTTTGAAATCGAATGAGACCTCCCAAGTTCTGTAGGACCAGCCGTTCGCTCCTCATGAGGGCTTACGATAAATCAGAAACACGAGTGAGTCGCAAAAAGGCCTAATCTCCGTTCAAATTGTAGCTGACCAAAATGCGATCGCTATTCATTTCTTCTAGAGATGTGCGGTATTTAACGTAACAGTTAAAAATAACCTATTACCGGCTTTGTTAATTCCGCTTGGAACCTATTACCAAAATGTGCGGAGCCGGAACAATAGCTTGGTGAAAAGAGTGAAAATACGCTGAAACGTAATTATGTCAGGAATAACGTGATAGAAGAACCAATTTAGGTAGGAAAGGAAAACTAGAAATCATCGAAATTATACTTTGGAAAGAAATAACATGATAAACAAACGAACGCACGTAGGGAACGAAAAGTACGAGGGTAGTTCGGAAAGTAAGAGTACTCGATTTTTCCAGATTTTGCAAAAATTTTATTAAAAAAAAAATAACAGGGTATTACAGGCATACATCTAAGTTATTTTTCCACGTAATCGCCTTCTCAATCAATGCACTTTTGCGACCGTGAAATGAGCTTTGTACTCCCCTCGTCATAAAAACTTCCCGCCACCTCCTTGCTCCAGTTTGTGACAGCTTTTTGAACCTCCTGGTCGGTTGAAAAATGTTTCCCACCAAGGTGCATCTTCAGAGAAGTGAACAGATGGTAATCAGAAGGCGCTAAGTCGGGGAGTAAGGGGGGTGGTCTAAAATTTCCCAACCGAAGTCCAAAGAGAGTCCAAAAGAGCCTTGGTGAGGTTCGCCGTGTGCGGTCGCCCATTGTCATGCAAAAAACAGACTCCCTTCGTCAGCATCCCTCTTCATTTGTTCTGAATTGCCCTTCTGAGTTTCTTCAAGGCTTCACAGTATCGTTCCGCATTAATGGTTTCTCCATGTGGCAAATATTCGATCAAAATGATGCCTTTTCGGTCCCAAAAAACCGAAGCCATGATTTTTTTTGCCGAAATTTGGGTTTTGAATTTTTTTGTCGACGGTGAGGTTACATTAGTTCTGTTCATGACACCTTCACCATAAACGTCTTTGATGCGCGAAAAAATTTTGAGAGGCGTTCTTCCTTCCGCAACGAGGAAACGGATAATGGCGCGCACCTCACACTTGGCGGGATTTTGAATTGACATTGTTCACGCAAACGCTCACCAATACCAGAGTTTTCGTACTAGCGATGTGGTTGACCTCTCAATTTCTTCAGGAGATCCCCCCTTACAACGCAGTGCAGCTAACTCAGGGAAAAAAAATTGCCCCATCCCTTGAGAGCACCAGTACTCTTACTTTCCGAACTACCCTCGTAGAAACGATATCTTGGAATGGAATCTTGGAATGACCAGTTGGGAAGGTCCCTGAGATAACCTATTAATAAATAACAGGTTATTGGAATCTATTACCGACCCGGAGCGGTAATGGTGGAACCTATTACGCTAATGTAACCGTTTTGCCCATCTCTAATTTCTTCGAGGTGCACTCAGTTTCGCGTCCTTAGCAACCAGTAATCATATTTTTTAATGGAGGCACCCACTATAATTCTTCAATTCCTCGAATTGAGTGTGAAGCGATTGTTTCTTAGAATTAAAATTGTTAGTGAAGCAAAATGTTGTTTGGTAGTAGTGACAATGGCAAAGCTGTGTTCTTTGCAGGCGAGTGATCTACGCAGAAAAATAATAAACTTCTGTGTAATTATTTGCGGCGTTTTGATATTCATTAGTGCATCTGCCTAGGGAATTTCGAAAATCCTTGAAAATTTCAAATGTATGTACAATTTTTAAACTTTAGGCGCCGGTTCTTGAAAGAAATACTAACCCGGAACGAGGAAAGACCCCCTTAACTTTTCCTTATCAACTCTATTTGGACCATGGTATCACTAGTGTCATCGAAAACATCTCAGGAGCTTTCAAAGCTGCCCCAGTGTCACCAGAGTAACCAAAATGAAATCGGAATTTTAAATATAACAAACAGCAGAATTTTTGTGGGCTATTATTAGTCTCAAAATAGAGTTATGACAAACATTTCCGAGGAAATTGATGAATAAATTTTCAAAATTGTTGTCATAATTATCATTTTTTGAATTCTAATAACTTACAAAAAATAGTTCAAAAATTCAACTATTCCCATTAATTTTGGTTTATTATTTTCAATAATAAGCCTTTGGAATCGAGCAAGAAAAAAAAATTTTAACCCCCCCCCCTCAAAATTTGATGTTTTACGTTTCAAGGTACGTAGAATACGAAAATCGAATAAAAAAAATTTCCGTCCGTCCGCCGTACGCCGCACTTTTCTTAGCAACACTGGACCGATTTGGTTCAAATTTGGTATATGGGCTCCATTTGGGGTCTAGTTGTGCCGCGAAGCTTTTGGTTGATGTCAGTCACTTCTAAGGGGTGAAAATTAAGGGTTGAAATTTTCAAGAGTGCCCTAGCTCGAAAACTCTCGAAATAAAGGTATCGTTTTTTCATCAATTTTAAATAGTATTGAATTTTTAAAAATTTTTGATACCACCCGGAGCTCTTTAGGACAAACCGTTCGGTCCCTACGAGTACTTGAAGGTTTTCCTTCGATAAAACAGAATCATGAGTGTGAATCGCAAAAGAGGTCTAATCTCCATTCAAATTTTATCGGACTAAAATGCGATCGCTGTTCATTTCTTCGATTTGTATACAGTTTTGCCTTCTGCGTAACCAGTAATCAAATTTCCATATGAAGCTTTCTATTTTTCCAATCGAGTGTGAAGCGTTTAGTTCTTTCTAATAAACTTGATTGTGAAGGTGTGAAGCCAGTATGGTGTGGTAGGTAGTACCTAGCTGGTAGGTAAAACAAAGTTGGTAGGTAAAAAAAATGTTGGTGGGTAAAAAACGCTGCAAATCATTGCTCAAAGGCTTCTTCCCTCTTCAGATCACTGATCAGCTGAGTGAGCTCCGAAGCCATTTTTAATCCTATTGAATGGAAGTGCTCTTCCAGGCGTATCCAGCATTCGAGGAGATCTTCTTCACTCTTCAGATCACTGATCAGCTGAGTGAGCTCCGAAGCCATTTTCAATCCTATTGAACGCAGGAAGCTGAAATTTGAGAGGGAAGGTCAAGGGAGAATACAGATGGTGGTAGGTGCTATTGATGGAGAACCAGTGATTTATACAGAAGGGTGATCAATACAGAACCTTTGAGCAATGATTTGGAGCGTTTTTCAAATGTTATTTAAATCTAGTTAATCTGGTGACCCCTTGGGGCAGCAGTAGAATTCCTAAGATTTTTTTCGGTGACACTATTGACAACATGGTCAAATTAGGGTTAATTATGAAGCGTTGAGGTTACACTAGTATGTTGTAACTTTTTGCAAAACGCGGATGTTAGAAATCCATCATCAAGAGATCACCTTTGGGGAGGAAAGATTGGTAGAGATTGAAAGGCGCCCGAAGGTTTCTGAGCCATGCTAAGTACCCACTGCCTCTCCAGTCACCAACCTAGAGATATCTAAAATGAAAAATTTAATTTAATTCTATAATATTTAATTTTGTTTATTTTTATTTGAATTTTATTTCGTTTCATTTTATTTTAACGATTTGATAATTTCTGGGACAACTTGAGGTGCCACGCGCTACAATTTCTGATTTTCATAAAAATGAATTCACCGTGTGTTCGTAGGAACATGATGCTCATATCTCGTCAAAGACTACCAACTGTCGATGAGTGTGTCCAATACATCGGATTCATCCCAAATACCTTTTCTCCGTCGGACCACTTGCCCCTTTTGGCTACCTATGCCCTGTAGAGAACACTCCTACTCCAGGTAATGTGAATTTATTTACTTACATTATGAAGTCTCACTGTAATTTCGTTGGTTCCTTCTGTACTATGCCATAAAATAGAACCTCTACGTTCATTGGGCCCCTCGAGAAGTTTGGAATCAGTAGGGTTCCTAGCTTACCTGTAAATCTGTTACCTGTAAGGGCCCGAAGAAAATCCGTCACGGAGATGAAGAGTTGAGGAGAGTTCCAAAGCCAGTCCCGGGGTCTTACCATTTTGATCAATTTGGGAAATTTGCAGTAAAAGTCTCGTGAGCTGCAGGTAGGGACGGCACGATACTCAGAAGTATCGATGCTTCTTTCGATACGATATTTCTCAGGAAGTATCGATACCCGATATCTTTTCGATACCGATATTATAAGATATCGATACTTTGATAATATCGCCTCAAAGTATCGATACCACCGATATTTTCAAACTAATCCACCTAGATTTTGCAAACCAAAAAAAAACCCCAATAATTAAGAAATATTAATATTATCAATATATTAATAAAAGCCATTAATTGAAAATGTAACAAAATTCAATAATTTAAACTGTATTAAAATTCGAACATTTAAAATGTAATAAAAATGAATAATCAATTTCGTATTTATTCCAATATTTATTTGCAACAAACCTCTGTTTAATGAAATGATTTTTTTTCTTCCACTACAAATGGAAAGGATCATGTATTAAATCAGTTATAAAACAAACAATATTCATTATCAAATAGTAAAAACAAAAATTTGCCGTAACTTTAAATGAATGGCTACACTTGAATTTAAAAAAAAAAGTGAATAAAAAATAAAACGAAAATAAAATAAAAAGAAAACGAGCGAAACGAAAAACGCAAATGCGAGGAAGGTTATTGAATATCGATGACGAATATTAGAAGCGAAATATCTTTTCAATGAGGAATTTCACCATGTCGGAATTTCCTATTTTTGACCCCCAAATCGGATTCAGCACCTCGAAAAACCTCTTAAGGCAAACTTTCAGCCCGAACTTCCTAATTTACGAATAAACAAAACAGTGTAGAAAATACGAATGTTTAAAAAAAAACGGGAAATGACGTCATCCTGGAATAGTTCATTTATGGCCGCTTGAAGCGCTGAGATCGAGAAATCTATAGTCCCCAGATGCAAAATTTCACGAAACAGTAAAGTTCAAAATCGAAAAACTGAAGAAAAAAAATAGAAAAAGCAAGATGGGGAACATAAGGTTTCCCCTGTTTTTGTTTGATAACTTTTCTCTTAGAAAACACGATTTCGCCGTCCCAATGGGCAACACTGGGAGGAGACGGCGATCCGAACAGCCCAATCAGCGAGCGTTCCCGCTTCACGTCCGTTTTCCCGGTTAGTTTTGAAATCATAAATTTTCATTGTCTCCCAAAAATAACTGGAGACTTATTTTCCGAAATCAGCCCGATTTTCATCTATCCCACACCATCAACTATTCAGGAAAAATGCAAACAGAATTCGGTGAAATTCCTCATTGATACTACTCTGAGGTCATTGAGTATTATTCTTTGACTGAATTAATGTGGCATTCTGGGTACTAATTTAAAAATACCGATAGTATCTAGAAAGTATCGATATCTCCGATATTTTAAGCAAAAGTATCGATACCAACATATCGGACGTTCAATTTTTTAAAGTCCATTCAAACATTTCAAGAACCATCTGACTCAATGTATACCTAATTCTACTTTTTTGTATTGTTTTATATGAATTTACGTTTTGTATTGTTTTATATGAGCTCTAAGTCAACATTTGTATTGCCTGCTAAGGCTTTTTACAGATAAAAATATTATTATTAAATATTATTAACACCTTCACGTGAACACTAGAGGGAGTGTCTTAATTTTCAATCGAACCCAACAAGGAAATCCTTAAAATTTGAATTTGTTGGTCGAATTTCCAAAATTACCTCAATCTACCTGTTTATCTTACCTACCTTTTATCTTACTTAAATACACGGTTCTTCCGGCACTGCTACCAGTTTGCGAAGAGTACGAAATTTAGATGACCCAACTCGATATTTACCTTTGTGTAAAACCTTATAACATACATGGCGTTCAAATAGATCGGTAGTCTATACTTTGATCAGAATTAGGAAATTTCGAACTGTTCACTTTTTATTTCTCGTTCCTGCGTTTTTTGTTTCAGGTGCCATATGAAGTTCCCTGTACGTTGTTCTCGGAAACACATTGAAGCTATTTCTGATTATTAACCGACAACTATTTGAAGATCTTGATTGCGAACTTCATTGTCAATAAAGAAAGTATAACCTGCTTGTATTTTTCTGAAAGCATTGTACATTTTATACGTTCGTTTCGACAGTAAAAGTGATTTTAATTTACCCGATGAATTAATTTCAGTTCACAGTTTTCCATAATAACACTCATTCCTATTATATTGTTGGGCAGATAGAGGGAAAAGTCTCTTTTCGTGCAATTTCGTGAACCGAGGATAAAACTCCCAAACCAAGAGTCAATTATTGGAGACCGAAGTCCAGTGCTAAGTCCTGACTTGAAGTGAATCTAATATTTTTAAAAAATATGAGTAAGTAAAATAAGTAAAAATGTATAAAGAGCGTATTTCCACGAATTTTTAAAATTTCCGCATAATTCAAAGTGTATGTTAAAATTGGAACACCATCACCATGACATTGAGTCAAATGACTGAATATTAACCGTCATTAACCCTCGGGCACCTGCGGCTGAAAAACGGAAACTTTAAGGCCAATCATCCCGGGAATAGTTCCAGAAACAGCCACCACGTTGCGCTTCAAAATGAACTCAAACGTAGTTCACGTTTTTCTCCTCGCCTATTCATCCAATTTTCAATCTGAAAGTTTTATTGTACTCAGAATACACATAAGAATGGCGCTCGACCCTTAATGTTTGTTAATTTTTTGAAATTGTACATTTTTTGACATTTTAAAATTTTGAAAAATTTATTTTGGGCTTTTAGGATAATTTTTTCGAAAAACTGGGATAATAGCGCACAATGGCAATTAAGTGAGAATATATAAAAATTGCAATTTTGAAGATAGTGTGTGCAGCGCGATCGTAAAGCGTCGAGGCGGCGAATGCTTCGACTTCAAAAAAATCGAAGGCAGGGGAGGGCTTTCAGAGACCCAAACACGGAAGAGTTCGGGGTCAAGAGTCAATCAGGTGCGTTGACAACAACATGGGGCGGGCGGGCGGAACTTGGAAGAATCACCAGTCTCGAAATGTTTCTTGATGAATTGCCTTTTTTTTCATAATCTACTTTTTTCGCTCAAGGTATCTCTGAATAACTCAGTGACAGTTCTTACAGTTGATAGTGCTATTTTTGACTTCTTTCTTTCCTGTAATTTATTATGTTTTCTTGTATTAGCTATGAGCGTCGAGGTTTATGATCCATAATAATGGGAAATGCATCTAGACCTCTTCGTCCAAATCAAAAAAATTTTCAACTACATTTTTTTTCGTGATGATACAAGTGTTAATTTGGAAAAGTGAGCTAATAGCGCTCAATCGAAGTATTTAAAAAATCTACAGAATTTTATGATTTGAAAATCGGGATTGCAGCGTCGGTGTTCTATTTTCTCTTTCTAGAATTTTCTATCTTTTAGAAAATTCTTTACACTTTTTTCAGTTTCGAGCAAGAATGTAAATTTTATTTCAATTCGCAACAGGTCAAAAATTATCACTTGTTGCCAAATTATGAACATTTCGTTGTCGTAACAAATTCAAATAACAATCGTCTGCCAAGTGGGTGTGGCGCATAGCTTTCTCGTATGCTTCCCTATTGTATTGATCCGATGATAATAATTTATGTAGCTATATCTATATAATTTCGTATAGTTATGCCCGTTACAAGGATTTCATGAAAGACACACAGGTACGAAACTAAAATAAATTGTTCAGGAAGGTCTAAAACGTAGGTAAAAATTAAAAACAAAGCTTCCGCTACCTTGGTAGACTCGCAAGAAAAATGAAATGAAAACGCGATTCCGCGACACCACTGACCACCCAACTTTGCAGAGGTTATTTGGTTCACACGTTTTCTAAACATTGGGATAGTTAATCCAAGAAAACCACGTGCATGCGAGTATAGAGTACGTACAAACGCTAAGTAGTGCTGGATTACCTTGAGTTTGTACGTATTATTGTCATGATTTTTCAAGAATGATGTGAGTTTAGGTGTTGCCTACCCTGTGAGTTTCATCAACTTCGAATCATAAGTAACCACTGTCGTTCGCAAACAAATTCTTGTAACAAATTATTAGCAAATTGCCCCCAAATGGATTGCACCTTATGTGCATGCTAACGTAAATTCCTTGCCGTAGGAACCCATAACTTCCACAGATATCTTAGGATTCCGTAGGATAAGTAGGGATGGGTGTAGGTTGGACCGTAGAAGTTCCGCTATAAATTTCTTCTCCGTCAAAATAATCAAATAAATCCAGCATTCAAATCTCGGATACATCTAAACAAAAGTTTCTTACTACCTAGCCATACATGAAATGAATACGAAGAAGCTATGTACCACTTCTACTTGGCAAACATTTGGAAACTCACCGATTAGATTGTAAAAAGCGTGATCTTCCGTGGCCCATTCACAAACTACCAGCTAAATTTGAGTAAAATCGTGCAAACAGTTGACAGCGTACCCGTTCCTACCTAGATGGAATTCAAAGAAGATTGTCTCGAGGCTGATGCGCAACAATCGTGCTAATTTAATCTATATCGGATCTTGTTTCCTCATAGTTCAGCCCGGAACGAGGACACAGACAGACGTTTACCATTGATAGACCCAGAACCAAAGTTGTTCAATGAGCTCTAAAACGAAAAGAAAGGGAAAATGTTTGTTTCTGTTGTTCTAAGTGAAAAATATTATGACCACAAATTTGGTCCGGAAACATCTAATTTTATATTCTGTGTTGGTACGGCTAAGATTACGAGTGAAAGTTTCATAGAATATTTCCAAGGGAAATGCCAGTGTTAGTCACCTTGATTTTAGGAGGAAGGTACCTACCTAAAGGAAGTATCTTACTTACCTTACATCAATTCAAATCTAACTCCAATCAAAATATGTTCTTTTTTTGGTAATATAAACAATTTTTATTATTCTCGTAGTTTATTTCATTATTTCTATTGTTATTTATTATTATTATTTTAAAAATATTTTCATTATTATTATCTCAATTTTATTTATTCTTGTAGTTTCGCAAGTAGGAAGGAAATAAGTACGCAGATAAATAGTTATAACATGAAAAGGTAGGTAGGCTTTTGATTACCGTCAGACGAACTGACATACCTACACCAAAATTATTCAGGAAGTTCCAAAATTCAATCAATGTGAGAGGAAATTCAGAGCGAAGAAACGAGCAGACTTGAAATCACAAAATCGTAATCAGAAAGAACTAACAAAAATCTGGGTCCGTGTTGTGAGGGTTGCGGAGGGGAAGGTGACAACAAGTCTAGAGTCCAGAGGCGTCTAGAGTCTCAGCAGCTAATCACCACACCCTTCTTAGAAATTCCTTTGTTTTTCGTCGACGCCTTACGACCAATATATTCAATAAATTTCAAATAAAAAAATATTTTCGTACTCAGGTGAGTTAGAGGTTTGGCGCTATAAGCGCAGATTTTGAAAAATGTGAAATGATTTTCAAAATTTGAACTTTAAAATTCTGAATAAAATTGAAATTACAATTTTATTTTGAAAATTTTGGCAGAGCGCCATTTGGAAACTAATAATGAATACATTCCCGTTTTCAAAATGAAAATCGCTTGAACTGGTGAAGAGAGAAACTGGAACTACGACTACCCCTTTTTCTACAATCGCCGGTGCTGCCATCTGGTGAAAAAAAATCTTATTAAAATCGGGGATGATTGGCCTTAAGGGGGTCTCAGTCGGTCGCCGTTCGTTCATCGTTCCGAGTCAGTATTTCGCGAAATTGAAGGGACAAAAACTTGAATAATTGTACCTAAATTTGAAATTTTCAAGGATTTTAGAAATTCATAGTGCGCGGCCCTAGGGAATTGAAAAACTGAAATATTGCCGCTGGAATCATCAACATCGAACAATAATTTCCAGTGAAAAACTAGGTACTGAATAAACGGTCAAGGTACTTAAAATCCAAAAATACAATAAAAATTTGGCCGTCCGTCCGCAGTAAGCGGCATTTTCCCCACTTAGCATTGACCGATTTTGATGAAATTTGGTATGTAGGCTCCATTTGGGGTCTAGTTGTGCCTTGAAGATTTTGGTTGATGTAGGTCACTTTTAAGGGTTGAAAAATTAGGTTTGAAATTTTGAAAACGCCCTAACTCAAAAAATTGTGATAAAAAGGTATTGTTTTTCCATCAATTCAAGATAGTATTGAATTTTTAGAGACCACGCGGAGCTCTGTAGGACAAACCGTTCGCTCCCTACGAGAATTTGAGGGCTCGACTTAGATTAAATCAGAAACACGAGTGTGAATCGCAAAAGAGGCCTAATCTCCGTTCAAATTTTAGCTGACCGAAATGCGATCGATGGTTTTCTTCACGTCGGTACGATAACAATGACAAAGCCGTGTTATTTGCAGACGAGTGATCTATATAGAAAAATAATAAACCTTTGTGTGATAATTTTCAGCGTTTTTGACAAATAAACTATACCTCTTGATTCCGCTCTAAAAACTCTTCCCCTACTCCCTCGCCAGTGTTTTTTTTTTTTTTTTTTGTGCATAAATCATAGAGGAAAAAAATCATCAAAATAAGTTGCATTTATATATTTTTGTCTCTTGCAACTATAAAATTCATGTCATTCATAAAGTTGATCAACCGTCAAATAAAACTATCCTCCACATCACTCCATTAATATTCATTTCTCATTCGATAAACTTTAGATAGTAAGTAACGTCACAAATAATTAAAATTAAATTCTTGGAACTTTCGGTCTTCAGAATACAAAAACCGTTCAAAATATTAGAATTCGGTAGGTTAGTACCTATGAAATGGCACCGAAGTGAAATGGTACCGCCATAGCACCTACCCAACAAAATGAAGAAATTGCTGACTTTTTGGGACGTCCCACAGTAAGACTTGGGCGATCGATCGGGGGTGAAGGAGGACAACACTCGACAGAAAAAAAATAACCACACACTAATCCGTTTTAGACCATTCTGAATCCAAATCCGCGAAAAAAACCATAGGTGAATGTCCGTGTGTATGTGTGTGTGTGACAAAATCTTGTGTCGTCTGCACAGGCCTTAGTTCTCAACCGATTTTGGTGGTTCTTTTTTTGTTCGACGTGAAAAACTAAGTTGTGCACTAAGTCGCCGGAATTTCGAATTGTCTTTTAAGGGGGGGGGTTAATGCTCAAAAAACGTGCGTTTTTGGGCATAATCTTGTGTACTCTTCCAAGGCCTCAATTTCCAGCCGATTTTCGTTGTTATTTTGCTTCCTCACTACCGAAGGTAGGGAAGCTTTGTATTCGTGAAAGAAGTGAAAAAAAAATGTCCTCCAAAATCTAAATTTCCACTTGCTTTTTGCGTTTTAGAGCTTCCCGAACAATTTTGGTTCAGTGTCTGTCGGTCTGTCTGTGGTCAATCCTTGTCCCGGGCAAAACTATACTAATCTGTGGTCTGATTTTGATGAAATTTTCAGGGATTGTGCGGGTTAGGTACTAGACGGTCCCCTATCAATTTCAGCACATTCGGACCAATAGGAGCGAGTGCGCATGCGCAAACGTGAATTTCCTGGAACCTCGGTTTCTAATGAACCGATTTTGCTCAAATTTGGAGGTTAGTTAGTGACTAACTTCTAAGAGACACCCTATAAGTTTCAATCAAATTGGTCAAGCAATAGCCGCTGCGCATGCGCGAACTTTAAATTTATTGTTACAACCAAAACTCCGCAACTATTCAACCAATTTTGATGAAATTTTCAGGGATTGTGTGGTTTAGGTCCTAGACGGTGGACCGCTAAATGAAATTCTACGTTGAAAATACAAAATATTATAAACTATAATACCTTATAAAAATAATAAAAATATTGTAAACATTAATACCTGCAACCCTATCCCGCATATTATCGCCAATATTTTGGTATTCAATAACTCTTTGAATCATAGTTTTTTCGCCAACTGATTCTATACGTCCATGTTACAATGAGTGAGGAAGCTATACTGCCCACCCAACTTGGCAGACGTTTTTTTGTTGGTCGTGGAAAACAATCTAGTTGTGCACTACGTCGCCGGAATTTCGAATTTTGAGTTGATGCTAAAAAAAACGAGCGTATGCGGGCATAATCTTGTAAACTCTGCCCAGGCCTCAATTCCCAACCAATTAGCGAGTTTCTTTTTTTGTTCGACTCAGAAATCTTCCAAATTGCTCATTATTTCACCGGAGTATCAAAATTCGCAAGGGGAGTGATCGAGTGGGGGGGGGGGGGTATAATAATCACAAAATATCAGATTCTCCAATATTTCGGTTCCTTTATAGCTTACTAATTGTCCCCAAGCTTTGAAATTGAGAAAAAATCCTCATCAAACCTCCGGATTTTCATGAATTATTCTCTCTATCACCATGGAACTAATAGTGGTGCCACCATGGTACCAAGACACCATAAACCAACTACAAAAACCTAGTTTTGAGTAATCAGGCATCAAAGTTATTTCAAGTTTGCAAATCAGATGATAAATTTCCTTCTTTTCCTCTCAAACCTAAATGAGGAGTTTTTTTTTTTAAAGGAAAAAAATTCCGTTTATTCATAAAAACAATGGACATATCCATGATATATTGTTTTTCCCTCTATGGGAGAAATTTCATGGCGTCTTGATCAAGGCAAGTCCGTTGAACATGAAAATTGAATAAATACGTAAACCAAGACACTCATTCAATCACAGAATGTGCTTGGTTGGTTTATTCCAGATTTTCGAATTCTACGTGCCTTGAAACGTACAACATCAAATTATGAATTTTGTTTTCCCTCTAAGGGAGAAATTTCATTTGGTTACTAAGTGACATCAGCATGAATACCGAAACGAGAGATGCATCTAGCGAGCAATCTAGAGCGAGCAACCTACACTACTGCTGTATAGAATAATTTTGGTTTATTATTTTCAATAATGAACCTTTGGAATCAACCAAGGAAAAAAATTTGTAACACCCCCTCAAAATTTGTTGGTTTACGTTTCAAGGAACGTAGAATCCAAAAATCGAATAAAAATTTGGCGCGGCACTTTCCCCACTTAGCATTCACCGATTTTGATGAAATTTGGTGTGTAGGCTCCATTTGGGGTCTAGTTGTGCCCCGAAGATTTTGGTTGATGTAGGTCACTTCTCAGGCTCAAAAAATGAATTTTGAAAACGCCTTAACTCAAAAAATGTTGATATAAAGGTATTGTTTTTCCTTCAATTTAAGATTATAGAATTTTTAGAGACCACCCGGAGCTCTGTAGGACAAACCGTTCGCTCCCTACGAGAATTTAAGGGTTGGACGTACGATAAATCAGAAACACGAGTGTGAATCGCAAAAGAGGCCTAATCTCCGTTCAAATTATAGCTGACCGAAATGCGGTCGATGTTTTTCTTCATGTTGGATGGTTGGTGGCTTTGCAGACGAGTGATCTATATAGAAAAATAATAAACCGTTGTGTAATAATTTGCAGCGTTTTTTTACAAGCATCACCTCCAAGCCGTCGACAAATTCACATCATCTGAAAATATCAAATAAAGTTACTACTATAAGTAAGGAATGTAGTGTGAAGTTCCACAGTGCATGTTTATTCTGAAAAGTTGAAACAAAACGAAGAATAACAAAATCACGATTTTATCGCTCAACAAAATGAGGGGTTTTGAAGATTGCGGTGACAAAAAATTATCCGCTGCGGACAGGATTCGAACCTGTGCGGGCAAAGCCCATTGGATTTCGAGTCCAACTCCTTAACCACTCGGACACCGCAGCGCTGGTATCAGTGATGGAAATAGACACACGAGACTCGGATAGTGGGTACGACGTTTTCGATCATCCTCTTCGAAGAATGAAACGAGAACCTTTGGAATCTGACAAGGAATTTGTTCACTCAACATGTCAGGTAGGAACCTTCCTAACCATTTTCTCAGTAGGTACCTATGACATTTATACGTGTTGATACTTTCTACCTTGTGTGATTGAAAAGTTTTGATTTGCTTTTAATTATTTTCAACAGTACCTAATACCTACTTCTACTTGTTTTATTATTTCTAGTTTTTCTTTATGTGGAAAATCCTTTTAGTCAGGATTTTATTCCAAGAATTTAGATTTGGAGTTTTTAGTCTATAAATAATATAAAAATAATGCTATATTTAAAAAAAGAGGTTGGTTTTTGGCTGGTTTTTTTTTTAATTTACGTCTCGAGCCTGTAAAATGGTGTAGACGAGGGTAGAAAGGGTAGGGGGTGCCAGGGTTCTATCTATGCCTGCCCTCAGATGTCCTCGAAGGTTCGGCGACACCGTGCTGATCTCCGTTTGCCCTTTACAGGCAAGAAACCAAAACCCTACACGTAAAAATTACTTCCTTTCCAATAAGGTACGAAGGATGAAGTAAAATTTACTTCTCCTTTCCAATCAACCCCCTTCGGATGAAGTAATTTTTACTTCATAATTCCATTACATCCCCTTCTTAAGGAGTAAAGTTTACTTCACTTTTCCATTGCAGCCCCTTTTCTAGAAGTAAATTTACAATTCCAATTTCCATTTGACCGATTGTTAATTCCTCAATTGCTTTCATTCATGTTACTTTTAAACCAGGATTCATTATCTTGACATTAATTTATTTTATTTATCTACTGGGATACGAACTCTTAAGAATGGCAAGTCCGACTCATAAAATCTCGTAGGCAGCGAACGGTTTGCCCTACAGAGCTCCGGGTGGTCTCATTCGATTATAAAAATTCAGTACTATTTCAAATCGGTGAAAAAACAATACCTTTATTTTGAGAGTTTTCGAGCTAGAGCACTTTTGAAAATTACAACGCCTATTTTCCACTGCTTAGGAAAGACTGACATCAACGAAAACATAATAACCCCAAATGGAGGCCATAAATATACCGAATTTCATCAAAATCGGTCCATGGTAACCAAGGAAAGTGCAGCGTATGGGGGACGGACGGAATTTTTTTAAATTCGATTCTCCGATTCTACGTACCTTGAAACGTAAACCAACAAATTTTGAGGGAGGTAAATTTCTTTTTCTTGCTCGATTCCAATGGTTTATTATTGAAAATAGTAATCCAAAATGGGGAAGTTGATGAGTGATGATGTTATTCCGGAAGCTTTGTTTATGCTTGAAGAGAAGGGAATTACTTGAGCCTATCGATTGATTTTCGCCTTTTATCAACCTAGCAATGTTTGAACCTATTCAAAAAACACACCAGAATTTAAAATTGAGTTTATTTTCAAATAAATTTATTAATTGATCATTTTCAACATTTGTAATTCTTTTAAATCGAACCTCAAATTATTAATTTATACCTTGACTTTAGCAGGATTAAAAGGATGAATGCCACACTTTTCAAACCCAGCACAGATGTTATGAGATGCATTCGCAGTTAGTTTGTTGTGCAACCTACCCAACAACCTTGGAAAAATGGTTTTGGGCACGGAGGTCTCCCTTTTCCCAGCACCCGTTTTCCATGACAACAAAATAGTCCTCCAAAATCCTCTAAAAAAAGCGACATCTAGCGGCTGAGTTAGGTGCGTCGAATTCGGAGGTAAAAACACCATTTTTATGTTGTTTTCAGAGCACATTCTGATTGAATCAACGGAAAGATGCGATGACAAATTATCCCCTATAATAACTTTTGGTCCTTTCAAATGACGAAAATAGGGTAGGATCACCTTTTCCAACCAATCGTCGAAACAATTGCTGTCAAACCATCCAGACGAACTCCTGTTGAAACGGGCCCCTCTGGGACCTCCTTCAATCCACGAGTTGTATAGGTAGGTGGACTTGTAGACCACGTACGGGGGTAACAGGGTACCATCAGCGGCAGCAGAGTACATAACAGATGTAGAAGCTTTGGAGGTGTTCATAACACGTTCAGGATATTTGCATCCTCTCTTGGTGATAACCTTAGATCGACCTGGATCATCAGTCAAATTTGTTTCATCATAATTGACGATATTAGCTGGTGAAACACCTTCCAGTTCGTTCTTCAGATTATCGAAATAAGAGATGAGAGTTTGTCTGGATACCGCAGCCCTCGATCTCTTGATATTTTGGCACATTCTCACACTTACACGAGAGGAATGGCGTTTCAAAAAACAGTTTTTGAACTCATCCCCTGGCAGATTGTTTTTGAATGCCCTTACAACTTGTCCTTGTTTGTCAAGGTAGCTCTTGATGAACATTTTAAGGACGGATCGGTCGAAAGGATAGCCCCATTCACAGCAAGTTATAATGCGAGAAACAATAAGGCCTTCTACCTCAGGCGACAGTAGAGTTTGACCACCTTGAGGGCTCATGTTTGGGTTCAAAAAATGTCTCCTTACCACTGAGTACGGAATTCCAGAATCTGTGGATGCCTGACGTATGCTGCAGCCCCTATGTATAGAATTTATCACACGCTTCAGCTCCTCTTTCGACCTCTTGACGTAACGTTTACCCCTAGGGTTGGGTTGATACAGCCTCGGCATTGCACGATCCTATTCACCCCAGTTTCACACGATTCAAGGGGTTCCTTTGAAAAATCACTGACTGCACAGCCCCACTGCACGTTAAAAATATGAAAAAAATCAGAATGACAACACAGATAACTGACAAATGATTCATGAAAAAAACAGATCAAAGGTAACACACTGTATCTCGTTGTAAACAAACTTTTGCCGCGTTGTGTGAAACAGCTGACTGATAAGGCAGTGTTGCCAACCATTGGGTCTGTTTGGAGAGGCAGTCCAGAACCAGTTCGGAACCAAACTGGAACTGAAAAGGGGAGGGGATAGAGGCGAATGGACTCCTCCAAACTCCTCCGGGCTCCTCCAAACATCTCCGAACCGTTCAGGATTGCCTCTCCTCTCTCATCTCATTGATAAGACGTTAAATTGGAATCGACAAATAACCTTGCTATGCAGTAAGGTGTTTGGTAGTTTACGACAACTTAAGCTTTTTGCCAACAATTTCCCCATTGAAGTGAGAATTAAATTGGTTCAGGCTCTAATTTTGCCTCTTTTTGATTACGCTTGTTTGGCCTATTGTGATCTCACATCTGAAAAGATAAATATGTTACAGCGGGCACAGAATGCAACAATTCGCTTCATTTTCAAATTGTCTTTGGACGAACATGTGACAAGCTATTACACTCGACTAAAATGGTTGAAAATTGAAGAACGGCGCGAGCTAGCTTTAGGTACAATGATGTTTAAGTTGATTAAATTCAATAACCCGGTTTATCTTAGCCAGAATTTTGTGAAGAGAACCCAAGTTCATTGTATACCTACGCGATCTGCACAAAACACACTGCAATTACCTTCGCATAAGACCAAATTTTATGGAAAATCATTCTTAGTGTTAGGAATTAAATTTTATAACGAGAATAAAATGTTGTTCTGCACTGATCAGTCTGTAGCTACTTTCAAAAAAATTCTAAAAGATAGACTTTTAGCAAGGTACGCTCATTGATTAATTAACAGTTAAGTACCTAAGTTACAACTGTCATTTTAACTCAATATCTATTTCATTGTATTTCTTGTAAAACCTGACTCAAATTAATGTAACTATCTTATGTCTTCTGTATGTATTGGAAGAGAGGGCCTTATGGCCCTAAATATGTACAGATTGTTTAATAAACGAAGTCAATCAATCAATCAATCTCCGAACAGACTAATTATCGGCCAAATCATATCGAGTTACAATCGAGAATGACCAATATATCGATACATCGAATCATCCACTATCGAACCCAGTTAGAATTTTCGATTTACGTTGATTAGTTGGCGGTATTTTTGAATTTGAACGATTTTCACGAAATCTGAGCCTATTCACCTCGCTGATTCTATTCACCCCATTTTACGGTACCTACCTAAATAAGAGAAAAGTCTATAATTTCGAATTATTTTTGTTTAATTAATTAATTTATATGGTATAATTACAAAAATTACCATTTTGGGAAAAAATTGTTCTCTTTTCTTTTTTTATTAAGCTCCCAGTTAGCTAAACTAATAGTATGTGGCGTTTTAGCAGATAATAGATTACAGAGAACGTTGGAACGAAGAAAAAATCATGGGATATTCAAATTTTTAGTGGGAGTAAAATTTACGTCGAACGTTTCCATTAAGCGTATGGTGCGGAATGTTTCCATTCCAGGGTTAATAAAGTAATTTCTGTTATGTTTACTGTAAGTTATAGTTTTTCACTCACTCAGATAACTAACTGACTAACATTAAGTCACCAGAGTACTGAAATTCTCATTAGGAAGAGGCAAGTGGAGGGATGATATTCACGAAATTGCGATTTTTCGATATTTTGGTTCATTTAGGGCTTCTTATTGGTACCCAAGCTTTGAATCTTAGTTAAAAAAAACCTTTGTATTTTAATGAACTATAAATTTTGACACCATAGAACAAGTTAGTGGTGCCACTGGTGTGTTTCACCTTGAATGTCTACTCCTACGGACTACTTACCGAAACTACTGATGAAAGTTGTACTGGTACTATCGTTGAAGAAGGGATGGTTTGAGGGGGGGGGGGAGGGATAGAACTCGAAATCGCACGTTTGTTATCTCTGATTATAGATTTTAAGAAGCTGTTTTAATTACTTAGGAATATTTTTGGAGACAGAATTATAAATATCTTCCATTTTCAATCTGTTTTATTTTTCCGACACCTCCCAATCTAATGAATTCTCGTTTTATACACCTCAAGTTATGATTATTCTCTTTTAAAACCAAATTAATCATTTGGGAAAAAATAAAAATCGTCCATGAAAAAAAAGTGACATCTCTGAAATAAAGAAATATTGTCCATGAAAAAAGGGAACAACTCCAAAATCGAAGAAATTCGACAAAAATATCCCCCCCCCCCTCTTCCTCACTAGCGAAAATAATAATTTCGGTCCATGAGCTGTAGAAGCATTAGTACGGGAACAATTTCCCCAAATATCACCAACGTCAGACATGTTGCCATGGAAATAAAGCTATTCGTTCGAGAGGGAAACTTTGAAGGCGATGACCCAAAAATCACTTTTTCCGAGATATATCCCTATTCTAGGATATGTGCGATATCATGAAATCAGAGAAGTCAGAGTGTGCATTCTTTCAATCATCATATTGACGAAACCACAAAAATCCTTATGTGAATACTTCAAAAATAAATTGTTTCATATTGATGTCACACAAAAAAAAAAAATATATATTGGTTTTGTTTACTACTACTGATGATTTTCATTCGAATCAGCGAGGAACGAAAGGTACTACATGGGAATCAGTCTTGAATATTTTATTGAGATCTAAAATAATTTGATAAGCACCAACTTCAAATATAATAAGGCCGAAGTGGACACAATGAGTCCATTACTCATATTAATATTCATGTGGAAGAACATGATATTTTTCTGTAATAAACAGAAGACAGGTAGTTTTAAAAACCATCCTAGGCAAATGAAAACTAGAAAAAAGTACTTGATTCAATCAAACATAGGAACAGTAATTATAAATCCAATTGTCAGGCTTCTTCCTCGAACCATTCACCAGCAAGGCGTCTCTGAAATAATAAATTAGAATCTGTAGGAAAAATCATTTTTGGGGACGTCGCTAACTGAATTTAGGGGACAAAAAAATTTGCTACCGTACCTATGTACTAGCAGATTGAAAGAATGCGGCTGGCCAATTTCCCAAAGGGTATACTTGCTAACATAGACGACTACCTGTTCCAAAATCTTAGGTAGCCTGGTGAGTCGGGCGGGGGAAAGGGCCGAGCCTCCATATCTCACCCTTTTCGTAATCCGGGAATTGAGCATACTCGAGTCATAATGAGGTAGATAATTCGGTAGTTGAGGTAGATAATAAATTGATAGTGATAGTCGAAAATTGATTAAATTTGACGCCCGGTCCCTTAATGCCCTTATTTTTACATTTTTACGGTAAATTAAGGTAGTTACGGTATTTTTATTGACAGGGTAAAAACGCTGCAAATCATTGCTCAAAGGTTTATTATTTTCTGTATAGATCACCCTTCTGTATAGATCACTGGTTCTCCATCAATAGCACCTACCACCATCTGTATTCTCCCTTGACCTTCCCTCTCAAATTTCAGCTTCCTGCGTTCAATAGGATTGAAAATGGCTTCGGAGCTCACTCAGCTGATCAGTGCTCTTCCAGGCGTCTCCAGCATTCGAGGAGATCTTCTTCGCTCTTTAGATCACTGATCAGCTGAGTGAGCTCCGATGCCATTTTCAATCCTATTGAATGGAAGTGCTCTTCCAGGCGTCTCCAGCATTCGAGGAGATCTTCTTCACTCTTCAGATCACTGATCAGCTGAGTGAGCTCCGATGCCATTTTCAATCCTATTGAATGGAACTGCTCTTCCAGGCGTCTCCAGCATTCGAGGAGATCTTCTTCACTCTTCAGATCACTGATCAGCTGAGTGAGCTCCGATGCCATTTTCAATCCTATTGAATGGAAGTGCTCTTCCAGGCGTCTCCAGCATTCGAGGAGATCTTCTTCACTCTTCAGATCACTGATCAGCTGAGTGAGCTCCGATGCCATTTTCAATCCTATTGAATGGAGGTGCTCTTCCAGGCGTCTCCAGCATTCGAGATCTTCTTCACTCTTCAGATCACAGAATAAAGGCAAATTAGACCAACAAAAACCGTAGATATTGTTGAAGCACATGGGTAGTAACGTGGCTGTTGCCTATTGGTTTATTCAATTAAACTGCTGATTTTATTAATAATAAATCGTCGATGAAGTGAGTTTCAGGAGGCACTCATTTCCATGTCGATAGGTACTATTTTTCGAATTGTATGTACCTTGAAACGCGAAACATAAAATTTTTGGTTTGCTTTGAGCAATGGCTTCGGAGCTCACTCAGCTGATCAGTGATCTGAGGAGTGAAGAAGATCTCCTCGAATGCTGGAGACGCCTGGAAGAGCACTTCCATTCAATAGGATTGAAAATGGCTTTGGATCTCACTCAGCTGATCAGTGATCTGAGGAGTGAAGAAGATCTCCTCGAATGCTGGAGACGCCTGGAAGAGCACTTCCATTCAATAGGATTGAAAATGGCTTCGGAGCTCACTCAGCTGATCAGTGATCTGAAGAGTGAAGAAGATCTCCTCGAATGCTGGAGACGCCTGGAAGAGCACTTCCATTCAATAGGATTGAAAATGGCTTCGGAGCTCACTCAGCTGATCAGTGATCTGAGGAGTGAAGAAGATCTCCTCGAATGCTGGAGACGCCCGGAAGAGCACTTCCATTCAATAGGATTGAAAATGGCTTTGGAGCTCACTCAGCTGATCAGTGATCTGAGGAGTGAAGAAGATCTCCTCGAATGCTGGAGACGCCTGGAAGAGCACTTCCATTCAATAGGATTGAAAATGGCTTTGGAGCTCACTCAGCTGATCAGTGATCTGAGGAGTGAAGAAGATCTCCTCGAATGCTGGAGACGCCCGGAAGAGCACTTCCATTCAATAGGATTGAAAATGGCTTCGGAGCTCACTCAGCTGAACAGTAATCTGAGGAGTGAAGAAGATCTCCTCGAATGCTGGAGACGCCTGGAAGAGCACTTCCATTCAATAGGATTGAAAATGGCTTTGGAGCTCACTCAGCTGATCAGTGATCTGAGGAGTGAAGAAGATCTCCTCGAATGCTGGAGACGCCCGGAAGAGCACTTCCATTCAATAGGATTGAAAATGGCTTTGGAGCTCACTCAGCTGATCAGTGATCTGAGGAGTGAAGAAGATCTCCTCGAATGCTGGAGACGCCTGGAAGAGCACTTCCATTCAATAGGATTGAAAATGGCTTTGGAGCTCACTCAGCTGATCAGTGATCTGAGGAGTGAAGAAGATCTCCTCGAATGCTGGAGACGCCCGGAAGAGCACTTCCATTCAATAGGATTGAAAATGGCTTCGGAGCTCACTCAGCTGAACAGTAATCTGAGGAGTGAAGAAGATCTCCTCGAATGCTGGAGACGCCTGGAAGAGCACTTCCATTCAATAGGATTGAAAATGGCTTTGGAGCTCACTCAGCTGATCAGTGATCTGAGGAGTGAAGAAGATCTCCTCGAATGCTGGAGACGCCTGGAAGAGCACTTCCATTCAATAGGATTGAAAATGGCTTCGGAGCTCACTCAGCTGATCAGTGATCTGAGGAGTGAAGAAGATCTCCTCGAATGCTGGAGACGCCTGGAAGAGCACTTCCATTCAATAGGATTGAAAATGGCTTCGGAGCTCACTCAGCTGATCAGTGATCTGAGGTGTGAAGAAGATCTCCTCGAATGCTGGAGACGCCTGGAAGAGCACTTCCATTCAATAGGATTGAAAATGGCTTTGGAGCTCACTCAGCTGAACAGTGATGTGAGGAGTGAAGAAGATCTCCTCGAATGCTGGAGACGCCTGGAAGAGCACTTCCATTCAATAGGATTGAAAATGGCTTCGGAGCTCACTAAGCTGATCAGTGATCTGAAGAGTGAAGAAGCCTTTGAGCAATGATTTGCAGCGTTTTTTACCCACCAACATTATTTTTACCTACCAACTTTTTTTTTACCTACCAGCTAGGTACTACCTACCACACCATACTGGCCTCACACCTTCACAATCAAGTTTATTAGAAAGAACTAAACGCTTCACACTCGATTGGAAAAATAGAAAGCTTCATATGGATATTTGATTACAGGTTACGCAGAAGGCAAAACTGTATACAAATCGCAGAAATGAACAGCGATCGCATTTTAGTCAGATAAAATTTGAACGGCGATTAGACCTCTTTTGCGATTCACACTCATGATTCTGTTATCGAAGGAAAACCTTCAAGTACTCGTAGGGACCGAACGGTTTGTCCTAAAGAGCTCCGGGTGGTCTCAAAAATTTTTTTAAATTCAGTACTATTTAAAATTTGTGAAAAAACGATACGTTTATTTCGAGAGTTTTGAGCTAGGGCACTCTTGAAAATTTCAACCCTTAATTTTCACCCCTTAGAAGTGACTGACATCAACCAAAAGCACAACTAGACCCCAAATGAAGCCCATATTCCAAATTTGAACCAAATCGGTCCAGTGTTGCTAAGAAAAGTGCCGCGTACGGCGTACAGCGGACGGACGGAAATTTTTTGCTTCCTCACTACCGAAGGTAGGGAAGCTTTGTATTCGTGAAAGAAGTGAAAAAAAAATGTCCTCCAAAATCAAAATTTCCACTTGCTTTTTGCGTTTTAGAGCTTCCCGAACAATTTTGGTTCCGTGTCTGTCTGTCTGTCTGTCTGTCTGTCTGTCGGTCTGTCGGTCTGTCTGTGGTCAATCCTTGTCCCGGGCAAAACTATACTAACCTGTGGTCCGATTTTGATGAAATTTTCAGGGATTGTGCTGGTTAGGTCCTAGACGGTCCCCTATAAATTTCAGCACCTTCGGACCAATAGGAGCGAGTGCGCATGCGCAAACGTGAATTTCCTGGAACCTCGGTTTCTCGGTTTCTAATGAACCGATTTTGCTCAAATTTGAAGGTTAGTTAGGGACTAACTTCTAAGAGTTCTATAAGTTTCAATCAAATTGGTCAAGCAATAGCCGCTGCGCATGCAATGGAGAATGCTGTAGGCGCCTGAGTGATCACTGATCAGCTGAGTGAGCTCTAAGGTCATTTTCTCTCCTGTTGAACGCAGAAAGCTGAAATTTGAGAGGCAGGGTCAATGGAGAATGCTGAAGGTGCCTGAGTGGTCACTGATCAGCTGAGTGAGCTCCAAGGCCATTTCCTCTCCTGTTGAACGCAGGAACCTGAAATTTGAGAGGGCGGGTCGATGGAGAATGCTGAAGGCGCCTGAGTGATCACTGATCAGCTGAGTGAGCTCCAAGGCCATTTTCTCTCCTGTTGAACGCAGGAAGCTGAAATTTGAGAGGCAGGGTCAATGGAGAATGCTGAAGGTGCCTGAGTGGTCACTGATCAGCTGAGTGAGCTCCAAGGCCATTTCCTCTCCTGTTGAACGCAGGAACCTGAAATTTGAAAGGGCGGGTCAATGGAGAATGCTGAAGGTGCCTGAGTGGTCACTGATCAGCTGAGTGAGCTTAAATATTACAGTGGAAGAAAGATAAAGAGGGAGAGGGAGCAAAAACCTTTTCAAGGTATGTCACATTTTAGCCATTAGGCTCTAAGCGGAAATCATCCGGGGGTGCAGGGGGCGAAGCCCCCGCCGAGGCGCGCAGCGCCGAGTTTTCGCCAACTGATTCTTTACGTCCCTGTTACAATGAGTGAGGAAGCTATACTGCCCACCCAACTTGGCAGACGTTTTTATTCGATTTTCGTATTCTACGTACCTTGAAACGTAAAACATCAAATTTTGAGGGGGGGTTAAAATTTTTTTTTCTTGCTCGATTCCAAAGGCTTATTATTGAAAATAATAAACCAAAATAGGAGAAAAAACGTCTGCCAAGTTGGGTGGGCAGTATAGCTTCCTCACTCATTGTAACAGGGACGTAAAGAATCAGTTGGCGAAAACTCGGCGCTGCGCGCCTCGGCGGGGGCTTCGCCCCCTGCACCCCCGGATGATTTCCGCTTAGAGCCTAATGGCTAAAATGTGACATACCTTGAAAAGGTTTTTGCTCCCTCTCCCTCTTTATCTTTCTTCCACTGTAATATTTAAGCTCACTCAGCTGATCAGTGACCACTCAGGCACCTTCAGCATTCTCCATTGACCCGCCCTTTCAAATTTCAGGTTCCTGCGTTCAACAGGAGAGGAAATGGCCTTGGAGCTCACTCAGCTGATCAGTGACCACTCAGGCACCTTCAGCATTCTCCATTGACCCTGCCTCTCAAATTTCAGCTTCCTGCGTTCAACAGGAGAGAAAATGGCCTTGGAGCTCACTCAGCTGATCAGTGATCACTCAGGCGCCTTCAGCATTCTCCATTGACCCGCCCTCTCAAATTTCAGGTTCTGCGTTCAACAGGAGAGGAAATGGCCTTGGAGCTCACTCAGCTGATCAGTGACCACTCAGGCACCTTCAGCATTCTCCATTGACCCTGCCTCTCAAATTTCAGCTTTCTGCGTTCAACAGGAGAGAAAATGGCCTTAGAGCTCACTCAGCTGATCAGTGATCACTCAGGCGCCTTCAGCATTCTCCATTGCATGCGCAGCGGCTATTGCTTGACCAATTTGATTGGGTGTCTCTTAGAAGTTAGTCCCTAACTAACCTTCAAATTTGAGCAAAATCGGTTCATTAGAAACCGAGAAACCGAGGTTCCAGGAAATTCACGTTTGCGCATGCGCACTCGCTCCTATTGGTCCGAAGGTGCTGAAATTTATAGGGGACCGTCTAGGACCTAACCAGCACAATCCCTGAAAATTTCATCAAAATCGGACCACAGGTTAGTATAGTTTTGCCCGGGACAAGGATTGACCACAGACAGACCGACAGACCGACAGACAGACAGACAGACAGACAGACAGACAGACACGGAACCAAAATTGTTCGGGAAGCTCTAAAACGCAAAAAGCAAGTGGAAATTTTGATTTTGGAGGACATTTTTTTTTTCACTTCTTTCACGAATACAAAGCTTCCCTACCTTCGGTAGTGAGGAAGCAAAAGAATTGAGATGGAAAAAACTTGGAAAAAATGGTTAACAAAATTGCTAAAAGATATTTTCATACTTGAATTAGTTGTACAGTCGATCTTTGAAGTTTGGCGCATCTGAATATTAGATACCCTGTAAAGAATTGGGAACCACTGCTTTTAGGTCAAACACCAAAGCCCTGGCCTCTACCCGATAAACCAACGCTTTCACTTCGTCATCGGTCGGTAGTCAACAACCCTCAGTCTCATTTTTCCTGGCTTGAGTGGCAGATAGAAGAAGGGCGATGTTTTTGGGACTGTAATACTCATGGACACTTTACCAAGCCATCCGCATTCTTTCAATCTGCAAACAGTACCAAGCTAGGGGAACTTTTCAAGGTTAAAAAAAAGTTCTCCGAAATCTAATATTCCGAAAGCATACTAACGTACAACATTTCATAAACTTTCTGTAATGGGAATAGGAATCCAATGGGGTGACTGAAGGGTCCTTTCGAGGGATTTCATAACACAGGGATGGAAAGAAACGAAAAACGTCGGTCAAGTGGGTGTGGCACATAGCTTCCTCCCGATTGTATGATCCGATGCATAGTAGTTGATCACAAAACATCAATCTATAAGTACCTTCCACTACCCTCATAGGGGACCATCCACACGCTAATCTGAACAATCCTGAGAAATTTTGTTAAAATCGGATGGAAAATGTAGAAGTTTGGCTGTTATAAGGAATTCACATTTGCGCGTGAAGTGAAAACGAAGCTTCCGCTACCTTGGTAGACTCCGAAACAAAAAATTTTCTCCAAAATCAAAATTTCTTCTCGCAATTTAGGTTCAGACCTTTCTGAACAATTTTGGTTCCGTGTCTGTGTGTCATGAAATCCTTGTAACCGGCATAACTATACGAAGTTATTGTCCGATTTCGATGAAATTTTAAGGGACTGTGCGGGTTGGCGTGTAGTAGGTCCCCTATGAAAATCATCGACCCGGACTGATAGTAGCTGCTGCGCATGCGCAATCGTGGATTCTATTTAACAGCTACCTATAATTTCCACATTTTCCATTTGACATCGGTGAAATTTCCAGGAATTAGTATTTAGCTCTACATTCTAAACCTCGACAGAGTAAAACCAACGAATACCGATGATTTCAACGCTCAATCTCGACTTTTTCGAACAATCGAAGGTGAAAACAAGCCTTTGAAGTGGTCGTTTCCCTCAAGTAAACCAACAAGTTTCGATGATTTCAACGTTCAGTCTCGACTTTTTCGAACAATCGAAGGTCTGTCATGAAATCTTTGTAACGGGCAAAACTATTCGAAGTTATTTCAAGATTTCGGTTAGATATTCATGGATATTGAATATCACCAAATTCTGTTTGCATTTTTCCTGAATAGTTATTGTTCTGGGATAGATGAAAATAGGGTTGATTTTGGAAAATAAGTCTCCAGTTATTTTTGGGAGACATTCGAAATCTATTATTTCAATAAATTACAGGGGCAAACGGACCTCTTCAACGTGAAGCGGAAACGCTCGCTGATTGGCTGTTCGGATGGCTTCGGGCTGAAAGTTCGCCGTAGGGGGTTTCCGAGGTGCTGAATCCGATTTTGGGGTCAAAAATAGGAAATTCCGACATGGTGAAATTCCTCATTGAGCGAAATCCCCATGAAAATAATCACACTTCTACAGTTTCTGTCCAATTTCGATGAAATTTTCAGGGATTATGCGGATTGGAGTGTAGATGAAAATCATCGCGCCGGACTGATAGGTACTTACAGATTGATATTTTGAGATAAAATACTATATTTCTAATGTCAAAATTTCAAAATGTCCTTAAAAACCTATATTTTGAGAAATTATGATCACGTTTATTTATATTTTAATCCATTTGGAACCATGGAAAAAGTCAAAAATTGACCCTGGATAACTCAGGGATTTTTTTTTTTTTTTTTCGGGGAATCGCTGGACACCCTATTTGCGCAATTTCTACAATGACTCGTTCAATTCAATTGTTCAAAAAATCGAAAAAAATGCCTCCAAGGTGTCGTCGGATTGAAATACTTGGAAGTTCAGTCCGAACAAGTCATCGACTACGAAGTCATTCTTGTCGCTCATTAAGCAAGACTTGAGCTTCTCCTTTTAGAATCCCTCAACCAAATGGACTCAAGAATTTACAAAAGAAGGAAGTATGAAGAAAGCTAAACAGCAAAGAGACTCGAGGAAATATAATGCTGAAAAACAAGGTGACGATCAATCTTTCATCCTCCCAAGTGCGGCGCTGTATAAACACATTTTTTACCCAATTCCCTTTGATATTTTATCAAATTTTTTTCGCAATTTATTCCCTATATTTTTTTTCTAAAAATCTAAATTTTGGCGATTCTTTAGCCAACTACCCTTTAAAATATATCGAAATAATAATTTCATCAACTTACGATACACCCGTTGTTGTTTCTTGGTTTCAATACGCTCCTGAAAGCCTGCGGAGTTTTCGGAAGGTACTCCACGATGACTCGATCATGAGTCTGGAAAATACAGAAACTAAATCGAATTATTACAACTTGGCTGAATGATGAACATTGAATGTATTTCTAGGATAACCATGTTGGTGGAGGAGAAGTTCAGTAAATCCATTCTGTAAAGCAATATAAATATCTAATATGGACAATGATTGTTGAGATTTAGAGTGAACAACTAGAACACAGTAAATGCATATTATGCTACCACTTCACACAAAGAACGGTGGTAACTATTACACGACGGTTTATTATTTTTCTGTAAAAATTACTCGTCTGCGAAGAACACGGCTTCTTTGAGATACTCCTAGGGAGGTCACGTGTAATCTCGATTAATTTCACGATCAACTCTCATTTCATCAGGGTTCATCGTTCAGAGCTCTGGATGGTTTCATTCATTTCTAAAACTTGAACACTATCCTAAATTGATGAAAAAACGTCAGTAATAATTTATTCATGAATTAAATAATTAATTAACTTCTGTTGACAGACCTCGATGGTGAGACAATAGAGAGTTTTTGGTGCCAAAATCTCACGGGCCCTGTCAGGAGGAGACTAGCGCGAGCAACAGAGGATGCTACCCAGTTGAAGGAGGAAAGACGTTAACTTTGGACAGGGGGGGAATGGAGGCGCTCGTCACGGGTGGGCCTCGAGGAACGGGTGACTGTCTGGGGCACCCTTTCATCGTCGCCCGCTGATGTCGGGAGGCAAATCCATCGTCACCCGCGAACTCCGTGCTTTGTGAAGAGGTTCCACGGGGCCCGTCAGTGGTTTCCAAAAACTCTCTATTGACAACAAGATCTGCCCAAGCAAAATCTGATGTGACCGCTTGGTTTCGGATGAATGGCTTGGCCGTAAATGAGGCTAAAACTACAAATATTTTCTTTGGTTCGAGGAGCCTGTCTTTCTTTGAAAATAATACGCAGCAAGTTGTCGTTCGTCTTTTGACAAAGAAACAATACGGATTAATATCGCCTCGAAAAAGGCAAACACCGCCGCAACCAGAGCTCATCATTCGCCGGGTTTTTTTCCGCGGATAGTGCTATGCAAGCGAATGCCGATTAACAAGCGGGCCGCGAACGAGTGAAACCGTCAAGTCAGCAGACAGCTTCGAACTACAGGTGACCTAATTGCCTTTTATTCTTCTTGTTTTCTCTCATTCCGAAGAACATAATCGCTATCTGGTCGGGGTGTCAAATTATTTCTCATCAAATTTGATGTTCAAAAGAATTCAGGAGAGAGGTCTTACTGCACCTGGATGCAATTGGCTTGGACCTTTTAATCCTTTGGACGCACCACCACCAACGTGTCATTCTGATCAAATTGCTAAAGAGCACGATTTTGACTACAACTACGCAACTAGTGCTAGTGACGTCAGAAAAGCAGACCGACGAGCTCTAGCCGGCTTTGCCGGGGATCTAGTTGTAAACAAGAGCCCCTATGCGTTAATAGGACTAGTTGGGATTGGTGCTAAGTACTGTGTTGAAACAGCTACCGGAGTGATCTACCCAACTGGACTGAACAGATTTACCAAGAAAAAACAAGAAACTTGCAGGGACATTCATATATACCACAATAAGTTAGACTCAATACAGGAGGCAGAGGAAGAGAACAGACAAAATTGTAAAACAGAAATTACAGGGATAACAAACAATCAATCACGATCAGAGCACCTAAGTGGACAAAATACCTCTCTGTTGACAAAACATGGAAGACGAACCCAGGTGACTACGACAGAAAACCCCACTTCATTGACATTGAACAGAAGCAATGAATTAACCTACTATCCCTACAACAAGCCGCTAGGATACAAGGACAAAGACACGTGGACTGAGGGATCAAACCTCCCGGAGGATTGGAGTTGGTTTCATAAGTCTGGAAAAAAGGAACCGTGTAAAACCAGAAGTTCAGTGCACGAAGACAAGAAGCGCAACGTGAGGTCCTGTAAGCTAGTAAATGTTGATAGCATAAAGAAGAAACCTATCCCAGAATCGAAGAAAAAAATTGTACCAGCATCATGTGGTAGACCAGGATGTATCACAGCAAGCGAATCCGACACAACTACGTCCACTCAAGACGAGGACTGGAGTAAGCCATTAAGTTTGGAACAGCGTAAGCAAATTCTGGAGGAGTGTGAGAAGGCCCTTCACACGCCACCACCCTCCAGACCAATTACGCCAACCTTAAACCTCTTGGCTAAAGAGCTGACCTCTTTCGAAAGATTCATCCCACAATTCACGAATCAGAGGACTTATCCGTTGGAGGTGCCTAGAAATCCGTGGAACAGTCAGTCCACCATGGAAGTGCCAGATGGGGCTGCCAAAGCGTGGCGTTGTGCCAATGAAACTTTCGCCGAATGGGGTACATGGAGCCTTGACACCAACAACGTTGCGAAATCAAGGCATCAGGCAACATCTAAATTTATTGAGAAGGTTTTTAGTGCGACGAGTACCTTGTACTCTACAGTTAGAGACCAAAACCGAGAACTAAAGTACCTCAGAGATATAGTTGCACAGAAGCTCGACATGCAACATCAAGCCGTGGTTGCACTCGAAGAGAGAATAGCAGACAAACCTCAGGAAGAATCATTCAGAGGAGAGGATGACGAGAAAATCCTCCAGGGGTTACCACAAGGGCTATCAATGTTGGAAGCAATAATAAGAAACGAGGTTACAACCCTTAGGAGCGAAATGAATGAGGCGATAGGTATTTTAGGAGGCAAGGTCTCATCAATTAAAGGTGAGTTCGAACGTCTGAGGCGCGAGGACCTCATAGCACTGGGACGGAAGGTCGACGTTACAAATCGCCACGTCAAAGAAATATCCAATGAGCGAATCGAGAAACAGGAAGCTTCGAAAAAGACACTCTCTGTTCAGCTACCCCCGTCTGATTCAATAGCTTCAACAGGGGATACCGATACGGATGGGGGCTCCTTTACTCGTGTCTCTAGAAGGAGAAAAATAACTCGGAAACTTGCTAGCGAAAATAAGCAAGATAATCTCCAAAGAGGGAATCTACCAACGTCAAGGGCTCGTTCGGGTGAGCGTCATAGCGAGGAACGTAAGATTCAGCCCAAGAAGCTATACGCCGATGTTTTGTCTCGGTCTAGAAAATGGACAAACCCAAGCAAACCAGATCCCATTATGGTCACCAAAGACCAGGCGCAAGGATGCCCTTTGTCACCGGGATCTATTAAAAAAGCGATGAACAGAGAAATAGATGTCATCTCACTTGGGGTGGGGATAAATTCCTGCAGAAAAGGCCGGGATAAACTCCTGCTTGACCCAAGAAACCATGAAGATAAGGTGATACTCTCACGGGCGCTAAAAGATAAGGGCTTCAATGTGACAAACCCAGTGAAACCTTGGAGACCCTTATTACTGAGGATAAATAAGATTGATAGTTCCTTAGAAGGAACCCAATTAAGCAGAGCAGTATGGAACCAGAATTCGTTCCTCAGAGATCTGATGACTGGCGAGGAGATGGCTGAAGGCTTTGTCCCAGCATTCAGGAAAGGACCAAAGGACTTAGAAGAAGTTACTTGGGTCGTTAAGGTGTCTCCTAAAGTCCGTGACTTATTGTTGGGGGCTCGATACCTTAACATAGGTTTCTCTAGATGCAACGTAAGTGATTTCATTGATGTTAGCAGATGTTACAAATGCCAAGCTTTCGGACACTCGGCGAGCAGATGCAGGGATGAGGAGGACACTTGCGCGAGATGTGCCGGACCTCACAAAACGAGCCAGTGTTCAAGCGAGTTAATGAAGTGCATAAACTGTAAGCGAGCTGGCCTAACACACAACCATCCGGCAACAGACAAAGAATGCCCAGCGTATGAATGGGCCATAAGGAGGTTCGTCAGACAGATAAACGTAAATGGTGCCCTGGAGGAGGCTTCACCATCAAGATGATTAGAATGGACTCCGAAGAACCCCACGCCAGCGACGAACCTGGAAACTTTGATGTGGATCTGAACACCTCTTCTACTACCTATGATACCCTTAGTGATTATGTAAGTAAATATAGTATAGCAAATAATTTGTTTATATTCCACATGAATATTCGTAGCTTAAACAGAAACTTGGATGAAGTTTTGGGCTGGCTAGAGTCAGAGAGATCTAAACCGGACTTTTTAATTTTTACAGAAACGTTTAGTTCCTCTTCGAATACTACAGTTAACATTCCTGGCTTTACCACCTTTTGCTCAGCGTTTTCTCGGAATCGTAATGATGGAGTAGTTATATATGCAAACGAAATTATAAATTGTACCGCCATTACATTAACTATGACTGGAGCTACAGGACTTAACGTTAGCTTTCAAGTTGGCTCCGAAACCTTCAACATAATTGGAATTTATAGAACTCCTTCTCTAATACAGAGCGAAATCTTCCTTTTCATCTCGCAGCTAAAATCCAACCTCGAGAATCTGACGAGTAATCATACATTTATTTTTGGTGACTTCAATTTGGATCTGCTAAGTAAAAATGACAGTATTGACAGTTATATAGACACCCTATTATCGTTGGGATACATAGGTTTAATAAATGAACCTACACGTATTCAGGGATCCTCAAAAACAGCTATAGACCATATATTTGCAAACTCCAAATTACTTGATCTGGCACCAGCAATAATTAAGAGCTCGATTACAGATCATTTTTCAACGGCTCTTTTCATACCCACCAATAATCGTTTAAATAGGAAGAGATCCGAGATCGTGAAAAAAATAGACCAAGATAAACTTGGATTATTACTCTCCGATATTGACTGGACATCTATATTAGATAGTAGCAATGTAAACTATACGGCAACTCAATTTATACAAATATTGAATACTGCAGTCTCTGCTGCAACAGAACTTAAAAAGATCCCCACCAGGGAAGTCAAACTAACCCCTTGGATTACAAAAGGACTGATAAAATCAATAAGGACAAGAGACAAACTAAAAAAACTCTCCGTACGGAACCCATCTAACCAAGAGCTGAAAACAAAATTCAACCAATATAGGAATAGAATTAAGGAATTAACCAGAGCTGCCAAAAAGAGCTACTATGCTGGAATTATAGAGAAAGCTGAAGGAAACTCGAAAAAAACATGGGATGCGGTGAAATCAGCCATTCAAGGCACAAATCAAACAAATAGGATTGAATGCCCACTAGTCAAAGAAATAATGAAAAACAAAAATATCCCCCACAAAGAAGCACAAAAAGAAGCCTGCGACTCACTAAATACGTTTTTCTCTCAAGTTGGAAAGAAGCTCTTCGCTAACTTTCCATGTATGCACCAAAAAACAAAACCTCCCATTCTAAAAACAACAGATTTCGCTCTCGTCTTGGACAGCATGACGGACACTGACCTAGAAAAAATCTTACAATCTATGAAGGGAAATTCAGCTCCCGGAATAGATGGAATCCAGGTGGGGCTGATAAAAAACCATATTAGTATTCTTAAAGAACCTCTCCTTCACATATACAATCTTAGTCTTTCAACATCCACATTTCCCGAAGCCTTCAAAGCAGCAAAAGTAATCCCTCTCTTCAAAGGGGGAGAATTGGGTGATTTTGGGAATTACAGACCCATCTCCATGTTGAGCACGCTATCAAAAATATTAGAAAAATTTGTC
The DNA here is from genome assembly GCA_009739505.2 of Apolygus lucorum. Classification (NCBI taxonomy): domain Eukaryota; kingdom Metazoa; phylum Arthropoda; class Insecta; order Hemiptera; family Miridae; genus Apolygus; species Apolygus lucorum. The sequence continues at coordinate 4,678,010 of CM019183.2, forward strand.
AAAAACCAGTTGTATTCATACCTTGAAGGAAATAAATTATTAAACCCCAATCAATTCGGTTTCCGAAAAAATATGGGAGTAAATGATGCACTATTTTCCCTAACTACTGACCTCTACAAAATAAGGGACAACAACCAGAAAGGTGTACTAATACTGCTTGATATAGCAAAAGCTTTTGACGCAATTCCTAGGGAATCACTAATGCACAAATTGGAGAGTCTTGGAATCATGGGGCCTACCCTGAAATGGTTCAGGAGCTACTTGACTGACAGAAGGCAGATAGTCTCAATTGGCGACTGTACCAGTGGGGAATCCATTAATGATTTTGGGGTCGTTCAAGGAAGTACATTAGGACCAATACTATTTTTAATATATATAAATGAAGTAGCACATTTAGATTTACCTAACTCGAAATTATATTTATTTGCTGATGACACAGCAGTACTCTGTGAAGGTGACACTTGGGAAAACGTTTTCAGCAACGCCAACCAGGTTATAAATCAAGTAGGGAAATGGTTTCACAAGAATTATCTCACATTGAATGCTAACAAGACCAAACTGATAGTTTACGGAGGAAATAAGTCACAAATTGAGGAAAAACACTTGAAAATCATCCTGCACTCTTGTGTAGAAGATCCAATATGCTCATGTGATCCGATAGAAAGAGTTGCAAGGCATAAGTATCTGGGGCTAGTTCTGGATGAAGAGCTTAAGTGGAAGCCCCATATAGACTATATCCATGATAAGATTAGGAAATATATATATATATTCTACAATGTTAGACACACGCTCCCGAAGCAAACAATAAAACTTATATATTATGCCATGTTGCAATCTGTATTGCAGTATGGCATAATAGCATGGGGAGGAACGTATTCCACCCATATAAATAAGTTACATGTTCGGCAGAAAATTATTATAAAAATGATGTTGTCATTACCGCGTAGGACCCCTTCCGTAGATCTATTTGATATTGCTAAGGTATTTACTATTAGACAACTTTATCTGAAAAATCTACTATTGCAATTCTTTAGGACACCCAACATAATTGAAGTTTCTCGAAGGGATCCGAAATACGATACTAGATATGCCGCCGCAGGGAATGTAATTGGCCCTAGACCTAGACTGACTCTGACAACGCACAGCCCGATCTTCATTCTACATTTGATACACCGAGAAATTGTTTGTAGCATGAAAAGTCCCCAGAAGTTTACTAGACCAAAATACAAAAAGCAAGTGTTAAGTTGGCTAGTTACAGAAGGGGGCTTTAGATGCGAAAGGCTATTAAACAGCATATATGTATAGGAGACTATTTAATTTTAGAGATTATCAAAGTTAGAGAATATTAAAGTAAGTTAGTATATGTAGGAGTTTATCAAAATGCGTCCTTAATTCTGTCCAATCATATATTGTTTATTAATTTACTTATTACTGTAATTGTAAAGTATACATCAATTTATTTACCGATATGGAGCGATTTTGCAAAGATCCTACCCTACAACACGGGCCAAGCCTAATGTCGGGTAGGGAATCTGAGCAAATTGCATCCCTTCATGCATTTATATTATTGTAAAAGTGTACAAAATGGCGAAATAAATATATATATCTATCTATCTATCTATATCTATCAAGTTAATATTCTGGGAGTTCAAGTGGACCCAAAGCTTAATTGGGATGCGCACTGCTTGAGCTTGGCAAACCTTTTGAATAGCTCCACATTTCTGATCCGTAGACTTGCTGATAAATTGTCAGGAAAAGCAGTCCTTGCAGCATTCCATGCAGTCTTTCTTAGCAAAGCTTCCTATGCTATTGTTTGCTGGGGTCATTGTCCGTCAGCTAAAATTATTTTTGGATGTCAGAGAAGAGCGCTCCGAGTTGTTTCAGGACTCAGTTACAGAGCTGACTGCAGAGAGGCCTTCATTAATTTAAAAGTTTTGACAATCCCTGCTATTTAAATTCTGGAATGCTGTGTCTACATACACTCAAATATTGATAAGTTTCACACTGCAACTCACAACTATGGTACTAGGAATGTTCTAGCTTTGACAGTTCCGTTTACCAGGTTGAACTGTTCAAGAAACGCTACCAGATGGTGGGGGATTAAATTTTATAATGCGATCCCGAATGAACTAAAAGAATTTGAAAAAAATAAATTCAAGCAGAAAATTGGTATTTTCTTGCGCGAACTTGCTCCCTATACATTTGATGAATTTTTTGAAGCTATTAAACAAGCTAAATCTTATTCTTAATTTATTGATTAATACCTTAGTTATTTTATTTTATGACGTGCTGCTGCCTGAGGAACATTTATCAAAGTACTCAGTTCAGTCAAGCTTATATTTATGTAGGAATTTATTTATTTATTAATGTGATGTTTTGTGATAATAGTAACAATGCTGTGATATTAGGATAGGGTATGTGATATAACTATAGGGTATAATTATTGTTTTCATTTGAGTGGTTTTTCTGTTATTTATTGTTAGTATTTTAGATTTTTTGAAAATTTTATTTGATCTTTCAGTTGCTTTTCTAGTCAGTTTGTTTTTAGTCATGATTATAGTTACCACTCTTGTTAAATTGTTGATTCCTCCCGTATGTGGGCGTTGGCTGCGGGGTCTGGGTCGGGGGGTCTTGGCCGGCCTGGGGGCGGCCCCCTTGATGGTTTTCCCCGTGCAACGTTTGCACCGCAGACAAGACCGTTGCCCGGTATGGGTACACGGTCCGGGAGCCGCCATGGTGGGTGGGTCCGGGCCCGGCTGGGTGCCTTCCGGCTGGGCTCCGCTGCCTTTGTCTTCTGGAGGATGTGATCGTTCTTTTTTTTACCCGTGTGCCCTTTCTAATGTCCCATTGTTTTGTTTAACCCTATTACACTGTTGTTTTGTTTTATATTTATATTTTATTGACTATTGTCGATGCACTTTGTGTGGAGTGACAAATAAAAAACATTCATTCATTCATTCATTAATTATCCTCATAGGAAGCAAACGGTTGGTTCCATGGAGATCTGGTGGTGTCGACAAATTCAAAAAATTAAAATTTAAATTGATGAAAAACAACCTGTATATTGAAAGTTTTCAAACTAGGGCGTTTTGAAAATGTTTTCCCCCAATGGGGTATTTCGGTGGGTCGGAAATTCAGGTTTTTGACCTCAAATTTGGATTCAGTACCCTTGAAAACCTATATAATACAACTTTAAGCCCAATGATACTATAACATGTGGTAGAAAAATTAATTAAAGAGATTACACGTTTGAAAAAGGCGGGCCGCTATAAATGCACACACACTAGGCAAGGACTATGCCGCGGACTACACCGCGCACGTGTGTGAGTAATATTTTGTAGTATCCAAGACGTCCTCCGAGGGTTTCTGTGCATGGATACTTTTTTCAAAGACAGTTGGCTAGCTACGTCACGATTGGCTAGCTACGTCACACCGTTCAAATCTTCAACTTTCCTTAGCTTCTCTGATTTTTTAAAAACATTTTCTCGACGAACAGACCCGATTACCGTTATTCCTGAGCCTTACTCTTTTGAAAAAAAAATAATAATAATAATAAAAAAATTGACTGAGATACTCCATTATTACCTCTTAGAAGTGACTGACAATAATCAAAACCTTCGGGGAACAACTAGACCCCAAATGGAACCAATATACCAAATTTCGTCAAACATTTCGTGTACCCAAGGTAGCTAAGAAAAATGTTCATTCGATTTTTGGATTTTACTATTAGGAAACGTAAACTATCAAATTTTGTAAAGGTGAAAACAATTGTTTTGGTCGATTATCAAGGTTTATTAATGAAAATAAAACACCAAAATCGTCGCTAATTTAAATGAGGTAATCAAAAGTTATCGAGCTACGGCGTTTTGAAACTTTTTTCTTCCAATTTTTACCCCTTAGACGTGATTAACAATAACCAAAAGCTTTGGAGCACAGCCCCCAAGTGGAGACCATGTACCACATTTGCGTAGGAAGTGGACAAAACGCCGCATACAGCAGGGGCGACTACTGATAGGAGCATAGGCGCATGTGCACCCCCAGCCAATTAAAAAAAAAAAAAATACAAAGTTCGTTCCTATTTGTTTGAAGAGTAATTGGCTAGTGACAGAAGACTCGATCGTAGGTACTTGTCTAGTTGAAACTACGCGCGAAAACAGAGGGGGGGAGCTCTGTCTTTCTTGACCAATCACACCCATTAGGAGCATCTGTTTCGATCTGCTCCATTTCTGGGGAGGGTGACGTCATGGTGACGTGTTTCGAGGGAGGCAGGCATGTGAGATTGACCAACCAGAGAGCATGAAATGTGCCTTGGTTTGCAAAACTGAATCGTTGCTCCCCCGTCAGAGAGCTCTGCAATCTGGGTTTCCTTATCGAGTAATAAGTAAACACAGAGTACCGGAGGCAAACAAAACTGATAAGGGATTTCCATTTTTCGTTTTCAGTCCACCGATTTGTTCAAAGTATTGTGATTATTTAGGGGTGTTGTAGGTACGATGAAGAATTTGGTGCATTACATTAAACTATTCGCGTGTTTTCGGGTGTGGAAAAGTGCGACATTCGAGAAACTGGCCCTTGCTGTCTCTACCTGGACTCCAGCAGACGTTGAAATTTAAAAATCGTGCAGATTCGTACCGTAAGTTTAAAGTCGAATATTATAAGAAAGTAGATTGGCTTTGTGGGTGTGAAGTGACTAACAAATTATTTTGCTTTGCTTGTCTACTTTGTTCTACCAACCGAAATAAGGCATGGGCTAGAGACGGCATAAGTGATCTGGCCCATGATTAGCCAAAAAAAAATTGAAAAACGCATTGGCTGTCTCCCATAAGAACGCTCTGGTATATTTGCGTTTAATGGGTCGTCAAAATATAATGCAAAAACTCGACAGTGCATATCGTCTTAATCTGATGCAAAAAACGAAACGGTTAAGAAAAGTAGGTACATTTTATCTCGAATCATTGATTGTATCAAGTACTGTGGTGTTTTCGAGCTAGCCTTGCGTTGATGAGAGGGAGGATACTTCGAATCCTGGAGTCTTCAAGGGGCTCGTAAATTTTTCTTCCTAGTTGGACGATGTTTTGAACTGTCACAGGCAAATACACATTTCAGCTATTGCAATAAGATGGGTGCTTTTCTTGGGTTTAAACCTTTGATGATTAAGGGCCCGTTTATCAATTGGAAAGGTATACTCTAGGTAAGCCTCAGATAGTTACCTCGACTTTACCTATGCCAAGCGGTCAACTTCGTGGGGTCGTTTATCAATCAACATTTATCCCTCAGGTAGCTCTTCCTCGGGTAGGTATTCCCCAGATAACTTGGTCTGAGGGAAAAAGTGGTACCATCACAACAACGCTGATTCCCCCACATTTCAGCATTTCAACACTGGTTTTTTCATCCTTTTTTGTAGGTTTTTCAGTAAAATAGTAGAGGTTAGACAATCCCTGCGAAGTATATTTTGTTTAAAATCCGAGTTTTCTCATTTTTGTTCGCGGAAAACGTCTGAAACTTCAGATGGTAAGTACCTTCTATTTTTGAAATACTATTTTTCTACTGATTTTATCATTTTTTAATAATAAATGTATGATAGCTACAGGTATGATTCAGGTGTTAAATGAAGCTGATTACAATCTATTCAAATTTCTCTCTTTACTTCTATCTAAAATCAGTAGTTTTGCGAATGAGAGGCTCAATACACTGCCTTTAAACAAAAATTTCACTGTTTGGATAAAATTACCCATTTTTAAATTGCTGAATCTCCGTTATTATCCAACCTATGAAGCTCAGGTCGATCTTAACTGTCACCAATGGGCACTAATGGGTTAATGTACTTAGGAAAGTTACTGCGCATAAATGATTAATATTATCATAGATTAGAAGTTGAAGTTAAAAAACTGAAGAAAAAATTTCTCAGTTTTTAGTGCATTATGGGGTCCTAACAACATACAGAAAAATCGTAGATACCCCCCGATGTTTGGCATTTTTTGTGTAAATTGACTGGTCTAAATGTCTAAACTTGAAATCAATTTTCTCGTAATTTATTTTTGGGACATAGCACCTTCTTTCACTTGTATTTATTTATTAATAAATGATTTATTTGATAATACAATACGAGTTATTTGTATCAATATTTTTCAGATACGTGTTAACTAACATGATTTTCTTTTTCTGTGCAGGTGAGGGAGACTGAAGAATGAAAAATAAGTAAAAAAGAATGAATTTTTTACTTTTTTCTTGTAATTACTGAAAGTATTATAAAACATCAATTAAAATTATTGTTATTACATGCTATGAATATTGTAATAAACTTGAAATATATGCTCAGCATATTTTTATATTTCTACCCGTCAAACCTCTCAGTACATTTTCCTAAATTCTCTCACACCATTGTTGCAAAATACTCATGAACGAGACGATCCCTAGCTGCACTGGTGTAGTCTTCAAGGTGTTCATCAGGTATGAAAACATCATTAGTTAGTATTTTCTTCGAAAAGTATGCTTATTTCTGGATCCGTATGAGGTAGGTTGTCCCTGTGCAAAGCGGAGTACTGCTGTCACCAAAATAAACATGGTCGTCGTCGAAAGTTTCAGTCGTATTCCAATAATAATTCCGATTAATTATGGGATCCTTCTGTTCCACACTCCGTATTGTCGTTCCATTGGTATTATTGGAATCTACTCACCAAGGCCATAGAATTTGAGTATGAAGAGAAGTATCGATATGGAGTGATTTCTGTCATTGTGAATTTCAATTTTCTCATCTATCGACTACAACAGAGACGGTTATAGGGTTATAGAAGACGGTTTCCTAGGAGAGTCGGTATGAAATTTGAAAATTTCATGAAAATAGGTATGAAATTTGACATCCAGCATGTTGAAATAGTCAGGACGAGGTCGAAACGTATTAATATGACCATACTCGAGAAATTAAACTATTTCCTCATCTGAAAAATCCGAAACTATCAATAATCTAGGTATGTTGTGGAACATTATGAAGTGCGAAAGAATCACAAATAATTATGAATACGAATCAAGGCCAATATGGATTCCAAATCACGACAAAATGGAAGTTACCCAAGGAATAATGCCTTTACCGGAACCTCGGATCTCCAGGCAAAGTTATCCAGCAGAAAGCGCTACCTGGGGGTTAAAAGTGCGTTGATAAACGACCTGTTTGGTTTGCCCGAGAGGTTATCCGAGGCAGACACCTACCCAGGCTTTACCTGAGCTTTGATAAACCGCCCCTAAGTATTTCAGAATTTCTGTTAACCACTAGAGAAGATTTTTCGTGTCTATTGTACCTACGTATTTAGTACCGTTTGCAATTTTAAGATGAAAAAGTTACCAAGATTTATCCCATTTGCATATCGTTGACATTTCTATTTGGCAAAGAAAAGCACCTATTCTGTCCCTTCTCGATAGCCTCTCCTGATCTCTGTGCACCCCCTGAGTTTCGGGGCAGGAGCCACCACTGGCATACAGCCGGACGGATTTTTCTTTAAATTTTTTTATTCTACGTACGTTTTCGAGGAAAGTTAACAATTTTTTCTCCTTCGATTCCAAAGGTTCATTATCGAAAACAATAAACCAGAAGACTGGAAGTGTTTCTGCGTCCTTCCTCCAATACACTCGTAAAAATACAAAAGCTAAACATACTTCGGGGAATGGCACGAATTGAGAGCGCGCGTTGCCGATCCTCAGCGCCAACTGGGACACCTTCTGTCCATTAGAAGTTTTTCTTCTTCTGAGCAGCTGAGGAACATGTCGCTTCGAAGCCTGATCGATAGGTCTTCCATCCCAGGCCACGTTGGCAGAATTGTTCTCCAACGTCATGATGAATGCTGCGTCGATTTGCGGCCTGATTTTATTCACGTCAATACCTGAAAAGCTGGCATTTTAGTAGCGAGTTTGTTTTGTAAATACGATTCAGTTGTAAGAAGGCTGATTTTCATTGGTTGGTGATATCAGTCTCATTATCATCGGTTTGGTGACATCAGTCAGATTATCATCGGCCTATGATAACACTCTAGCATTATTTGTCTGTGATATCTGTCTGATAATAATCATCGGTAATATTAGTTTAATAATTGTCAAGGGTCTGTGATGACTGTCTAGCATTTGTATGAAATATCTCTCTAATATTCATCTGTAGGTGATATCAATCAGCTTATCATCGGCTTGTGATATCAGTGTGATAGTCATCTATCTGTGATTATCTGACTAATTAGCATCAATCAGTGATTATCAGTCTATTTGTCGATCAATACCGGTCGATTGGCGCAGTTTGTTTCATCAGGTTGTTGGCTGGTTGTTGATCAAGGTTGTTGGCTTTAGTAGAAGATTTTCATTAATAATCTCATCTAACATCTTCAAATGAGGAATTTCACCGAATTCTGTTTGCATTTTTCCTGAATAGTTAATGGTGTGGGATAGATGAAAATCGGGCTGATTTCGGAAAATAAGTCTCCTGTTATTTTTGGGAGACAATCAAAATTTTTGATTTCAAAACTAACTGGGGAAATGGACGTGCAGCGGGAACGCTCGCTGATTGGGCTGTTCGGATCGCCGTCTCCTCCCAGTGTTGCCCATTGGGACGACGAAATCGTGTTTTCTAAGAGAAAAGTTATCAAACAAAAACAGGGGAAACCTAATTTTCCCCACCTTGCTTTTACAATTTTTTTTTTCAGTTTTTCGATTTCGAACTTTACTGTTTCGTGAAATTTTGCATCTGGGGACTATAGATTTCTCGATCTCAGCGCTTCAAGCGGCCATGAATGAACTATTCCAGGATGACGTCATTTTCCCGGTTTTTTCAAACATTCGTATTTTCTACACTGTTTTGTTTATCCGTAAATTAGGAAGTTCGGGCTGAAAGTTTGCCTTAGGAGGTTTTTCGAGGTGCTGAATCCGATTTTGGGATCAAAAATAGGAAATTCCAACATGGTGAAATTCCTCATTAGCCTAGAAGGAAAACAGTAAGTAACCCAGGAGTTACGTTTACCTTAAGGTAATGTAAGTCCACGGATTCGAAATTGGTGTCCCGAATTTGTGAGCTCCTGGAGACCACCAAATTCGAGAGTATAGTCACTAGTTGCAAATTGGATTAATTGATAATATTTGTGGAGGATTTGTAACAATAATGATGCATAATGTACAATAACTACACATGTAAAGTAATTGTTTCTACAATTATGTATAGTTAAACGAACAGATAAGTTCTAGATTGCCCCCTAGATGATCCCATAAATATAACCGCCATCAAACCTACAGTAGCTAGTTCACATGGAAACATGAGTTTCCTTCAACATTAATTCCTCAAGATTTTGGAGGTGGGCCTTGTTGTAGTCACTAATAAGTTATAATATTTTGATTACCAACACAACACCACCATTCATATTAATTTAACACCCGTTTAACCCTGAATTGACAAACACTTTGTCTTTTGAATTTGCCGAAGCAAATCGTTCTCTCATTATTTGCTATAACATTTCATAAACATTCTAAAATATCTACTTCACATTTTAATAGGCCCTGGAAATGAACCTTTCCAACTCGGGAGCATCTAGAGGAAGAAAGTGGTGGAACTGCGTGAGCACTGCCTAGCAAAGATAAGATAAACCTTCCAGAGCTCAAAAACCTAGGTTATCTCTCTTATCAGTTGGCTTACACTATGTAGGTATCGTTTGTTGAATTTCTAATTCTTTCGTGAATAGTAGAATGCTTTAAAAATTAATGTTGTTTACCTACGAGTACATAAATTTTCATTTCAGACTGAATGCCTTTCCTATTGATGCCTCAAACAGATTTGATTGCCTTTTTCATTGAGGGCAAATTTCTGGTTTCCTATAGATTAGGCAGGGATTTACAGACATTACCACTGGTCGATAACGGAGGAGCATCCATCTTGCCATAATAGAAGAGAAGGTTCATCTAATCGTCGCTAGATAGCGCTCGGGCTGTTCCACCACTTTCTCTCCCTAGATGTTCCTTTCCAACTCCCCCCCCCCCCCCACTTAATGGTGTCAAAGAGAACACAAAAAAAAGTTATCGAAAGGTGAATTCTATCATAAGTTTTATGAACAGATGGTTGATTTAAGAAGGAAATTTGAATGAGATGAATATCAAGTCAATGGTCACAGTGGTTTCTAATGAGAATACGAAATCGGCATTGTTGGTCCCTTAACAAACTTTACCTATTTTCAACTCTTCGTGTTCAGTCTTTCACCTTTTCAGTTTTGACCTACAATAACAGTGTACAGCAATCTCCTAAACTGTAAGGTACCGTCTCGATCTCATTTTAACCCTCCAGTGGTGGACCCCTCTTCTCATCCCACAAATGTTCAACTCAAGAGTGCGGCGCTCATTCGGTACTTCCTTCCGAATAAATCAATATTTATAATATTTTTGAATAATTTTCAGTCTGAATGTGATATTCAACTCATCTCCTGGTGTATCCGAAGGTGTTCAACAAAAAACATATTGGTAAAAACAGTTTTTTTATCAAACTCAAAAATACGTATCGGTAAAAAAAGGTTTTTTTTATCATTACATTTTTTTATGTTGTTGTTTACCCTTGTATGTACCTACTCCAGCTGTGCCCTTTGAATACTAAACGTTTTTATATCCCAGAGTTGCATTCACCAGTGGTAAGGAAGGTGGTACAAAAGTTTAAGAATTTTGATATTGAAATGATAAACCTTGACATAGAATTGGAAAAATCTGAATTTGGGTTAGAAAATCCCGATTTTGACCTCAACCCATTGCAGCCATTACTTGGGGTCAAAAGAGCGCTCAGTCATTTTAAACAAGATTAAAAAAAAAATAAAAAATAAAAAACACACACAAAGGGTAGACGGCGGAGCAATCTGAAACTTTCACGGTTTGAGCGAGAACCTGTTGCATACTCATACTAACTCCTGAGCGGGTTGGAGGACCGAGAGGAGGGAACTGTGAATCACAGCCCTCAGGATAGCCATTGTGAACCAAAGTATTCGAAAAATTGGTCGAGGGAACTCCGCGCTCCGGGGTCTGCCATTAGAGGGTTAAGGAAAAAAATCAGTTAACCAGGTTGTCCGATGAAAACTGTCAAAAATAATATTTGATAACAAATTATTCTTTTTATGAAGATCGTCAGTCTGCAATAATAGACAGGCTCTCTAGTTTCCGAGTTGTGAGAACAAAGAAATCAATTAATTCATCTTCGTGGGCGTTTTCAAGAATTTCTTCCGGATCGCAAAACTTCCCTCGGGTAAGAAAAGAACCTAAACAAATAACGTCAAATTAAAGCAAGAGATATCCACCGGGCTTTTTTCGTTCCGAAGAAATGATTTTGTTGAAATATTCCGGGCTTTCTTCGTTTAAATTCTTCCAAGGTGCGTGAAAGAGAAGTTCGAGAGATCGGGGGAAGAGGAGGGAGTAATGATGAATTTAACATGAGGAGGAGTGACAAAACTAGGTTAATCCCTCCGTGGAAATGTAACGGAGTTTTCGTCTGATTAAACGAGTCTTTGATGTTTCAAGCCTCCGGTGCCTGACGGTAATTTATTTCTTGTCAAGTCGAACGACCTCTGAAGATCTTCCTACCCCCAATAGTGAGTAGGTAAGTTTCCTGGAATAATTCCATACCTAATATGGCTTTCTGAATAATATTAAAATCGAAAGGAATCGAACCAGAATGATATTGAGGCCATAATTCCCTTATCTCTGGATAAATTCCGTTCGTTGATAGAAATTATCATCACTCAAGACCATAAAATGAGGTAATGAGGATTAGGGAATTAGCATTTTTGAAATGTCCCTTGAAACTACGAGGCGTCATTATGAAATTAATCATTATGAGATCGAATGTGTAGCCTGAGCTACCAAGGTGTGCACTACATCACCGGAATCAAAAATTGAGTGGGCTTCGCAGTCTTCAATTTTTAAATTAATTTGTATGGTTTTGTTTTTGACAGACTCAAACATCTTTTTAATTGAGTAGTTAGAAGAAACTGCAGGATTATTTTCTACGTTCTTGTTTCTGGGAAAATTAAGTGAAATTTATCATTATAATGTATAATATAATTTATCATGTCATCTAAACTTGAGTTATATTTTCAACAAATTGTTGGAGAGTAAAGAAGTTTCTTTTGGTCAACTGTTCTTACTCATTTAACGATTTTATAGAATAAGCTGCCAGCGCATCATAGAAGGACAGTAGAGCGTTCTGTGTCCCAGATCTTTGAGTCGAATTCAGGTGAAAAATGTAGAAGTTATGGCTGTTACAAGTGTTCAAAGTTTGCGCATGCGCAACTACTAACGATTTAGAGGCAATTATTTTCATAGGTCTGCTGGTTCAATAAACTTTTCATAGTTTTGCCTATTACAAGGATTTTATGACAGACAGACACATACAGACACGAAACAATGCTTCCACTACCTTGGTAGACTCGGAAGCAAAAACCTCTTTTTCTCTGATTCTCTTTTTCTGTTAATTTAGGAAAATGAGGATCCTCTTATTATTGGGCGACATGATAAAATGTATGATTTCAAAAAACAACCAGAAAAACGAAACCCTACCTACCATTGATCTACGAGTGTTTCCCAATTTAAGAAAATTCAAGGGAAAAGTTACTGAACACGGAAACAGTGAGATCCTCATTTTAGGACATCTGCGGTTAGACTCGATTTTTTTCAATTCGTTTAGTGTTGCATCTGACGACTATCCGAAGTGAGACCTCACAATCTCAGCGCTCCAAGCGACCAGTACACAAACTATTCTGGGTAAACGCCATCATAAAATGACAACTGATTATTTTAAATGGCCATATTTTTTACAGTTTTTTTTAAATCAGTAAACTATGGGCTGAAAGATTGCTGTAAGCGGCTAGAATGTGTTGATTTTGAAGTCGAATTTTGGCTCAGATCAAGAAATAAATCGTCCAATCAATACTCTACTACGGTGATTCTAGTACGATAATTTATAAATATTATCTGTTATTTTATTTACATACAACTAACATGGGGAGAACCACATTTTTGGTGTTTTGTACTTAAGGCACTCTTCTCGGCGCGTTTCCCAAGAATTTTTTCCTAGATGAGTAGTTTTTGTGTGAGCAATTTTTCGAAAATCATCGAAAGGTCATTCATGGGCTCAAAACCACGTATATGACTTGTTTGATTTTTTTTTTTCACACATTATTAACTAGTCACTCTCATTAGGGACGAAACGAAGTCTCAAATTTGAAATTTTTCACCTCAAGTTTATCACTGACAATACTCTAGCACATTACGGTCTTGTAGAAATTCATCTTGTCATACGTGGAGAAATTGTGGAGGAGAATGTTCAGACAAATTCTAAGGCGGTCTTCAAAATATCTGTTATCTGCCATATCAATTTCTCCAAGTTCCCTCAACCTCCAATACTAATCATAGAAAAAACATGGAATTTTCAACAATAGACAAGGTTCGCACAATTGTTGCAGATCCAAGGAGGACAAACTGCGCCAATGTTTTTGTAAACTCGCAAGTATTTGGAAGCATTTAATATAAGGAGGTAGGAACTTGCCTAATTCGTGGAGTTTGTTGAGTACGAAATGTTCTCTCTTCCCAATCGTACAGTGGCAGTTATAGTTGTGGAACTTGCAAGTCTCTGAGAGATACTCTTTGGGCATCCTTTGGAAGACGTACTGAGTGATCACATCGTACAGAACGTCTACGAGAGATGGGTCATCGTTATCGAGTTTTCCCCTGAAAATGCAAAAAAAAAAGCCAATAACAAAAGTTGAATTTGTGACCAATGATTGAAGAAACCAGTCTTCAAATAAAGACTGTAATGTCATGTACTTTGGTGAAATTTGGAAAATATATTACTACTGGGAAGTTTGCTGTGTCATCTGACTTACTGAAGTTACTATTGACTTAGAGTTTTTTATTCCGACTATAACATTACAGAAGATAAGTATGTATAGGAAATTGAGACGGTAGGAAATTTAGCTCTGATCTACACAAAACAAACTTACTAAATTTTCGAGTAAAAGTGTCTGGTCTACACAAAAGCTGGCGAAGGCTTCTAGTCACCTTCTGGTCTCCACAAAACCAGGTTACCTTCTGGTCTACACAAAACCAGCTTATCAGGAGATGGTGAAGGCTTCTAGTCTACACAAAACCTGGTCACCTTCTGGTCTTGATACTACTGAAGAATTTGCTCTGTGAGATAGAGGTTGTTGAACAGACTCAAAAGTACGCCTTACGGTGGACGGACAGACAATTTTTTATTCGTATCTTGGATTCTACGTAATTACGTTTAGAAACGTAAACCACCAAATTTTGAGGGAGGGGGGGTTAAATTTTTTTGGTAAAAGTTTTCCCTATAAGAATAATTTGAGTTGAACCTCACGGAATCAGGGGATGAGAAGACTGCTATTCAAATATCCTGAAAGCGGTATTTTGGATAAGTCTTCCGAGAGTCATGAGGTAGGATTCATGAAGCTAATTTTACAAAGAAGATGAGCAGTTTTCGACAAACCTGCGATTATGATTCTTTCGTCGTCTTTTCTCACAGCCCGAAGACCCAAGAGGCAAAATGCCTTGAAACTCACGACTGAAAGAAGAGCAATTCGCCTGCCTCTCTTCGCCCGTCATATCATAGTTTCCCTAACTCCTTTTCTCAGGAATACCTAAAGAAGTTGTTCTCGGTATACTAGCACCTTCATTCGAGTCCAGAAAACTTGTATTCTTATTCAAGCTCTCACCTACACGACCTCCTCCAACCTTCCTGATCATCAAAATTGATTTCGAGCTGGGTGATCATCCTAATTAGCACAGCACCAGCAATTAACGGTTTCGAGCCGGATTTACCAAAGTCGATTTTAAACATCGCAAATGGTTGTTTTGTAGAAACATACAAATTTTAAAATTAAGAAAGACGTTCTTTGGTACAAACTGAACCATTTAGCAAGTAAATATTTGAAGGGAAGGCTCAATATTTCGCTACTACTTAGAAAATATTTGTATCAGTGTAGCAGGTAAAAAAAAAATCGTTTCAAGCTTTTTGAACTATTTTCTCTCTGAGGTTATTTTCAGGATTTGTATCAAAGATCCACTACCAATGGTTGGAGTGTCTGCACACAAACGTGATTTACTTGAAACAACAAGTTTTTCTCGATCTAATGGGATTTTTCTTAAATTTGAAGGGTTATTAGGAGCTACCATCACAAGTGAAAACGAATTTGAAAGTCTGCCAAGTTAATGTGGCACATAGCTTCCTATGGATACAGCATTTCCAAGTCAAATTCAACCGTTTCCAAGTCAAATTCAACCTTTTCCAAAACAAATTCAACCTTTTCACCATTATTAGGGAAATGACGAAAAATACGCACAAGCCCTAAATGTAGTACCAGATGCTTGTCTGTGATTGGGGACTGGGCTGAAAACAATACTCCAAACGCAGTAGGTAGGTACCTATACATAAAACAACATCATGCTTTATTATAAAAGAAATCAACAAAAAATATAGTTAAAAAAACTCGGCCCTT
The DNA here is from genome assembly GCA_009739505.2 of Apolygus lucorum. Classification (NCBI taxonomy): domain Eukaryota; kingdom Metazoa; phylum Arthropoda; class Insecta; order Hemiptera; family Miridae; genus Apolygus; species Apolygus lucorum. The sequence goes on from CM019183.2 coordinate 4,693,519, forward strand.
CGAGCCTCGCAAGGGGGCCCCTGGACCCCCGGATGCTTTCAGCTTAGAGCCTACGGCTAAAATTCAAGAAACATGGAACATGCTTTTGCCGTGCTTTCTTATTCTGTTTAATTTGATTTTTGTAGTTTGAAGAATGAGATCAAACCTATTCTGCTATTTCGATAGCCATTTAAAAAATCAGTCAACAAGGAAAATTCTTTTGAATGGCTGTTACAAGGAAATTCACGTTTGTGTAAGGCCAGTGGCCTGTTGACGGGGCGACGATTTCCACAGGTTATTATCTACACTCCGATCTGAACAATCGTGGGAGATGTCTTCAAATGCAGGTGGTATAGCTATTACAAGGATTTTACATTTGCGCATGCGCAGAAGCTACTATTAATTTGGTGACCATGATTCTCATAGGGGACCACCTACACCCCAATCCGTACGATCCCTGTAAATTTCATCGAAATCAGACGGGAAATGTAGAAGTAATGGCAGTTACAAGGCATTCGCGTTTGCTGATGCGCAGCAGCTACTATCAGTCAGAGGATATTTTCATAGGGACCATCTGCACGCCAACCCGCACGATCCTTGAAAAATTTAATCGAAATTGGACAATAATGTCGTATAGTTTTGCCTGTAACAAGGTTTTCATGACAGAAACACAGACAGTCAGACACGCGAGAGTAAATGAGGAATTTCACCATGTCGGAATTTCCTATTTTTGACCCCAAAATCGGATTCAGCACCTCGAAAAACCCCCTAAGGCAAACTTTCAGCCCGAACTTCCTAATTTACGAATAAACAAAACAGTGTAGAAAATACGAATGTTTAAAAAAACCGGGAAAATGACGTCATGCTGGAATAGTTCATTTACAGTCGCTTGAAGCGCTGAGATTGAGAAATCTATAGTCCCCAGTTGCAAAATTTCATGAAACAGTAAAGTTCGAAATCGAAAAACTGAAGAAAAAAATAGAAAAAGCGAGATGGGGAAAATTAGGTTTCCCCTGTTTTTGTTTGATAACTTTTCTCTTAGAAAACACGATTTCGTCGTCCCAATGGGCAACACTGGGAGGAGACGGCGATCCGAACAGCCCAATCAGTGAGCGTTCCCGCTGCACGTCCGTTTTCCCGGTTAGTTTTGAAATTAAAAATTTTGATTGTCTCCCAAAAATAACAGGAGACTTATTTTCCGAAATCAGCCCGATTTTCATCTATCCCACACCATTAGCTATTCAGGAAAAATGCAAACAGAAATCGGTGAAATTCCTCATTGTGATTTTGGAGAACTTTATTTTCAACCTTGAAAACAATACTTCTGTTACTTTGGTAGACCCGGAAGCAAAACCACCACCATAGTCGAGAACAAAATTTGTTTTTTAATTCAAGTTCTTTAGCTAACTCCGAAAACTACCAAAAAAGTGATTATGAAACGGATTTGTATTGAATCGACGCAATAACGTCAATGTGAAAGGACGAAGCTGAACTGCCCACCAAACTAGGCAGACGATTTTCAAAGTTTTCAAAATGCTGAAGTCTTTCCAAAACACAGAAAACTCGTCACCTTTTGGGAGAAACGTTGGAGTAAACCAGAAGTGTTTCTGGAATTTCTTCAATGAGGAATTTCACCATGTCGGAATTTCCTATTTTTGACCCCAAAATCGGATTCAGCACCTCTAAAAACCCCCTAAGGCAAACTTTCAGCCCGAACTTCCTAATTTACGAATAAACAAAACAGTGTAGAAAATACGAATGTTGAAAAAAACCGGGAAAATGACGTCATGCTGGAATAGTTCATTTATGGCCGCTTGAAGCGCTGAAATCGAGAAATCCATAGTCCCCAGATGCAAAATTTCATGAAACAGTAAAGTTCGAAATCGAAAAACTGAAGAAAAAAATAGAAAAAGCGAGATGGGGAAAATTACGTTTCCTCTGTTTTTGTTTGATAACTTTTCTCTTAGAAAACACGATTTCGCCGTCCCAATGGGCAACACTGGGAGGAGACGGCGATCCGAACAGCCCAATCAGCGAGCGTTCCCGCTTCACGTCTGTTTTCCCGGTTAGTTTTGAAATTAAAAATTTTGAATGTCTCCCAAAAATAACAGGAGACTTATTTTCCGAAATCAGCCCGATTTTCATCTATCCCACACCATTAACTATTCAGGAAAAATGCAAACAGAAATCGGTGAAATTCCTCATTGTGATTTTGGAGAACTTTATTTTCAACCTTGAAAACAATACTTCTGTTACTTTGGTAGACCCGGAAGCAAAACCACCACCATAGTCGAGAACAAAATTTGTTTTTTAATTCAAGTTCTTTAGCTAACTCCGAAAACTACCAAAAAAGTGATTATGAAACGGATTTGTATTGAATCGACGCAATAACGTCAATGTGAAAGGACGAAGCTGAACTGCCCACCAAACTAGGCAGACGATTTTCAAAGTTTTCAAAATGCTGAAGTCTTTCCAAAACACAGAAAACTCGTCACCTTTTGGGAGAAACGTTGGAGTAAACCAGAAGTGTTTCTGGAATTTCTTCAATGAGGAATTTCACCATGTCGGAATTTCCTATTTTTGACCCCAAAATCGGATTCAGCACCTCTAAAAACCCCCCAAGGCAAACTTTCAGCCTTAACTTCCTAATTTACGAATAAACAAAACAGTTTAGAAAATACGAATGTTTAAAAAAACCGGGAAAATGACGTCATGCTGGAATAGTTCATTTATGGCCGCTTGAAGCGCTGAAATCGAGAAATCCATAGTCCCCAGATGCAAAATTTCATGAAACAGTAAAGTTCGAAATCGAAAAACTGAAGAAAAAAATAGAAAAAGCAAGATGGGGAAAATTAGGTTTCCTCTGTTTTTGTTTGATAACTTATCTCTTAGAAAACACGATTTCGTCGTCCCAATGGGCAACACTGGGAGGAGACGGCGATCCGAACAGCCCAATTAGGGAGCGTTCCCGCTTCACGTCTGTTTTCCCGGTTAGTTTTGAAATTAAAAATTTTGATTGTCTCCCAAAAATAACAGGAGACTTATTTTTCGAAATCAGCCCGATTTTCATCTATCCCACACCATTAACTATTAAGGAAAAATGCAAACAGAAATCGGTGAAATTCCTCATTACCAATTTTCATAATTACCAATTTTAAAAGAACGTTCACAATCCCGACAATTCTATGATTATTTCTTTACCTTCGTTTGACCTTTCTGTCATCAAGCTCATTTACGAGGATCCTTGAAGAAATTAACCTGTTGAATTTCTGAAGCTTCCTATGTCGAGGATAATGATCTCATTATACCTACAGCTCAGAGTGATGCAACTCCACCCCCAGAATGATATTCCTTTCAAGAGGGGAAAATTTTCAACTCAAAACTTTTAAATGAGCTGAAAGTTTTCAAAAATAAATTTGTAGGTATCGAGTTGGAACAAAAACAGGTGAGTGATGGCTGATCAGTCATGAACCGATGACAAGCGATAGCACAACCTGTTTGAGTTTTGATGGGGGGAGAGGAAAGTTAGTCATTTCCCCGCCATTCGATGCCTGAGGGCGAAAGGACTCGGGAAATTGATGGGTTGGAAAACAGAGTGGACTTTTGGTCTTTGCCGAAAAAACATGAACGGTATTGTAATCTCTCGCATATTAATAATGTGGTGGACACTAATCACGATGTTCGTCCCGAATACATCATGAGGAAACTTCCAACTTTCGAAAACTGAATACATCACTCGAATCGGGGAATACTGTAACATTTCTTTTAAAAACCTAAGAGGTGGGAAATCACGACGGAAATTTTAGGTGGCACTATTCTTGGAATATTGCTTCCGAGTCAACCAAAGTAGCGGAAGCTTTGTTTTCACTTTTCAAGGTTGAAAAAAAAAGGTCTCCAAATCAAAATTTCCGTGTCTGTCTGTCATGAAATCATTGCCACAGCCATAAATTCTGCATTGTTCACTAGATTTCGATGAAATCTTCAGGGATTATGCGGATTAGATTGTAAAATCCTTGTAACAGCCATAACACTTACATTTTTCATCCGAATTTGATGAAATTTTCTAGGATTGTTCAGATTGGCGTGTAGATGGTCCCCTATGAAAATAATCTCCCCCAGACTGACAGTAGCCGCTGCGCATGCGCAAACGTGAATTCCTTATAACTGCCATAACTTCTACATTTTCCATCCAATTTCGACGAAATTTCTCAGGATTGACCAGATTAGCGTATAGATGGTCCCCTATGAGGGTAGTGAAAAGTACTTAGAGATTGGTGTTTTGAGATTAACTACTATGCATCGGATCATCTATACAGGGTGTAAGCTTAACTGGTCTGTCATACGGTACCAGTCGATTCTATAGCTAATTTGCAACAAAAAATTTTTCCTAGCAATTTTTTTAAACCCTTTGTTTTCGAGTTATTTTAACATTAAACATTTTTTTCGTGATTTTCACCTTATGTCATTAAATTGGTCATAACTCCGTTAATTAGCTGTGTAAATTACAATTTGAGGATACCGTTGGAAAGAGCATTAAATTTCCTATCGGATAGATGCCTTAACTTTTTTTTGAATTAAGGTTTGAGACATGAAAACGTCCTCTAAATAGAGAATTTTACGTAATTTTGGAAACCTCGTATTTTTTCAATCTGAAATTGAACTACGAGAACCCATACTTTTTCAAGATGCAAGAACATTGAAAACTGCGCCAGAATCTCAGCTTTCCAATGGTATAATCAAAACATATTCTACAACCGTATTTAGGGGAGAAATTCGGGTTTGAACGCGGAAAAACGTGCATTTTTTCAACGAAATCGGCGCTCTGCCTAGTCGATCTGAGGGGTCGGACGATAGCAGTGGGTGGGTCGGCGCCGCAGTAGACCGCGAGGCCTCTGGAAACAGAAGGCCAGAAGCGCTGATTTCGTTGAAAAAATGCACGTTTTTCCGCGTTCAAACACGAATTTCTCCCCTAAATTCGGTTGTACAATATGTTTTGATTATACCGTTGGAAAGCTGAAATTCTGGCGCAGTTTTTACTGTTCTTGCATCTTGAAAAGGATGATTGACATTCTGATTGAAAAAATGCGAGGTTTCCAAAATTACGTAAAATTCTCTTTTTAGAAGACGTTTTCATGTCTCAAACCTTGACTCAAATAAAAGTTAAGGCATCTATCCGATAGGAAATTTAATGCTCTTTCCAACGGTGTCCTCAAATTGTAATTTACACAGCAAACTGAAGGAGTTATGACCAATTAAATTCTACAACTAATTTGCAACAAAAAATGTCCCTTAGCGATTTTTTAAACCCTTTGTTTTCGAGTTATTTTAACTTTAAACTTTTTTTTCGTGATTTTGACCTTATGTCATTAAAATTTAATGACAATTTAAAATTTTAAAGTTAAAATAACTCGAAAACAAAGGGTTTTAAAAAAATCGCTAAGGGACATTTTTTGTTGCAAATTAGTTGTAGAATCGACTGATACCGAATGGCAGACCAGTTAGGCTTACACCCTGTATAATCGGGTTATGGATACGAGGAAGCTATGTGCCACACCCACTTGGCAGACGATTTTCATATCACATGTTGACATCGATATTGGCTATATGACAGAGAAGTCATCCTTGTCGGTGAGACACAGGGCAGGAATCGTCAAAATTCTCGGTAAAAAAAATCGTCAACCTCTTGGTTACAAATTTTAAAAAAATGTAAGAACCAACCGCCACAAATATGTGATAGTTCATGTAGTATTCACTTCGTATCTTTAGAGGCATGTCTGATACATTTGTGTTAGGTACTTACTATCACGTATCCATGAGCTACAAGTGAAATCCCGGAAAACTACCTCAAGGTTTTTCCTCAACTTCCTCAAACCTACAGGACCTTTCCTAGCCCCAAAGGATTTCCTCCTTTGTTGGAGGCAAAAATCAACAATGATAACCTGTTCACTATTTGTGTTCAAGGCAGGCAATAGGCAATTTCATGCAAGCATGTTCAAGACAAGCGATTCCTGGAGGCTAGCCTTCTACCACCAGATATTGGTGACTGATGCATATTCGCTATTGACTACATACTTACCATTGCCGTATCCACTGGAGGCAATTTTTCTGACGATTCAGTTTACGCTTGTAAGCGCTCGGTTGTTTCCTCGATGCGAGCAGCAGAAATGTCTTCCTGAGCGTTATGCAGTTTCGAAATTTATTCAACTCTTCGTCAGTTAGGTAAGGATCACAGAGGGTAGTTTGACTATTCATAGTGATTCTGGAAAGTTAAAATAAGATAAAATGAGTAGGTAAACTATTGTACATCTTCTAATAATAATAGGGAAACGCTATTGAAACGAATGGAAGATACAAATGCTGCAGGTAATGTTTATATAGAATAGAAAGCCTGAATCATAAATTATTTTGCCGATGATACGGCGGTCTTGGTATCTGGTCTTAGCTGGAAAACTTTATTCACTGAATGCTCTATATTGGGAAACTGGTTTTTCCATAGCTTATTAACCTTAAATTCCGATAAAACTAAAAATTATTAAGCTAATAGAGACAAAAAGTGAGTGTACAGCGGGATGCGAAACTCCAGTTTGGTATCACACAACTGCGATGATCCATCCTGAAACATCCCATAGTATAGAGATGGGTAATTACCGTTAACTTGCTGTTATGATTGAAGAACACCATTATAATATCATAGTTTGTAAAGAAATTAAGACGATTGCTGTAAGTGTTTTCATTACCTTCCCAAGAGTTTCAGAAGCAGCGAGTCGAAGAACGATAAGTCGGGATCACGGAAACGAAGTTTTCAAAATTTTTGACGAAAATAATTAGCTTGTTCAATAGGTATATAATTATGATTCTAAATAGATCACACCACAGATTGTACACTTTTGATTTCAAAAATATTTCAGATCACTGACTCAACGAGAAGCATTGCTAACACCACAAACTAAACAACCAGAACAGAACACAGATCAAAATACACCTAAATGCAGAGTAAAGTTCGACTTCAGAAGAACAACAAATCTGACTAGAGAGGTAAATCTTATCCTTATCTTATATATCTTAAATCTTATCCTTATTCTTTCATTTCATCAAATTCTTCCGTTAAAGGAGATAGAAAAAATAAAGGTTTAAAGTTTATTATTAATAAATTTAAATTAATTTGTATCACCTTGGAAGACACAGAATGCGGATGCCATCTCTGCACTCAGCCTCTAGCGGCGGATATCGAAACTACTGGGCAAAAAGGTTCCCGCCTTGTCTCCAACTGGGAGAAGTTGACAATTTCCAGTTTCCACCAAAAAAAAAAAAAAATAATAAAAAAATAAAAAGTTAAAAAAACTAGGTATAAAAATTTTTTATACTTTTTTTTAGAGGCTTTCATTATTCACCAAAGTTTTCAAGTATTTTCAGACTCCTTTCCCTCCATTATTAGAGCAGTGGGTACTTACATCTATGCAATACATTCAAAATAGTGTTATTGGATGTAGATATAATATATCTAGATATTATCTATAATATATAATATATCTAGATATTATCTATATTCATTAGGTACTATTAGTGTTATCATTATAGGTACTAATAAATATATCTATTAGTACCTATAATGATAAAACTAATGATAGGTACCTCATGAATCTACAAACATTTAATAAACTATTAAGGTGCCTACAACTAGTGCATGAATTGCCAAATACTTTTTGACCAACATCAACCCGAAAAATAGTTTTTTGATCAATGTCAACCCCAAAAAAAGAGATTTCTTAGTTTTACGACAACAAATTTAAAAGGGACCCTGAACCCCCCCCCCCCACTCCCAAAAAAAGTATTTTCATGTTCCTGTTTCTCAGGCTCTCGTAGTGAAAAACCATAGGGAAAGATAACCCTAACAATCAGAAGGAAAAATAGGAAAACTTTCCAATTTGACCAAAATTACTCTTCAACTTGAGTTTTCACTCATCAGGACCCCGAAAATAGTTTTTTGTAGGTACTACTATTAAGATGGGAAATTTGACGCTCTTTCCAACAGTGCCCTCACTTTTACATATTTACAGTAAATTAAGGTAGTTATACCTAGAAATTTTAGAGACGTAAGGTCGAACACACGAAAAAAAAATCTTAAAATTGGGAAAAACTTGAAAAACCAAGGGGTTGAAGCAAAATTACTACCTATGAGACATTTTCTTACTTAAATTAGTAGTAGAATCGACTCCCAAAGTGTTTCGGTCCTTAACATGGGACACCCTGTATACTGATACTTTGGGCATTCTACCGGAGTGAAGTTAGCAATATTTCTCGGCAATATTCAGGAAAATTCTGTAATATCGTTAATACTCAACCAAATTGAACCAAATTTGGGGGTTATGTTCCCCTGAGTTATGCGCACCGGATGGGAGTGGAAAAAAGGGTGGGGGAGAGGAGGGGGGAAATTTTCTAAATTCAACTATTTAACACAAAAAATTCCATAAAATCGTTAATACTCAACCAAATTGAACCAAATTTGGGGGTTGTGTTCCCCTGAGTTATGCGCACCGGATGAGAGTGGAAAAAAGGGTGGGGGAGAGGAGGGGGGAAATTTCCTAAATTCAACTATTTAACACAAAAAATTCCATAAAATCGTTAATACTCAACTAAATTGAACCAAATTTGGGGGTTGTGTTCCCCTGAGTTATGCGCACCATATGCGAGAGAAAAAACCAGGCATTAAGGGGAGGGGGTAAATTCCCCCTCTAGCAATAATCAATAAAAAATCGGTAAAATCGTTATTACTCAACCAAAATGCTCCAAATTTGGGGGTTGTGTTCCCCTGAGTTATGCGCACCATATGCGAGAGAAAAAACCAGGCATTGAGGGGAGGGGGTAAATTCCCCATCTAGCAATAATCAATAAAAAATCGGTAAAATCGTTATTACTCATTCAAATTACACCAAATTTGGGGGTTGTGTTCCCCTGAGTTATGCGCACCATATGCGAGAGAAAAAACGAGGCATTGAGGGGAGGGGGTAAATTCCCCATCTAGCAATAATCAATAAAAAATCGGTAAAATCGTTATTACTCTTCCAAAATGCACCAAATTTGGGGGTTGTGTTCTCCTGAGTTATGCGCACCATATGCGAGAGAAAAAACCAGGCATTAAGGGGAGGGGGTAAATTCCCCCTCTAGCAATAATCAATAAAAAATCGGTAAAATCGTTATTACTCATCCAAAATGCACCAAATTTGGGGGTTGTGTTCCCCTGAGTTATGCGCACCATATGCGAGAGAAAAAACCAGGCATTAAGGGGAGGGGGTAAATTCCCCATCTAGCAATAATCAATAAAAAATCGGTAAAATCCTTATTACTCATCCAAAATGCTCCAAATTTGGGGGTTGTGTTCCCCTGAGTTATGCGCACCATATGCGAGAGAAAAAACGAGGCTTTGAGGGGAGGGGGTAAATTCCCCCTCTAGCAATAATCAATAAAAAATCTGTAAAATCGTTATTACTCAACCAAAATGCACGAAATTTGGGGGTTGTGTTCCCCTGAGTTATGCGCACCTTATGCTAGAGAAAAATCCAGGCATTAAGGGGAGGGGGTAAATTCCCCCTCTAGCAATAATCAATAAAAAATCGGTAAAATCGTTATTACTCATCCAAAATGCACGAAATTTGGGGGTTGTGTTCCTCCGAGTTATGCGCACCTTATGCAAGAGAAAATCCAGGCATTAAGGGGAGGGGGTAAATTCCCCCTCTAGCAATAATCAATAAAAAATCTGTAAAATCGTTATTACTCATCCAAAATGCACGAAATTTGGGGGTTGTGTTCCCCTGAGTTATGCGCACCTTATGCGAGAGAAAAATCCTGGCATTAAGGGGGAGGGGGTAAATTCCCCCTCTAGCAATAATCAATAAAAAATCTGTAAAATCGTTATTACTCATCCAAAATGCACGAAATTTAGGGGTTGTGTTCCCCTGAGTTATGCGCACCTTATGCGAGAGAAAAATCCAGGAATTAAGGGGAGGGGGTAAATTCCCCCTCTAGCAATAATCAATAAAATATCTGTAAAATCGTTATTACTCAACCAAAATGCACGAAATTTGGGGGTTGTGTTCCCCTGAGTTATGCGCACCTTATGCGAGAGAAAAATCCAGGAATTAAGGGGAGGGGGTAAATTCCCCCTCTAGCAATAATCAATAAAAAATCTGTAAAATCGTTATTACTCATCCAAAATGCACGAAATTTAGGGGTTGTGTTCCCCTGAGTTATGCGCACCTTATGCGAGAGAAAAATCCAGGCATTAAGGGGAGGGGGTAAATTCCCCCTCTAGCAATAATCAATAAAAAATCTGTAAAATCGTTATTACTCAACCAAAATGCACGAAATTTGGGGGTTGTGTTCCCCTGAGTTATGCGCACCTTATGCTAGAGAAAAATCCAGGCATTAAGGGGAGGGGGTAAATTCCCCCTCTAGCAATAATCAATAAAAATCGGTAAAATCGTTATTACTCAACCAAAATGCACGAAATTTGGGGGTTGTGTTCCTCCGAGTTATGCGCACCTTATGCGAGAGAAAAATCCAGGCATTAAGGGGAGGGGGTAAATTCCCCCTCTAGCAATAATCAATAAAAAATCGGTAAAATCGTTATTACTCATCCAAAATGCTCCAAATTTGGGGGTTGTGTTCCCCTGAGTTATGCGCACCATATGCGAGAGAAAAAACCAGGTATTATTGGGAGGGGGTAAATTCCCCATCTAGCGATAATATAAGCAATCATATAAGAGCCGTATCACAACAGTGACATCCCAACTACAAGAATTTGATGTTTGAATTCTTGGAGAATAACTGCGTCATAACTACGTCGATAAAACTGTAAGTCGCCAAATTCAAAGCGAGGAACTAAGTACTCACCTTGATTTCACAATTGTTAGGGTCCATGTATCACATTAGGTAGGTACCTATTTTTGTATGCAGACTTATTTTCCTACACATACATGACCAATAGTTTTGGTAATAAAATCTAATTTTATCGTTCGTATGTGTTGTGTGTTCAAGTACCCAGAGTTCCCTCTTTTTTTTTTGCGAGTAAAGTTAATTAGTAGGCTGGGAACCTTGGTTAGAGTCAGACCCTTCAGGTCAACGCTACCAGATAGGATTTGATTAAGATGTTTTTGGAGGACCTAACTGGGGGTTTTTCGGCTTACAAAACCCTATCAACAGCCATTTTATTTGATACCTATAGTCCAGTACCTACCTTACTAACATATGGTTGGCTCGTTGACAACCATACACTATAAATTGCATTTATGGTTAGGTACGAAATAAATTATTCAATCTCCAACTAAACCTGAATGCTTCTGTACATTGGCTGAGAATGTTGATAAAATTGTAACGAAGTCCACGATTTGAAGATGATGTGGAGGGACGACCTCAAGAATCTGGAAGTGGGGATGTGGATCACTCCGCATCGGAAAAACAATGGGGTATTTCAGTCAATTTTTTTTTTTTTTTTTTTTTCAAAAGGGTATGGCTCAGGAATAACGGTAATCGGGTCTGTTCGTCGAGAAAATGTTTTTAAAAATCAGAGAAGCTAAGGAAAGTTGAAGATTTGAATGGCGTGACGTAGGTAGCCAATCTTGACGTAGCTAGCCAACTGTCTTTGAAAAAAGTATCCATGCACAGAAACCTCTTGGATACTACAAAATATTCTCACACACGCGCGCGGCGTAGTCCGCGACGTAGTCCTTGCCTAGTTGTGTGCATTTATAGCGGCCCGCCTTTTTCAAACGCGTCTTCTCTTTAATTAATTTTTCTACCACATGTTACCGTATCATTGGGCTAAAAGTTGGAGTTTATAGGTTTTCAAGGGTGCTGAATCCACCGACCCACCGAAATACCCCATTGAAGCGAATTTTGAATAGTCTACCAAAAAACGAATTGTTTCTCATTTCTAAACTGATTTGGAACAGGAGGTTTTCGAGTGTCAGTTTAGGTATTTACTGGATTGAAAGAAAGAAAAAATATCATACAAAAATATTATAGGAGCACTCAAATCGGTAGATCACGGTTATTTCTGTAAAATTGGCGACCATGCACATCTGATACTCAATCGAAACCATTCATCGAACATTCATCCCTCGAACGATCATCCGTGATCGATCATCTAAACATAAGAGAGAGAGGAGAGAGAGAGAGAGGAGAGGAGAGAGAGAGGAGAGAGAGAGAGAGAAAATTTATTCATTAAAACAAAACAAAGAGAAAATTTACATTATAAGAAAAAAAATATTCTGAATAAAAGTAGCCCGTCTGTAGGCAGTGCCTGTGTTGACGAGCTAGAGCCGTTGACCTATCGTACACAATATAAAAATTAATTTTTAAATTGTCTCTCATTGTATTAATAGTCAATACACTTTACGTTATAATTATTACAAAATATAAACTCAAAAAATCAAAAAAACAATAATAATTAATTAACTACTGAAAGTAGTTCACAGTTGCTCAGGTAGGCTTAAATTTAAATTGACCGGCACTACTCGAAATTCATTCATAATATCTACTTGTAAGTATACATTCAGCATTAAATGCACCCAACCAAATCAACCAGGTATATATAAGTCTCTTAAAGGCACAACGGGATATATTTTCTGGGTTTTTGAGGTAGTTGGGTAGGGAATTGAAAACAGTATACAGTAAATATTGGGGGCTTCTAGTAGTAAGAGTTAAATTAATTCTAGGGTTAACAATATTCTGAAGAAGCTGGAAACGGGTGGAATGATGATGACTATATGGCTTTTGGATGATATGGGGGTTTTTATGAAAGAAAAGCACAAGTCCCTTAAGAAATAACTGCCTAATGGTAAATACCTTAGCCTCCTGATATACGAGTTCGGAAGAATATCTTCTAGGCTTACCGAGCATCACCTTCAGAATTGCTTTCTGCAAAATAACCATTTTCTGTAAATGAACATGAAGTTGTTAAACCATTAAATGGTTTAATTAACCCATTTAATACCATACATTTTTTAACCATAAATTTTATGGTTCAATTAAAAATCTAATAAACGTTTTCATTAGCAGCGTGGTACTCAAGTACTTAAAATAAATCAATCACAAATACTCATAAACAGTTGGTGTAGTTGAACATTAAATGATATGTTGAGAGAAAAATTGGAAACAAGTAATACTTAAGGATGGATAACTATTAACCTTGTCCTGGACTACAACTCACCTACCTAACTAATGGTGAATGAACAACAGGGAAAGACCCATCTTCGCCAATTTGGGGTAGATTGTAACAATTTATTATTTACCCCCTCCCCTTAATGGCTGGTTTTTTCTCTCGCATATGGTGCGCATAACTCAGGGGAACACAACCCTCAAATTTGGAGCATTTTGGTGGAGTAATAACGATTTTTTATTGATTATTGCTTGAAGGGGAATTTACCCCCACCCCTTAATGGCTGGTTTTTTCTCTCGCATAAGGTGCGCATAACTCAGGGGAACACAACCCCCAAATTTGGTGTAATTTGGTTGAGTAATAACGATTTTACCGATTTTTTATTGATTATTGCTAGAAGGGGAATTTACCCCCTCCCCTTAATGGCTGGTTTTTTCTCTCGCATATGGTGCGCATAACTCAGGGGAACACAACCCTCAAATTTGGAGCATTTTGGTGGAGTAATAACGATTTTTTATTGATTATTGCTTGAAGGGGAATTTACCCCCACCCCTTAATGGCTGGTTTTTTCTCTCGCATAAGGTGCGCATAACTCAGGGGAACACAACCCCCAAATTTGGTGTAATTTGGTTGAGTAATAACGATTTTACCGATTTTTTATTGATTATTGCTAGAAGGGGAATTTACTCCCTCCCCTTAATGGCTGGTTTTTTCTCTCGCATATGGTGCGCATAACTCAGGGGAACACAACCCTCAAATTTGGAGCATTTTGGTGGAGTAATAACGATTTTTTATTGATTATTGCTTGAAGGGGAATTTACCCCCACCCCTTAATGGCTGGTTTTTTCTCTCGCATAAGGTGCGCATAACTCAGGGGAACACAACCCCCAAATTTGGTGTAATTTGGTTGAGTAATAACGATTTTACCGATTTTTTATTGATTATGCTAGAAGGGGAATTTACCCCCTCCCCTCAATGCCTGGTTTTTTCTCTCGCATATGGTGCGCATAACTCAGAGGAACACAACCCCCAAATTTGGTGTAATTTGGTTGAGTAATAACGATTTTACAGATTTTTTATTGATTATTGCTAGAGGGGGAATTTACCCCCTCCCCTCAATGCCTGGTTTTTTCTCTCGCTTATGGTGCGCATAACTCAGAGGAACACAACCCCCAAATTTGGTGTAATTTGGTAAAGTAATAACGATTTTACCGATTTTTTATTGATTATTGCTAGAAGGGGAATTTACCCCCTCCCCTCAATGCCTGGTTTTTTCTCTTGCATATGGTGCGCATAACTCAGGGGAACACAACCCCCAAATTTGGTGTAATTTGGAGTAGTAATAACGATTTTACCGATTTTTTATTGATTATTGCTAGAGGGGGAATTTACCCCCTCCCCTTAATGTCTGGTTTTTTCTCTCGCATATGGTGCGCATAACTCGGCGGAACACAACCCCCAAATTTGGTGCATTTTGGTTGAGTAATAACGATTTTACCGATTTTTTATTGATTATTGCTAGAGGGGGAATTTACCCCCTCCCATCAATGTCTGTTTTTTTCTCTCGCATATGGTGCGCATAACTCAGGGGAACACAACCCCCAAATTTGGTGCATTTTGGTTGAGTAATAACGATTTTACCGATTTTTTATTGATTATTGCTAGATGGGGAATTTACCCCCTCCCCTCAATGCCTGGTTTTTTCTCTCGCATATGGTGCGCATAACTCAGGGGAACACAACCCCCAAATTTGGTGTAATTTGGTTGAGTAATAACGATTTTACCGATTTTTTATTGATTATTGCTAGAGGGGGAATTTACCCCCTCCCATCAATGTCTGGTTTTTTCTCTCGCATATGGTGCGCATAACTCAGGGGAACACAACCCCCAAATTTGGTGTAATTTGGTTGAGTAATAACGATTTTACCGATTTTTTATTGATTATTGCTAGAGGGGGAATTTACCCCCTCCCCTTAATGTCTGGTTTTTTCTCTCGCATATGGTGCGCATAACTCGGGGGAACACAACCCCCAAATTTCGTGCATTTTGGTTGAGTAATAACGATTTTACCGATTTTTTATTGATTATTGCTAGAGGGGGAATTTACCCCCTCCCATTAATGTCTGGTTTTTTCTCTCGCATATGGTGCGCATAACTCAGGGGAACACAACCCCCAAATTTGGTGCATTTTGGTTGAGTAATAACGATTTTACCGATTTTTTATTGATTATTGCTAGAGGGGGAATTTACCCCCTCCCCTCAATGCCTGGTTTTTTCTCTCGCATATGGTGCGCATAACTCAGAGGAACACAACCCCCAAATTTGGTGTGTAATTTGGTTGAGTAATAACGATTTTACCGATTTTTTATTGATTATTGCTAGAGGGGGAATTTACCCCCTCCCCTCAATGCCTGGTTTTTTCTCTCGCATATGGTGCGCATAACTCAGGGGAACACAACCCCCAAATTTGGTGCATTTTGGTTGAGTAATAACGATTTTACCGATTTTTTATTGATTATTGCTAGAGGGGGAATTTACCCCCTCCCCTTAATGTCTGGTTTTTTCTCTCGCATAAGGTGCGCATAACTCAGGGGAACACAACCCCCAAATTTCGTGCATTTTGGTTGAGTAATAACGATTTTACCGATTTTTTTATTGATTATTGCTAGAAGGGGAATTTACCCCCTCCTCTCAATGCCTGGTTTTTTCTCTCGCATAAGGTGCGCATAACTCAGAGGAACACAACCCCCAAATTTCGTGCATTTTGGTTGAGTAATAACGATTTTACCGATTTTTTATTGATTATTGCTAGATGGGGAATTTACCCCCTCCCCTTAATGTCTGGTTTTTTCTCTCGCATAAGGTGCGCATAACTCAGGGGAACACAACCCCCAAATTTCGTGCATTTTGGTTGAGTAATAACGATTTTACCGATTTTTTATTGATTATTGCTAGAGGGGGAATTTACCCCCTCCTCTCAATGCCTGGTTTTTTCTCTCGCATAAGGTGCGCATAACTCAGGGGAACACAACCCCCAAATTTCGTGCATTTTGGTTGAGTAATAACGATTTTACCGATTTTTTATTGATTATTGCTAGAGGGGGAATTTACCCCCTCCTCTCAATGCCTGGTTTTTTCTCTCGCATAAGGTGCGCATAACTCGGCGGAACACAACCCCCAAATTTCGTGCATTTTGGTTGAGTAATAACGATTTTACCGATTTTTTATTGATTATTGCTAGAAGGGGAATTTACCCCCTCCTCTCAATGCCTGGTTTTTTCTCTCGCATAAGGTGCGCATAACTCGGGGGAACACAACCCCCATATTTCGTGCATTTTGGATGAGTAATAACGATTTTACCGATTTTTTATTGATTATTGCTAGAGGGGGAATTTACCCCCTCCCCTTAATGTCTGGTTTTTTCTCTTGCATATGGTGCGCATAACTCGGGGGAACACAACCCCCAAATTTCGTGCATTTTGGTTGAGTAATAACGATTTTACCGATTTTTTATTGATTATTGCTAGAGGGGGAATTTACCCCCTCCACTTAAAGTCTGGTTTTTTCTCTCGCATATGGTGCGCATAACTCAGGGGAACACAACCCCCAAATTTCGTGCATTTTGGATGAGTAATAACGATTTTACCGATTTTTTATTGATTATTGCTAGATGGGGAATTTACCCCCTCCCCTTAATGTCTGGTTTTTTCTCGCGCATATGGTGCGCATAACTCGGGGGAACACAACCCTCAAATTTGGTGCATTTTGGATGAGTAATAACGATTTTACCGATTTTTTTATCGATTATTGCTAGAGGGGGAATTTACCCCCTCCCCTTAATGTCTGTTTTTTTCTCTTGCATATGGTGCGCATAACTCGGGGGAACACAACCCTCAAATTTGGTGCATTTTGGATGAGTAATAACGATTTTACCGATTTTTTATTGATTATTGCTAGAAGGGGAATTTACCCCCTCCCCTTAATGTCTGATTTTTTCTCTCGCATATGGTGCGCATAACTCGGGGGAACACAACCCCCAAATTTCGTGCATTTTGGTTGAGTTTTAACGATTTTATGGAATTTTTTGTGTTAAATAGTTGAATTTAGGAAATTTTCCCCCTCCTCTCCCCTATCCCTTTTTCCTCCCCCATCTGGTGCGCATAACTCAGGGGAACACAACCCCCAAATTTGGTTCAATTTAGTTGAGTAATAACAATTTTATAGAATTTTTTGTGTTAAATAGTTGAATTTAGAAAATTTCCCCCCTCCTCTCCCCCACCTATTTTTTCACTCCTATCTGGTGCGCATAACTCAGGGGAACACAACCCCCAAATTTGGTTCAATTTGGTTGAGTATTAATGATATTACGGAATTTTTCTGAATATTGCCGAGAAATATTGCTAACTTCACTCCGGTGGGCATTCTGATAAGACATTTCGATACATAGGGCATCTTGATACATTGGATACCTAGTTCAATATATTTCGATAAGATAGACAATATGAAACGTTGGATATCTTAATATCTTGAACATTTTGGTACATTGGTTATTTTTTTTCGTGGGAGATTTTGGTATGTTGATCTATTTAGATCCTTAGACTGAATTTGGTTTTTGGTGTTGGAAGGGGTCATCGTAGCACATTTCTCCAGAGAAATGCCAAAATCAGGTTCAATAATATTAAAAGTTTTTACAGAAATTTGCCACTTCTTTCGACAATACAGGTAGGTAGGTATGTATCGATAATTTTATCTCGATCGTCCTCTCAGATGTTGTTCAACTATGTATCCTGATTCCAGTTTGTCATTAGAATATCTTTTAAACTGATAATCGTGCTTCCTTTATTCATGTCAACTTGTAGTTGTTTGGAAAAACCAATCCGGAAAGTCAAGGATGAGGCAACTCGAAAAAAAGCTTTGAATAAAAGGAAGGATGTTCATAGCGATAATGATCGGAAACTGTGGGTCTGTGCTACGAGCAGCCATAGCCTTGGTACCTCAATAATTATTTTCCACCATGTCAACTTCCATATTATTCCTACCTTACAGAATTTCTGTGTCATTCTAATGGTGTTTGGCTCCAACTGTCATTTGTTCTTCAGCTTCCATATTCATTTATGCTCTCCAGTCTATTCGATAACGCAAAGTAGGTACTTTGATTACCAGCTTCTACTCGTACATACACAAGTGTGGTGATTTACTCTCAGCAAGTGGTGAAAATGGAGCACTGGAAATGGCGCTTAGCATTGTTGATTTTTGGAATGGCGACGTACATGCCCCAGGTGAGAATAAATTTATCATTTCCACACTTCAGTCAATCCAAAAGTTAGAGAAATGGGGTGTTTACTTTTGTCCGACCGAAAACCGGAAGGAAGAGGTCTCTATTTTGTTCCCGAGTCTACCAAGGTAAGCTTTGTTTTCACTTTTCAAGGTTGAAAAAAAAGTTCCCCAAAATCGAAATTTCCACGTTTTACGTTTCAGACCTTTCTGAACAATTTTGGTTTCGTGTCTGTCTGTCCGTGTGTCTGTCATGAAATCCTTGTAACCGGCATAACTATACGAAGTTATTGTTCGATTTCGATGAAATTTTTATGAATTGTGCGTGTGGATTTGTCTCCTATGAAAATCATCACCTCCGGACTGATAGTAGCCGCTGCGCATGCGCAAATGTGAATTTCTTGTAACAGCCATAACTTCCACATTTTTCATCCGATTTCGATGAAATTTTCTAGGATTGTTCAGATTGGCGTGTATATGGTTTCCTATGAAAATTCCCCAGACTAATAGTAGTTGCTGCGCATGCGCAAACGTTAATTCCTTGTAGCAGCCATAACTTCTTTATTTTCCATCCGATTTCGACGAAATTTCTCAGAATTGTTCAGATTGGCGTGTAGATGGTCCCCTATGAGGGTAGTGGAAGGTACTTAGAGATCGATGTTTTGAGATTACCTGCTATGCATCGGATCATCTTTACAATCGGGTTATGGATACGAGGAAGCTATGTGCCACACCCACCTGGCAGACGTTTTTTAGGACGTCCCACAGTAAGACTTGGGCGTCCTTATGCGATCGATCTGGGGTGAAGGAAGACAACACTCAACAGAAAAAAAAACTAACCACACAGTAATCCGTTTTAGACCATTCTGAATCCAAATCCGCGAAAAAAACCATAGGTGTATGGCTGTGTGTGTGTGTGTGTGTGTGTGTATGTGTGTATGTGTGTGTGTAACAAAATCTTGTGTACTCTGCACAGGCCTTAGTTCTCAACCGATTTTCCTGGTTCTTTTTTTGTTCGTCGCGGAAAACTATCTAGTTGTGCACTACGTCGCCGGAATTTCGAATTTTGCCTTTTAAGGGGGGGAAAGGGGGGGTTAATGCTCGAAAAACGTGCGTTTTTGGGCATAATCTTGTGTACTCTACCCAGGCCTTAGTTCTCAAACGATTTTCGTGGTTCTTTTTTCGTTTGACGCGTAATACTATCTAGTTGTGCACTACGGCGCCGGAATTTTGGATTTTGCTTTTTAAGAGGGGGAAAGGGGGGGTTAATGCTTAAAAAACGTGCATTTGCGTGCATAATCTTGTAAACTCTGCCCAGGCCTCAATTTTCAACCGATTTGCGTGTTTCTTTTTTTGTTTGACTTAAATAACTTCCGAGTTGTACATGATTTTACCAGAGTACCAAAATTCGCAAGGGGAGGGGGTGAGTGGGGGGATAATATTCACAAAATATCCGATTTTTCAATATTTTGGTTCCTTTACTACTTACTAATTGTACCCAAGCTTTGAAATTGAGGAAAAATTCTCATTATACCTCCGAATTTTCATGAATTATTCTCTGTACCACCATGGAACTAATAGTGGTGCCACCATGGTGCCATGATGCCATAAACCGCTTATTTCGTGGTTTTTTTTTGTGTTTCACCTTGAATACGGATGTGAACTTCTACGGACTGCCTACCAAAACTAACAGATGAAAGTTCAATGTTACGACGTATTTCCGCTTTGGTGCCAGACTGGCACCATTGTTGGCGTTGGGGAGGTGGGGGGGGGGGGGGGGGTAAACTCGAATTCGCATGTTGGGTATCGTAGATCATGGATTTTGAAATGCTCTTCAGATTCGAGGCTCCCATGCCGCTAGAAATGTTAAGGTGGATAATTGTGGGGGGGGGGGGGGGTCAGTATTTCTTGCCTAAAGTAATAAATAAATTACATCGAGTGAAACAGTTTTATTTCACCTAGAATACGGATGTGAACCTCGACGGACTACCTACTAAAACTAATAGATGAAGGATCAATGTTACGACGTATTTCCGCTTTGGTGCCAGACTGGCACCATTGTTGGCGTTGAGGAGGTTGCGGTGGGGGGGGTGAACTCGAATTCGCATGTTGGGTGTCGTAGATCATGGATTTAAAAATGCTCTGCAGATTTGAGGCTCCCATGCCGCTAGAAATGTTATGGTGGATAAAGGTGAGGGGGGGGGGGGGTCACTATTTCTTGCCTAAAGTAATGAATAAATTACATCGAGTGAAACAGTTTTATCGCTTACCAACTGGTTTAACTGATCTAATGCTTATCCAATGGGACGTCCCCTGGAATGCATGCATTACTAAACAATATGTTTAATGTTTGAATACCTACCTTGCCTCTCTTCATTCTGGTGCCAGTCTGCCTGATTCTTCTTGAAGACTTCTGATTTTGGTTTATAATTTTCGATTCATTCAATGAACTGATTGAAGCTAGTTAAAGTTTCTCGAAGGGATCCGAAATACAATAGGTATGCTAGGTATCCTACTAGATATGCCGCCGCAGGGAATGTAATTGGCCCTTGACCTAGACTGACCCTGACAACGCACAGCCCGATCTTCATTCTACATCTATTACATAAAGAAATTATTGTAGCATGAAAAGTACCCAGAAGTTCATTAGACCAAAATACAAAAAGCAAGTGTTAAGTTAGCTAGTTACAGAAGGGGGCTTTATTAATCAGGAGATTATTAAAGTTTAGAGATTATTAAAGTTAGAGAACATTAAAGTAAGTTAGCTTATGTTAGAGATTACCAAATAGCGTCCATTCTTCTGTCCTATCATGTATTGTTTAGTAATTTACTTATTACTGTAATGTACAGTAGATATCAATTTATTTACCGATATGGAGCGATTTTGCAAAGATCCTACCCTACAACACGGGCCAAGCCTAACGTCGGGTAGGAAATCTGAGCAAATCGCATCGCATCATGAATTCTGTGGTCTGGGTACTCCCCAGAAATCATTTTTGGATATCTAGGTGCAAGTCTGTATGCCTTTTGGGGGCTGGTTTTACAACATAATAAAATTGTGCTACGAAGAAACAAAAATGACTCTTCGTCAAGTTTAATTTATTTTCAGGATTTTCACAAAGAAAAGAATGGGCTTGGGGTAGAAAGTTGAAGAAATGAAGAAAAATGTTCAATTTTGAAGTCGTAGGTTGTGTGGATTGGAAATAGAGAATTGAAGTATATTCATCGGTTCCATAAGTAGGAAACAAGTGGGTGTGGCACATAGGTTCCTCGTATCCATAACCCGGTTGTATAAATGAACCGATGAATAGTAGGTAATCTCAAAACATCAATCTCTCAGTACCTTCCACTACCCTCATAGGGGACAATCTACACGCTAATCTGAACAATCCTGAGAAATTTAGTCGAAATCGGATGGAAAATATAGAAGTTATGGCTGTTACAAGGAATTCACGTTTGCGCGTGCGCTGCAACATATATTAGCTGGGGGAGATGATTTTCATAGGGAACCATCTATACTCCAATCTGAACAATCCGAGAAAATTTCATCAAATTCGGATGAAACATGTAAGTGTTATGGCTGTTACAAGGAATTCATGTTTGCGCATGCGCAGTGGCTACCATCAGTTCGGGAGCAATGATTTTCATAGGGGACTATCTACTACCTAATCCGCTTAACCCCAGAACATTTCATCGAAATCGGATGAGAATTATAAAAGGTATGGCAAGGATTTCATGACAGACAGACACGGAACCAAAATTGTTCAGGAAGGTTTGAAACGTAAAACGAGATTGGAAATTTTGATTTTTGAGAACTTTTTTTTAAATCTTGAAAAGTGAAAACAAAGCTTCCGCTACCTTGGTAGACTCGGAAGCAAAAATGAACAACTTCGGTAACACACTAGACAGGGACGATAATCACTATAAACACACACAGGTTCTTGTAAACATAAAGAAATGAATATCGATTCGTATATTTCTTAAAATATCAATTTGTCATTAATTCCAAGAGTTCCCAATTGTTAATTGTTCATTATTTCGATTAAATGAATTTAAAATTCATTATTTCCATTAAATCAACGTTCAATTATCTTACTTATGTTATTAATAAGATAATTAATTAATTCTCTGTTGTTTTAAAAGTCGACGAATATAACCATGAATTTACACTGTTGAATATTGTTATCAACTGTTTCAGTTAGAAGGAGCTCAAAAGTCAAAACAACCATCCAAAGCAAAGACAAAGGAAAGTCAAGTGGTGGCGGCTAGACCTAAAGATGCCAGAGCTGCAGCCTGCGTAACTCAGATAGGACCCGATGAAGGTAGGTTGCCCCTGCGAACAAGTTGTTTCATCTTACAGGAAATCTAAAAAGAAAAAAATAATTTTGGTTCTGCTTGGTAGTTCACAAAAATGTCAATTACATTTTCACATGTATTTAATTACCATTTTCAACAATCCATATCTTGTGATTTGCAGAAGAGGAGGCTTCATTCTATAGAAAAGAAATACCAGAAACAGACAAAGGAAAGGTGAGATCTCTGTAATTCGTAATATGTATCTTAATGTAATGTTCATTTATGTATTATAAACAGATCGATAGTTCGAGTATAAGAGTATAATTATTTATGTAATTTATAGTATTTTACCTTTTAATTAAACTTTTTTGCTTTCATTTAAACCTTTTTCACTTTTATTTAAACTTTTTTTACTTTCATTTAAACATTTTCCATTTTCATTCAAATTTTTTTACTTTCATTTAAATTTTTTTCACTTTGATGTAAACAGTTTTTACATTCAAGTAAACCTTCTTCGATTACTTACCAAGTAGGAAAATAAATTTTTGAACAGAATGAACATATGACAAATTTATTTCACATACAAGGAACAACAGGATCACAGGACTAAGACAGTCAATGTGGTCTTGCAGAAATGTTATGGTGTCAACGTGCTGGTTGGCCATTGAAAGCAAGACCTCATTGACTTGATTCTGTATAAAAATTTATTTTCCTACTTGGGAATCCAAGAAGGTTTAATTAAATGTAAAAAAATGTTTAAATGAGAGTGAAAACAGTTTAAATGAAAGTAAAAAAAGTTTAAATGAAAGTTAAAAAGGGTAGTTAAAAGTAAAAAAGGTTTAAATCAATGTGAAAAAGGTTTAATCTAAAGTAAAAAATGTTTAAATTAATGCGAAAACGTTTTAACTAAAAGGTAAAAGGGTATATAACGTCTTTCAGATTTTTACATTTTTCTATCTAATTCGTGACAGAATGTTTTGTCAATCACAATTTCACAAGTCAACCGTTGTTAGAAGCTAACCTTGCAATCTGAAAAGATTATTTGGTAAGAGAAATAAACTAGTGGTCATCTGTGACAATCCGTAATAAGGTACCTTCATATACATGGGTTTCTAAAGATACTCCTCTAGCTTAAGTTCAATCAAATCTACTAGTAGTGAAATCAATAACCAAATACTATTGAGCAACAACAAAAGAATATTTAAGAAAATTCCATGGTCGTGTTATTAAGTATAATCTGCTGATATAATCAGTGGCCGAAAAAACTACCAATTTCGTGACGTGCGTGTCGTGTCGTTCATAATCACGTTAGAAGTGCAAGGTTTGGGTCCTTATAGTCCCTGCTAATGGAATATATTCAGTATCTCTAATATTCAATCTGATTTAAAAGAATGTTTTGCATCCCTCTAATGCGAATCCAGAGCTTGTCTACTTCCGGTAGATATTTACGAGCAACACATCGGCGAAACACAACAACTTGGTGGACATATTAAAATATTTGATTCAGAAACCTGCAATATGTGCTGTAGGAAAAAAATTGGGTCATCCAAAATCAAAATTTCCTTTGGTAAATAACTTTGGTTTGATATCTACTTGTAGTTAATAATTGATCTGTGCATAACTAACTACTCTAAATCACATTCGTATTTTGATGAAGGTTTCAAGGTTGTAGAGCCTCCAGACGGTTTCCTATGAACTTGATCTACATTGGACAAACAACAGCGTGTCCGCTCGATTAAACGAGATTGTAATGAAACATCGATTTTTCACGATCTGGTAGCTAAAATGTTGTAGAATTTGGCGGGTAATTTGGAGCTGGGCTTTAGAAGAAAGCCCTTTCATTTCATTATGATCCGATCAGTAGGAGCCACGTGAAAAATCGTCAACACAATCGCGAATAAATTCATAATTTGTTGCTGTTTAAAACGCTGCAAATTATTACCCAATGGTTCATTATTTTTCTATATTGATCACTCGTCTGCAAAGCCACCAACCATCCAACATGAAGAAAAACATCAATCGCATTTCGGTCTGCTAAAATGTGAACGGAGATTAGGCCTCTTTTGCGATTCACACGCGTGTTTCTGATTTATCGTACGTCCAACCCTTAAATTCTCATAGGGAGCGAACGATTTGTCCTACAGAGCTCCGCGTGGTCTCAAAAAATTCTAAAAATTCGATAGAATCTTAAATTGAAGGAAAACAATACCTTTATATCAAAATTTTTTGAGTTTGGGCGTTTTCAAAATTTCAAAATTAATTTTTGAACCCTTAGAAGTGACCTACATCAACCAAAATCATCAGGGCACAACTAGACCTCAAATGGAGCCTACATACCAAATTTCATCAGAATCGGTCAATGCTAAGTAGCAAAAATGCCGCGTACTTTGGAATCGACCAAGAAAATTTTTTTTTTAACAACCCCTCAAAATTTGATGGTTTACGTTGCAAGGTACGTAGAATCCAAAAATCGAATAAAAATTTGGCCGTCCGTCCGCCGTACGCTGTACGTTTTTGCCACTTAGCATTGACCGATTTTGATGAAATTTGGTATGTAGGCTCCATTTGGGGTCTAGTTGTGCCCCGAAGATTTTGGTTGATGTAGGTCACTTCTAAGGTTCCAAAAATGAATTTTGAAATTTTGAAAACGTCCTAACTCAAAAAATGTTGATGTAAAGGTATTGTTTTTCCTTCAATTTAAGATTCTATAGAATTTTTTGAGACCATGCGGTGCCCTGTAGGACAAACCGTTTGCTCTCTACGAGAATTTAAGGGTTTTACGTACGATAAGTTAGAAACACGAGTGTGAATCGCAAAAGAGGCCTAATCTCCGTTCAAATTTTAGCTGACCGAAATGCGATCGATGTTTTTCTTCATGTTGGATAGTTGGTGGCTTTGCAGACGAGTGATCTAGATAGAAAAATAACAAATAATAAACCATTCTGTAATAATTTGCAGCGTTTTATTCGATTTTTGGATCCTACGTACCTTGAAACGTAAACTATCAAATTTTGAGGGGGTGTTAAAAAAACTTTTTCTTGGTCGATTCCAAAGGTTCATTATTGAAAATAATAAACCAAAATGTAAATCAAGATTTATGTGAGGAAGAAATACTGCCCACCTAACTTGGTCCAGACGTTTTTTGGCCAACTTTTCAAATACAAAGCTTCATTAAAATTAACGACATAGGTGTTCAGTAACGTCTAGAACGTAAAAACCTGAAATTTCTATTTTGGAAGCAATTTAGATCTTCAAAGCGACGTTTTAGCAGCTCCATGATTGTCTGATAATCCGTCTGAGCTCTTACACAGTTTACACGTGGCGGGGCGACGCAAATGTCACGGCAATCGCCGAAACGCGACACTCGAGTTAAAAGGTAGCACGAATTCGACACTCAACAGGGATTCTTCATTGGACGAATCACAATTCGACACGTGCTAACGTCGCTCGAGCCTTGTACCGATTAATTTTCACATTAACGGGGTGAAAGGTATCGCGCTTCCAAGAGAGACCTTGTACATGTTCTCCCTCTGGCTTTCGCTTCTGGAAAAGGGGGAAACGTTGGGTTTGATGCGCGTTCTGTTTTAAACCTTCGCGAGCCGGAAAAGAACCATTAATCACCACCCAATTTACCATCACTCACAGGGTGTCGGCGTGTGTTAGCTTGTTTTTGTTCCCCGTACACCGTTGAACGCCCCTTGAAAGCAGTAAAACAAAAAATGTAATTGAATTAGGGGTGGAAGGGCGAGGAAATGCATAGGGTTACTTACAGATACGTGTGTTCATACGAAAGGCATGTTTAAGAAATCAGAATTGGTAATTGGTTTGAGGAATATGTAGAGGAACTCCACGAACAATGTAATGAAGAGTTATTCTTAGGGATGGGCATCACTGAAAAAAACGTCTGCCAAGTGGGTGTGGCACATAGCTTCCTCGTATCCATAACCTGATTGTATTGATGATCCGATGCATATTAGATAACCCAAGGTTATCTAGTACCACTACCCTCCAAATTCGATGGTCAGATGACGATGGCATTTATGGGGAACCATCCATATAACCCCTGCAAATTTCAACAGAATTGAATGTAAACTCCAGAAGTTTCGCTTATTGAAGATTTCAGTTAACGCATGAGCAGTGGCTACCGTAGAACTGATCGTTATGGATTTCATAGGGAACCGTTCAATGTTCCAAACACAAAGTGCCTTATGACTTCATTCAGATTGGCAACTGTAGAAGTTATGGTTGATTCAAGGATTACACGTTAGCGCATGTGCAGTGGCCTATCACTAGAAATTAGATAAGGGACCATCCAGATCCTGATTAGCACAACTCCTGTAAAATATTATCAAATTTGAACGGAAACTGTAAAATTCATGCTTGTTACAAGGGTTTTACGTTTGCATATGCTGCTACACCATCTCTATCCCTAATTTTCTCCCTAACCCTCACAAACCTGAAAATGTCATCAATATCGGACAGTTACGTACAGTTTTGCCCATAACAAGGGTTACTGGACACAAAGACTGATTGGCAGACAGACTGACAAGAAACCAATATTGTTCATGAAGGTCTAAAACGTAAATCGTGATTGAAGATTTTGATTGTGGATGACTTTTTTTGTCCTCTCTATCTCTCCTTCTACCTTGATAGATGCAAAAATATCCTTGGTTAAAAAAATACATTATCTTTTAAACTTATAATTCTACCTCTAATGAAATTAATAATCGGTGTTCTGCGACCGGGAAAATCTGGAATACTCAGGAAATTTTACTCTACTGAAAAACTCAGGGAATTTCATTTTTCTCCCGAAAAACCCTTGGAATCCAGAACGCTGAAAATTTTTGTGGGAAGTTCCGGCAGTCAGAGGGAGAAAAGTTTAACTATGGTTTTAGTAGTGTTTTTCAATTATAGATGTTCCAAATGTAGACAATTTTCTCAACTTTAATATTAAATATTAAATTATCATTAAATTAAATTATTATTAAATATTAAATTCAGGTTTTCAAGGAAATTTTTTAATGAAAACGCATTGGAAAACGAAATCTAAATAGAAGAAATGTAAATTTATTCTATTTAGATCTCGTTTTCATTAAAAAATGCCCTTGAAAACCTGAATCTTTAGAAATTATGTTTGTTTGATAATGAACAATATCATTAGATCCCCTATTGGCGAGGGGGGAAAATTATTCCTGCAAGGTTGGCCAGCTTGTACCTAGCGCGTCGAGCCTGCTGTCTGGAGAAGCTCCTGATCACTCTTGTCCAGCTACCGTTTCGAATGTTTTTGAATGCGCGAGTCGCCCCCGCCGATCTACCGTGAAGTGCCGCCCCCGAGAAGTGTTCCCAAGTAATGCGTGCGCCCCTGACACCCCTCACAGGTATGGCCAACTAAATTTTAAAACCAAAAGAACCCCGATCTAATCAGTCCACTAATATCGAAATTATTTTTCTCTGTACGAATTCCAGCCCCTTGACATACCACTTGTCAAACTGGATTCTGGTATAATCAGCTGGTCCTTGCTCCCCGAATTATTTTGATTTTCGTAGAATTAGAGTCAAAATCGTAAATTCAACCCTCTGTTGTGGGTTTTGGGAATATCAAATATAATAATATTAATAATTGGGGCACATTTTGGGGTCTTGGCTTCTATTCAAAGGTTCATTTAAGTTCGACATCCTGTTGCGTCCGGTTCTTGTTTATGCCTGGGACATTTGAAGTAGGAGATTACTTTGCAACTTGGGATAATAAACAGCTTGTGAACGCAATCAATAATTACGAAAAACCTACCGTAATATAAGTTTTCTAGAAATTATCAATATTGTTTCTCAGAACAGTGCCAGTTAGAAACCGATTGTTTAGTATTGTAGTTACAGCTAAGCTACTTTACTTACCTTGAATAAATATTATGTGTCATGTACCGTTCAAGTCTGTTTCAGTGCAAGAAAGGGAGCAGAAATAAATAAAATACAAGGATACTGTGTATCATATTACCCTTTCCCAAATACAATTTATTATATTTCATTATAATTTACACTGAATTATTGATTACATGTAGCTGGTATAAATCAGGTGTTCGTAAATCGCACACATCGCACAGTAATCTTACCGGTCTGGCACTGTATCTGATAGTTTATTAAAAGGCTTATTCTTGATAAACCTAATACATATTCGCAGAATCACTAGCACTGAGAATTTCGTAGAACTCGTGTAGGGATTCCAAGAACTGCTTGAGAGAAACAACTAACTCATTATCAGTCTTATCAACGTGGATGCTATACCGGGCTAGCTGGTCCATGGAAGTAGCCTTTTGATTCATGGATGTTGTCTTTACTGCAAGTGTCCTCGATCTAGAACATTGTTTAAGGTAGGTAGGTAGCGATCGGCGGGTTTTCTTTAAATACTTGTGATTACAGAACATTGCAGTCGGTTCTGTTTTCCATTTGTGCGTATTTTTAGGTCGCTTAAAATAAATTATTATTTATTTAGTGCATCAATACTAGCACTTCTATATTTATTAGTAGGTATGTACCTAGTCAACGTTATTTAAGACTACTACCTATTACCTTTATTGATTGTTTAAATAATTATTTATGGTTGGTACCGTTTCAGTCGATAGAAAACTTTACCTGGATTTGTAAATTTGTTAGCATTGTACCCATTATCAATCTAATATCGGAATAATGGGGGTAATTGATGATTATAAATTTATTGTAAATGATTTGATCGCTAGGATCAAACGGGTCCTTACAACTGCTACGGCCTGTGAAGCAGCTCCGACGCCTAAGAATAAGAAGCTATTGAGAGTCATGACCGAGCGTATTGATGCATTCTATGACACTTTCCACGAAAATATATTTAAAATTGCACAGTACAACGCTAAGAATGGTATTGCAGAGGATTTGGATGCTGTCTATGTTGACCAATTTGAGAGCGATTATTTCGATATTAAAGCCATTGTTGCTGTTATGATTGAAGGAGAGGTATCTCCAGCGGACGTTTCTCAGCCTCTTGTTGATTTAACGGGCACGGGTGGTGCTCCAGGTAGTCATCCCCACATTCAGCTACCTAAATTAAAATTGGCGGAGTTTGGTGGAGAGATTAAGGAGTGGCAGAGCTTTTCGGACATGTTCCGTAATACTGTGCACTGTAATACAACTCTCAGTGATGTGCAGAGGCATGCTTACCTGAGGTCAGCACTCATTGGAGAGGCATTAGCTTTGGTGGCTTCCTTGCCACTCACGGGGCCCAATTATGCTGTATGTTGGGATACCTTGGCTCGTCGATATGATAACACGCATTTGCAAACGAATGCTCATCTGGAGGTTTTGTTTTCATTACCCACTACCACAGCAAACCCGGTTCATGTCCGGACTTTTGCGGGAAAATTGGCTGAATGCGTGGGAGCTCTTCAAGCATTAGGACATGAAGTAGAAGGGTGGGCGGTGCCAATACTGTTCTGGTGCACCAAACGATTGCATAATAAATTGAGAGAAGCTTGGGAGGGACGTGTACTTTCAGCGCCCATGCCTCCAATTAGAGATTTTATTGCGTTTTTGCACGAACAAGCACGAATCCTTGAGGCTGCTTATCCCTCACTTGATTCATCAGACGCCTCATCTAAACCTGCTTCTAGGAATTCATCGGGTAAAGGTAGGCAAGCTATTAGACCAGTCACGTCCTTAGCTATTGCTACAGACCCTACTGATCACTGTCCTTTGTGTTCAGCTCAACATGAATTACCTTCCTGTGGTCAGTTCCGTCATAAATCGGTACAAGAGAGAGTTGAGTTTGTCAAGCGGAGTAAACTGTGCCTGGCATGTTTAGCTCCAGGTCACTTTGTGAATTCATGCCAAAGGGCAAAACCCTGTAAGCACTGTTCTTACAGACATCATTCGTGTTTGCATTTGTGGCCCAAGTCCGGCAAGGGTACTACTTCCGGTTCTACACACCGTAGTGACCAGCCTCGGACTCCGCCCCTGTTTAATGTGTGGCCCAAGTCTGGCAAGAGTACATCTTCAGCGTCTATGCATCGAAGTGATCTGCCCTCGACTCTGCCTACATTACCAGTGTCGAACCAAGACAATTCGGTTGGCACAATGCAGGTGTACACACACCAAAGAAGAGGTCAAGTAGTGGTGGCTACAGCTGTAGCAAAGGTTTTTGATGGAAGAGGTAGGCCTCAGGACGCTCGTCTATTGATAGACCCTGGCAGTCAGGCAACATTCATCACTCGCCACTGCATCACTCGATTGGGATTGACCACCCAGCCTACTGAGGTTCCTGTCCTGGGTATGGGACAGACCTCCCTTGGGATTTGTCGCCAGATGGTGGATTGCCGGTTCAAGCCTGAACGCTCGGTGGAACTTCGAGTCACTGCGTTGGTTGTGGATTTCATCACTCGAACACCATCATCTTCTCTACCCCTCCTACCTGCTGAGCGCCTGCGAGGGAAGAAATTGGCGGATCCAGAGTACTTCAGACCTGCTGAGGTGGATATACTGCTGGGAGCAGAATGGTTTGGATGTGTGATGGTGGGAGAACCACAGCTTGGTCCTCCAGGCACACCTACCTTGATTGAGAGCATATGGGGCTTTTGCCTCATTGGAAGGCATGGCCGAGCATGTGCAGGCGTCTGTAGCTTGCAAGTATCAGAGGTTGATGATACAAGCGCTGCCTTACGTCGATTTTGGGAAGTAGAGGAGCCCCCTCCAATGAAAATTATCAGCCCCGAGGATCGAGAATGTGAAGAGATTTATTGCAGGACTGTGTCTCGTCAGCCTAATGGTAGATATGTGGTTACACTACCATTCCAGCCTAATGGTAACAGGTTGGGTGACAGCCGACAAGCAGCTCTTCGTCGTTTTCTACAGCTGGAAAAACGCCTCAATCAGAATCGTACTCTGCGGAACTCTTACTGTGAATTCATGCGCGATTACCTGGACCAGGGCCACATGAGATTAGTGTCCTCACCCCCTGCTTCAACGCTGGCATACTACATCCCTCATCATTGCATATATAGAACTGATGATCAGGGTGCCCTGCAGAAGTTTCGTGTGGTATTTGATTCCTCCATGGCAACAAAGGATGGCCCTTCATTGAATGCCATTTTGCATAAAGGTCCAAAACTCCAAGCAGATATTGTAGACATTTTGATCTGTTTTCGGATGTATGAGGTAATCCTTATTGCAGATGTACGGCAGATGTATAGAAATATACTGATTCACCCTCGTCATCAGGATTTGCAGCGGATACTTTGGCGATTCAATAATGAGGATCCAATCTTGGAATACTGCTTGACAACAGTGACATACGGGATTAGCAGTTCACCATATTTGGCTATTCGGACACTGCATCAGTTGGTCAAGGATGAGGGTTCAAGATTTCCACTTGCCGCAAGTGCTCTACTGCAGGATACCTACATGGACGACGTGGTGAAGTCTGTACCAACATTGACTGAGGCACTAGAGCTACAGAAGCAGCTTATTGGACTTATGGCTTGTGCTCAGTTTGAACTTCGTAAATGGCGAAGCAACTTCAAGGAAGTTTTGGAGGCTGTCCCACCAGATCATCGTGCTGCAGATGAGTACATCCAATCCTTTGAAGAGATAGCAGAGCCAACAGCCAAGATACTTGGCCTCGTATGGAACTCTCGTGGCGACACTTTTGGCTATCATGTGTCTAGCCCAGTAACCAGGATTACCAAGAGGACCATTTTGGGAGAGATCGCCAAGCTGTATGATCCTCTCGGCTTCATTTGTCCTGTGGTGTTTGTTGGCAAGTGTTTATTACGCAGGTTGTGGCTGGCAGGTGTTGACTGGGATACTGCCCCTCCAGAGGATGTCTGTGAGCGTTGGAGAGTGTTCCAGGAGGAACTACAATTGCTGAGTGAACTATCACTTCCCAGATGTTTGTGGTTGGATCAGTCGACCAGCATTCAGCTCCATGGTTTTGCTGACAGTTCCGAGACTGGCTATGCTGGTGTGGTTTATCTGCGAAGTGAATTCCCTTGTGGACGTGTGGAAGTGTCTCTCATCATGGCCAAGTCCAAGGTGGCTCCAGTGAAGTCTTGCTCCCTGCCACGTTTGGAACTGTGTGGTATAGTTCTGGTGACCCAGCTGCTCCAGCGCGTTCAATCCTTGATTGAGCCTCGTAGATCGATTCAGTCAACCACTGTGTGGACAGATTCCATGGTGGCACTACATTGGGTAACGTCGTCGCCTCACCGATGGAAAACGTTTGTCAGCAATCGAGTGGCTATGGCTCAGGCTTGTGTGCCACCGGAATCATATAGACATGTGCCTACCCTTGTCAACCCGGCAGACTGTGCGAGTCGTGGCCTGCTGCCTTCCGAATTATTGGAGCATCCTTTGTGGTTTGGTGGACCTCAGTGGTTGGTAAAACCTGCAGACCAGTGGCCGCTCACTCCAGCCTCTTCAGCTTGCGGGGAACATCACGCTGAAGCTAGGACAGCAACACTACTGATTACGGGCTCTTCAGTGGATACTGCTTCAACTCCCTCAGTGGACATCCTTCAACGATACTCTTCATTGACACGTCTTACCCGCATAGTTGCTTGGGCTAGACGATTTATACACAATCGCATTGTTGTTCCCAGTAGAGGTGGAACTGTTTTGCATGGGCGTCTGACACTGAAAGAGACTAACCAGGCTTTGGCTGCTTGTGTCCGACTTACACAGCGACAGGCGTTTGAGGCTGATTTCATGAGGCTCAAAGCAGGGAAAACTGCAATGAAGCCCCTTCGCCGTCTTTCTCCATTCATTGATGAGTCTGGGATTATTCGTGTTGGAGGGAGACTTCGACATGCACGCCTGCCTGATACACAGAAGTACCCGATTGTGCTACCTCGCACTCATCCATTCACAGCCCTAATTATTGATTTCTTTCACGAAGTACACCTGCATCCTGGACTCTCCAATTTACATGCTATCATTCTTCGTAGCTTTTGGATAGTAGCCGGTCGTGCGGCGATATATTCGAGAATTTCCAAGTGCATCAAATGCTTTCGAACTCAACCTCGTTCCCTTCAACCACCGATGGCGGACTTACCGCTCGAACGAGTCAGCCCAGGCAAACCCTTTTCAGTCACAGGGGTCGACTATGCTGGGCCATTTCTCCTCACCTTGGGCCGCATGCGGAAGGCTCGCGTTTTTAAGGCATATGTCTGCCTATTTATATGTTTCAAAACGAAGGCTGTACACTTGGAGTTGGCATCTGAGCTTACTACCGAGGCCTTCCTTGCAGCACTGAAGCGTTTTGTAGCTCGCCGTGGTTCAGTCGATACCCTCTACAGTGACTGTGGAACCAATTTTTGGGCGCTAAGCGACAATTGGAGTCCTGGTCAAAGCTCATTGGTTCCCAGGAATATGGCGACGCCATTTCACTCTTTTCTCAAGCTCGCTGCATTGATTGGCAGCTGAATCCACCTGGGACTCCCCATTTTGGCGGCATCTGGGAGGCAAATGTAAAATCAGCAAAGCGTCTTCTGGCCCGCGTCATTGGAAAGCAGCTTCTGACTTATGAGGAGTTCCTCACTGTCCTGGTCCAAGTGGAAGCAACACTCAACTCGCGTCCATTGATACCGCTTAGTCATGACCCGAATGATCTACAAGCGCTAACGCCTGGCCATTTCTTGTTCACTGAAGCTCCAGTCACGCTTCCTGAGCCAAAGGTCTCTTGTGATCGACCAGCCAGAGAGCGTTGGACCCTTCTGCGACAACTCGTGCAAACTTTCTGGCAACGTTGGTCAAACAGCTACTTGAACACCTTACAGCAGCGAAACAAGTGGACTCAACCTTCACCACCACTTCAGGAAGGCATGATGGTGCTTATCAAGGAACCTGGACATACGTCGCCTCTTTCATGGAAGCTTGGTAGAGTGTTCCGCACTATTCCAGGTCAAGACAACCAGGTACGTGTTGCAGAAGTTAAAACTGCTCACGGAATCATAAAGCGGTCTACAGTTAGTCTGTGTCCGCTCCCTATCGACTGAAACCTTATATAATAGATTGTTATGGGGGTGTGACCTTCCTTTTTTCTTCCTATTCCGTTGGGCCAACCCTAACCTTCGCGGAAGTCTTTGCCATGGCTCCGGCTAAAGTGAAAACCGTTTTCCAATCCAAGGGGTCCTATTTCTCACTCCTAACCTTTACTAATATGGCACACCACCAAGTTGTTATGTACTTTTCTAACACTGTTCCTATACTTTATTAACCCAGTATATAATGTTTGTATTTCGCTTAAATAGCTTATTGTTGAATTTATTTGAATTTAAATTTTTGGTACCAACCTTTAATGTACTATTGCGTCTCACAAGCTGGTGTGTAGGAAATCTATGATATTCCTAGGTGGGCGGTATGTTTGTTTGATAATGAACAATATCATTAGATCCCCTATTGGCGAGGGGGGAAAATTATTCCTGCAAGGTTGGCCAGCTTGTACCTAGCGCGTCGAGCCTGCTGTCTGGAGAAGCTCCTGATCACTCTTGTCCAGCTACCGTTTCGAATGTTTTTGAATGCGCGAGTCGCCCCCGCCGATCTACCGTGAAGTGCCGCCCCCGAGAAGTGTTCCCAAGTAATGCGTGCGCCCCTGACACCCCTCACAGGTATGGCCAACTAAATTTTAAAACCAAAAGAACCCCGATCTAATCAGTCCACTAATATCGAAATTATTTTTCTCTGTACGAATTCCAGCCCCTTGACATACCACTTGTCAAACTGGATTCTGGTATGATCAAATTAGGTTAACATTTATTTATATTTTAGTTCATTTATAACCCTGGAAAAGGACGAATACTGACCCTGGAAAACCTGGAAAACTCAGGGGGAGATTAAGTGTTGAGCTCTTGAAATTCGTCTGTTAATCAACAACTGAATCAACGATTAAGTGAATTAAAGATTAATTTCAATTGTGGGTAGGATAATTTGGTGGAACCGGAGTTTTTTTTAATGATTAGTGATCATAAGAGAGGAAACATCAAAAGTCGAACCCCAAAACAAGGGATTTAAGGAATCCCTTTCTGTTATAAATCGGTTGAAGAGTCTAATCCTTGGAAAGTGAAGTTGTATGATATTCCTACGCCTAAATTCCCACTTGGGAACATCAAAAGCTGTCTTTTATTTAAGCTGCCCACGTAACCTGGCAGAATTTTTTGAAAGTTATTTTATATAAAACATTGGTTGGAATATCTTCGGTGGAATCCTCGACAAATCTCGTATCAAGCCCGTTTTCGTCGCATCACGTTCACCCCTTTGGGACTAGCTGAAATGGATTAGCACAATCCGACCCGTCCGTGTAGTAATGGACGATTCGCTAATTAGGTTTCCAGCGAGGCCCTACGTAATTGATTGATTATGAATGAATTACCGGGCGTTACATATTGGCCGTGAAACTAATTAACAATGTCAACCTCCTAGTTAATAACGTCATTACGATGATCATGAGTGTCATGTACGGATTTTTTCATGGAAACTGTTGAAACAATTTGTTGCGTCGAAAGTGACGCTTTTCACGCCGGTTTTGAAGGGCTATTGGGCCTACGTGTTTATTAATTATTCGCTCTTCGCTTTGCTGCCGGTTTCGAACCCGAAAACATGAAGTTTAGAACAAACAGTGTCTAAAACGGCACTGCTTCACTGGTGTTTACGGTAATTTATTTGTGAGCGCGTACGCAGAGAGGACAGTAAATTAGATGGTAATTGGGTAGCAATTATCTACAGAGTTAATACACAACGTGGAGCTATAAACGTTGAGCAAAAATGATTGCATTTTTCAGAAAACTATCCAATTTGTGCCTATACACATAAATATCCTGTAATTAGAAACATCTACACGGTTGGGAACTATTTCTCATACATGTCGATTTTGCATAACATAAGTATACATGGTGTAACACTGTAAGAACGTCAACCTCAACCCGAAGAATTTTGATTCTACAACTAATTTCCGATCGAAAATGCTCATTAGCAGGTTTCCTTTAACCCCTTGTTTTTCCCAGTTTTTACAATTTTAAGATTTGTTTCGTTTTTTTGGACCTTATGTCACTAAAACGTCCGTAACTCCCTTTGGATACAATAAAAAATTAAAACTAATTATACCGTTGGAAAGAGCGTTAAATTTTACATCTTTCTGTTACAGAATTAAAAATTTTCAAGTACATAATAAGTGGGGAATCTGTTCCAATGTTTTTATTAGTGGGGAAAACCGCTCTTGAATGCGAAAAAAGGTGATTTTTTTTTTCAACGAAATCGACTGTTTGACGGGAGGATTTCGGTTTTTTTTTTTTTCCTCCTCCGCCGCCGCTCCTCTCACTCTCCATCCTACCCCGAATCGAACAGTCGATTTAGTCGGAAAAAAGAATCACCTTTTTTGGCATTTAAGCGCGGTTTTCTCCACTAATAACAATATTGGAACCGATTCTGACAATACCGTTGGAAAGCTGAGCTTTTCGGTCAACTTTTGGGGTTACAGTAGGAAACAATAGAGAATGATTACTAGATCTTTCAAACGATTGAAATAACCTTAAATTTAGAAGATTTGACAAATTTTACTCTTTAAGCCAATTTTTCGCTCTTATGTACTTGAAAATGTATAATTCTGTAGCAGAAACGCTGCAAATCATTGCTCAAAGGTTTATTATTTTTCTGTATAGATCACTGGTTCTCCATCAATAGCACCAAACACCATCTGTATTCTCCCTTGACCTTCCCTCTCAAATTTCAGCTTCCTGCGTTCAATAGGATTGAAAATGGCTTCGGAGCTCACTCAGCTGATCAGTGATCTGAGGAGTGAAGAAGATCTCCTCGAATGCTGGAGACGCCTGGAAGAGCACTTCCATTCAATAGGATTGAAAATGGCTGTGGAGCTCACTCAGGTGAACAGTGATCTGAGGAGTGAAGAAGATCTTCTCGAATGCTGGAGACGCCTGGAAGAGCACTTCCATTCAATAGGATTGAAAATGGCTTCGGAGCTCACTCAGCTGATCAGTGATCTGAGGAGTGAAAAAGATCTCCTCGAATGCTGGAGACGCCTGGAAGAGCACTTCCATTCAATAGGATTGAGAATGGCTGTGGAGCTCACTCAGGTGAACAGTGATCTGAGGAGTGAAGAAGATCTCCTCGAATGCTGGAGACGCCTGGAAGAGCACTTCCATTCAATAGGATTGAAAATGGCTTCGGAGCTCACTCAGCTGATCAGTGATCTGAAGAGTGAAGAAGATCTCATCGAATGCTGGAGACGCCTGGAAGAACACTTCCATTCAATAGGATTGAAAATGGCTGTGGAGCTCACTCAGCTGAACAGTGATCTGAGGAGTGAAGAAGATCTCCTCGAATGCTGGAGACGCCTGGAAGAGCACTTCCATTCAATAGGATTGAAAATGGATTCGGAGCTTCTTCAGCTGATCAGTGATCTGAGGAGTGAAGAAGATCTCCTCGAATGCTAGAGACGCCTGGAAGAGCACTTCCATTCAATAGGATTGAAAATGGCTGTGGAGCTCACTCAGCTGAACAGTGATCTGAGGAGTGAAGAAGATCTCCTCGAATGCTGGAGACGCCTGGAAGAGCACTTCCATTCAATAGGATTGAAAATGGCTTCGGAGAACACTCAGCTGATCAGTGATCTGAGGAGTGAAGAAGATCTCCTCGAATGCTGGAGACGCCTGGAAGAGCACTTCCATTCAATAGGATTGAAAATGGCTTCGGAGCTCACTCAGCTGATCAGTGATCCGAAGAGTGAAGAAGCCTCTGAGCAATGATTTGCAGCGTTTTTTACCCACCAACATTTTTTTTACCTACCAACTTTTTTTGTACCTACCAGCTAGGTACTACCTACCACACCATACTGGCTTCACTCCTTCACAATCAAGTTTATTAGAAAGAACTAAACGCTCCACACTCGATTGGAAAAATAGAAAGCTTCATACGGAAATTTGATTACTGGTTACGCAGAAGGCAAAACTGTATACAAATCGAAGAAATGAACAGCGATCGCATTTTAGTCCGATGATATTTGAATGAGGATTAGACCTCTTTTGCGATTCACACTCAAGATTCTGTTTTATCGAAGGAAAACCTTCAAGTACTCGTAGGGACCAAACGGTTTGTCCTACAGAGCTCCGGGTGGTCTCAAAAATTTTTAAAAATTCAATACTATTTAAAATTGGTGAAAAAATGATACCTTTTTTTCGAGAGTTTTCGAGCTAGGGCACTCTTGAAAATTTCAACCCTTAATTTTCACCCCTTAGGAGTGACCTACATCAACCAAAAGCTTCGCGGCACAACTAGACCCCAAATGGAGCCCATATACCAAATTTGAACCAAATCGGTCCAGTGTTGCTAAGAAAAGTGCCGCGTACGGCGTACGGCGTACCGCGGACGGACGGAAATTTTTTTATTCGATTTTCGTCTTCTACGTACCTTGAAACGTAAAACATCAAATTTTGAGGGGGGGTTCAAATTTTTTTTTTCTTGCTCGATTCCAAAGGCTTATTATTGAAAATAATAAACCAAAAATGGGAAATTAACGCTTAGAGTTTAACGCTCTTTCCAACTGTATAGTTGGTTTTAATTTTGGTTTATTATTTTCAATAATAAGCCTTTGGAATCGAGCATGAAAAAAAAATTTTAACCCCCCCTCAAAATTTGATGTTTTACGTTTCAAGGTACGTAGAATACGAAAATCGAATAAAAAAATTTCCGTCCGTCCGCCGTACGCCGTACGCGGCACTTTTCTTAGCAACACTGGACCGATTTGGTTCAAATTTGGTATATGGGCTCCATTTGGGGTCTAGTTGTGCCGCGAAGCTTTTGGTTGATGTAGGTCACTTCTAAGGGGTGAAAATTAAGGGTTGAAATTTTCAAGAGTGCCCTAGCTCGAAAACTCTCGAAATAAAGGTATCGTTTTTTCATCAATTTTAAATAGTATTGAATTTTTAAAAATTTTTGAGACCACCCGGAGCTCTGTAGGACAAACCGTTCGGTCCCTACGAGTACTTGAAGGTTTTCCTTCGATAAAACAGAATCATGAGTGTGAATCGCAAAAGAGGTCTAATCTCCATTCAAATTTTATCGGACTAAAATGCGATCGCTGTTCATTTCTTCGATTTGTATACAGTTTTGCCTCCTGCGTAACCAGTAATCAAATTTCCATACGAAGCTTTCTATTTTTCCAATCGAGTGTGAAGCGTTTAGTTCTTTCTAATAAACTTGATTGTGAAGGTGTGAAGCAGTATGGTGTGGTAGGTAGTACCTAGCTGGTAGGTAAAAAAAAGTTGGTAGGTAAAAAAAATGTTGGTGGGTAAAAAACGCTGCAAATCATTGCTCAAAGGCTTCTTCACTCTTCAGATCACTGATCAGCTGAGTGAGCTCCGAAGCCATTTTCGATCCTATTGAATGGAAGTGCTCTTCCAGGCGTCTCCAGCAATCGAGGAGATCTTCTTCACTCTTCAGATCATTGATCAGCTGAGTGAGCTCCAGAGCCTTTTTTACTCCTATTGAATGGAAGTGCTCTTCCAGGCGTCTCCAGCATTCGAGGAGATCTTCTTCACTCTTCAGATCACTGATCAGCTGAGTGAGCTCCAAAACCATTTTTACTCCTATTGAATGGAACTGCTCTTCCAGGCGTCTCCAGCATTCGAGGAGATTTCCTTCACTCTTCAGATTACTGATCAGCTGAGTGAGCTCCGAAGCCATTTTTACTCCTATTGAATGGAAGTGCTCTTCCAGGCGTCTCCAGCATTCGAGGAGATCTTCTTCACTCTTCAGATCACTGATCAGCTGAGTGAGCTCCAAAACCATTTTTACTCCTATTGAATGGAACTGCTCTTCCAGGCGTCTCCAGCATTCGAGGAGATCTCCTTCACTCTTCAGATTACTGATCAGCTGAGTGAGCTCCGAAGCCATTTTCAATCCTATTGAACGCAGGAAACTGAAATTTGAGAGGGAAGGTCAAGGGAGAATACAGATGGTGGTAGGTGCTATTGATGGAGAACCAGTGATCTATACAGAAGGGTGATCTATACAGAAAATAATAAACCTTTGAGCAATGATTGCAGCGTTTTTTTACTGTAGGTATCCAAAGGGTGTTACGGACGTTTTGGTGAAATAAGATTTAAAAAAAAAAACGAAAAAAAATCTTAAAATTGAAAAACTTGAAAAAACAAGGGGTTTAACTAAAATTGCAAATAGGCATTTTCGATCGGAAATTAGTTGTAGAATCGAAATTCTTCGGATTGACGTTATTATAGTGTTCACT
Organism: Apolygus lucorum; assembly: GCA_009739505.2. NCBI lineage: Eukaryota > Metazoa > Arthropoda > Insecta > Hemiptera > Miridae > Apolygus > Apolygus lucorum. The sequence continues at coordinate 4,734,495 of CM019183.2, forward strand.
TCGTATTCATCATGTAGGAACACACGTCACGTAACACCTTGTATGTGCTTTCTACGATGGTGTGTTCTTCCTCTGTGGCAGGCTTTGTGGACGACACGGAAGTTCCATGGGTCTGTATAATCAACCCTAGAAGGAGTTTCGTTGATTCGCTCACGAGTTGATCAAAAGTTTGCTATTCTGTTTCAGTGTTTGCTCGCGTGCTACTTGGAATCGAAAGGCGTGGTAAGCAATAAATTTCAATTAAATTTGTCAATTTTTACCTAGAACTTTATTTGTAAAAAGTTCACATTTTAGTTGGGTGGTTAAAAAGTTATTAGATTAGGAAGATCTATTTTTTGTGAGCTAATAAAGACCATGTGATGCTACGTGAGAAAACTACACCAGCTCTCTGCTTTTATATGCATGTGAAATACTCATAGCGACAGATTTAAATGTTCAAAATTTAGATTACACTTGTTGCAATTTATACTACTTACAAATCGACTCAGTAGAACAGAACCTACACATATAAGAAACGCAAATGATCATAAGTGTTCCTTTATTATGGGAAACCATACCTACTTACTGACGATGAACTCTATCCACTAAAAGTTTAAAACAGGTGGACAAAACTAGATTAGGGACGGGACATTGAACGGAAAACATCAATGTCGAAGTCGATATTTCTTAGCAACATCAATATCGATGAAACATCGTATGAAAAGCATCGATATCTATATCATCGTAAGGGAAAACATCGATATTTTTTGCAGCGGGAATTATTATCTCTTGTCAACGAAATAGAATCAAGGGAGAAAACCTGAAGAAGCTGCTCTTCCTCTATTCGATAGAAGAGGATGTTTTTCTCTATTGCGATTTTTTTTCTCACTGGATAACAGAGTTGAGCAAAAATTAGTTCTGGAACTAAAAACTAAAACTAAATTAGTTCCGAACTGGAACTACAAACTGAAACTATTAGATTCAGTTCGACTTTTGAAACTAACTTTTGGAACTAAATTAGTTTAAGTTCCAACAGTTGAAACTAAAACTAATTTAGTTCCAAAAATTAGTTCCGAAGTTGCTAATAAGAACTAGAGCAGTTTTTAGTTTCAACTTTAGTTCAACTAAATTTTTGTTCGAATAATCCCAACTCTGCTGGATAACCTACTCCATAATAATTTTTTTCATTCGTGATTTTTTTCTTCGAATTTTCATACACTTCTCCTTTTATTTCTTCTGTACTTTTTCCATTTCATTTCTTTCGAGTATGAAGAGATTGTTTCCTATTGTTTTCCAGTAATTATCGTGTTAAATAAAATGATGAATAATAATTATGTAGGAGGTGTTCTCCTTATTCCATGTAAATTCAATGAAGTTATCTGGTCAGGAGTTAGGATTGTTTTTGGTTTCCTTGCAGTATCTAGTAGTTCAAATTTATAAAATGATGTTATCTGACCAACTCCTCGACATATCGATAACATCGGACCAAATCATCGATGTACCAAAAACATAGAAAGTAAAAACACCTATTGTAATGAGGTTTTGAAGTGGATTGATTCATGTGGATTCATGGGGGATTCATGTGTACTAAAGTAGTAAACCTCCAAGGACACTTCATATTATGATGCGATGATGAAGGGGAGGTATACTTAGTGTATTTCCTTAGACATTTTATTGAACAACCTCAAAACCGCCGTAGGAGAAGGGATCGCAATTCGGTGTGTCATGGGACGACGTTTTTTAAAAAACGCTTGCATACGAGTCTGCAACACATTGAAACATTTTCATGCCCCCCCCCCCTCCCCTCCCGACACATGAACTACATACCTCCCATAAACTACATAAACTACTAATTCGACTCAGCTGATCTGGTAATATCAAACTGTAAAGTACCTACCTAACTGTAAAGTACCTACTTGTAAAGTACCTACCTAACAACTTCACTTCTGATGGTCATAATCATCATTGTGGCGACTTGGGACAATTTTCGTTAGCAAATTTCGTTAGCAATTAATTTTCGACTCTGCTGATCTGGGAGCTCGATTTTCGACTCAGCTGATCTGGGAGCTCGATTTTCGACTCAGCTGATCTGGGAGCTCAATTTTCGACTCAGCTGATCTGGTAATATCAAACTGTAAAGTACCTACCTAACTGTAAAGTACCTACCTGTAAAGTACCTAACAACTTCACTTCTGATGGTCATAATCATCATTGTGGCGACTTGGGACAATTTTCGTCGCAACAAATTTCGTGACGATTTTTAACACAGAATGTGTTTTTGCGATGACCTACCGAAAAAAAATCGTCACGAAAAAGCGACAGAAAAAACATCTGGTGATATGTTTATTGGTTGTCATGTTAATGTCAACTCCACATTTATTATTGTTGTTTTTATTTAACGGATGACTAGTATCGCAAAAAACACATTCTGTGTTCCTATGATTTCATACAGAGTATGGAAAAAGAAATAAACCGGGGGGTGCAGGGGGGCGGAGCCCCCCGCCGAGGCGCAAAGCGCCGAGTTTTTTTAAACTGTAAAGTACCTACCTAACTGTAAAGTACCTACCTGTAAAGTGTGGGCGTCGGTGGTCTGGTGGACAGTGTACCGGACTGCGGTGATAAGATGAGAACCGTCTAGCGGGGACGCGCGTTCGAGTCTGGTCGTCGCAGAAAGTTTTCTGCCTATTAGACGATCGGCAATCTCTCGTTCCAACCCAGGGCGGTGATGTTTGGGAAGCCATGAGCGAAATCATCAGAACAAATTCTGATCTCCCCTTAGGAAGACAGCTGATGACGTCCGCGACGCCAAGAATGGCGGTCGGACGAAAATTCAACCTGAAATGGTTGCTTACTTTACTTTTTTACTTTACCTACCTGTAAAGTACCTAACAACTTCACTTCTGATGGTCATAATCATCATTGTGGCGACTTGGGACAAATTTCGTTAGCAAATTTCGTCGCAACAAATTTCGTGACGATTTTTTTTCTATGTGCCATATGAAAGACATGAAAATGTCAAAAATGTTTGTAGAGCTTGCATTTGTTTAAATTCTGGTACCAATCTGCCCGATTCCTTTTGAAACGTGTTCTACTAGTATCCATGGTAGCCCCGTTTCAAACGGATTTCATTTGAAGACTACAGGGGAAGAACGCACCATGTCCCATTTTGTAAACTTTTCAGGAAATCATTTTTTCCGGCAAAAACCCAATATTAGTTCGAATTGGGTCGATCCAATTTTAAAAAACGCTGCAAATCATTGCTCAAAGGTTTATTATTTTATGTATAGATCATCCTTCTGTATAGATCACTGGTTCTCCATCAATAGCACCTACCACCATCTGTATTCTCCCTTGACCTTCCCTCTCAAATTTCAGCTCCTGCGTTCAATAGGATTGAAAATGGCTTCGGAGCTCACTCAGCTGATCAGTGATCAGAAGAGTGAAGAAGATCTCCTCGAATGCTGGAGACGCCGGGAAGAGCACTTCCATTCAATAGGATTGAAAATGGCTTTCGAGCTCACTCAGCTGATCAGTGATGTGAGGAGTGAAGAAGATCTCCTCGAATGCTGGAGACGCCTGGAAGAGCACCTCCATTCAATAGGATTGAAAATGGCTTCGGAGCTCACTCAGCTGATCAGTGATGTGAGGAGTGAAGAAGATCTCCTCGAATGCTGGAGACGCCTGGAAGAGCACTTCCATTCAATAGCATTGAAAATGGCTTCGGAGCTCACTCAGCTGATCAGTGATCTGATCAGTGAGCAATGATTTGCAGCGTTTTTTACCTACAAACATTGTTTTACCTACCAATTTTTTTTACCTACCAACTATTGGTAGGTACTACCTACCACACTATAATGGCTTCACACCTTCACAATCAAGTTTATTAGAAAGAACTAAACGCTTCACACTCGATTCGAAAAATAGAAAGCTTGATATGGAAATTTGATTACTGGTTACGCAGAAGGCAAAACTGAATACAACTCGAAGAAATGAACAGCGATCGCATTTTAGTCAGATAAAATTTGAACGGCGATTAGACCTCTTTTGCGATTCACACTCATGATTCTGTTTTATCGAAGGAAAACCTTCAAATACTCGTAGGGACCGAACGGTTTGTCCTACAGAGCTCCGGATGGTCTCAAAAATTTTTAAAAATTCTGTACTATTTAAAATTGGTGAAAAAACGGCGTACGGCGGACGGCGTACGGCGTACGGCGTACGGACGGAAATTTTTTTATTCGATTTTCGGATTCTACGTACCTTGAAACGTAAAACATCAAATTTTGAGGGGGGGTTAAAATTTTTTTTTCTTGCTCGATTCCAAAGGCTTATTATTGAAAATAATAAACCAAAAGGAATTTGTATCTCAGCGTACTGTAGAATGCGGTGGTACAATCAAAACTACTGCAAAAAGTATTTTAAAACTCCATATTGCTATCCAAAGTTGCAAAGGTCCATCTGTACAGGGGAAGAACGCACCATGAACGTGTATTGCTGGTTTTATTCATAGTATCCTACCATAAGATTTCTCTCTTTATCAGGGTATAACGGTTTCGTGACATTTTAATAATATATATAATGATTTGGTATTTTCAAAAGTTCACTCACGAAGAAGTTTTGCAAAATATTTTAATAGAATAAAATCCAGGAAATTCATTTTTGTTTCACCGTTTTCAAGAAAACAAACACTAGTCTCATATAAACTTATTGGTATGAAGAAAATAATAATGATCGCCGCTAACAATCGAAAATATTACTGTGAAACCCAGGAAAACCGCATGAATGCGTGAATCACAGAGATCCATCAGGTAGGGGAATACGAACTGGGGGAGGGAGCCCGAAAGTTGGCACGTTCTTCCCCGGTTGCGCTCGGCTTGGTGCGTTCTTCCCCTGTACGATGTTTCGTTTCTCGCATTTTTCTCCTATATTTGATCGTTTTTGCCCATTTTGGTTGTCACCATCGAGTCCGCCGTGAAAAAATCTATAAGAAACCGTCATAACCTATTTTTCGCAAAAAATCGACTTGGTGCGTTCTTCCCCTGTGGTCTTCATTTTGTATTGTTGGATGTGTTGAAACGAGAGAAATCGTTTGATTGAATTAAAAATAATAAGAATCTATTTATCAGTTATAAAAACGGAAAATAGTCGAAAAACGTGGTAGGTAGCTGATTTCGGGAAAATTGGTCCTTATTCACGTAACTTCCCCGGTAACCTTCGACAGAGTTATTGACAGACCATTTGTGTACATTCTAATTAAAGGTTTACAATCTGACCTTTGAAATGAGATGTTTTGTTTGCCTTCAATACATCCTAGCCACTACATTGGCCTCTTTAAATCGAGAAGGCTTGCAATATTCCCTGACTTGGATCACGAGATACCAGGTACAAACAATTCTCTCTCTTGGTTCATTATGAACTGAAGAATATAGGACCAAAAACGCATCGAAAACGCACCTTTACGCTCAGTGTTACAAAAATATTACGTGATCATATTATTCAATAATAGTGTTATTCTATTATTTTATGTTCTCACTTCCCAAGGGCAAGTAGGTCGGCAACACTCCCAGATAAGGAATGCAGGTAATTAACTTCTGTATAATAAAGGGGGAAGAAGGAATGCCTTCCCCCTCACGTATTTATTTATTAATGAAGACTGAAACTCTTGATGAGATTCTTTTATACAATTACAAAATTGCAAGTATTATTTCAAACCCAACTGCAGGTTTGAAAACAAAACAGTACCTACCTACCTTTCAGATACAGATTCTTCCATAGTTCTCACTAAGTAGGTACTTATCCGTATTACCAGTCATTATCAATTTAATCCTGTTGATCCTTGGTGTCTTCTTCGAGCCTCGACTAGTTTATGTAAGTAAGTAACATAAAACAGTGTTCTACTATTTTATGTTCTCACTTCCAAGGGTACTTGCCCTTGGTCGGCAACACTCACAGATAAGGAATGCAGGTAATTAACTTCTGTATATTAAAGGGGGAAGAAGGAATAGTTACTAGAATAGGAATAGTTAGTTAACTCTTGATGAGATTCTTTTATACAATTACCAAATTGCAAGTATTATTTCAAACCCAATTGCAGGTTTGAAAACAAAACAGTACCTACCTACCTTTCAGATACAGATTCTTCCATTGTTCCCACTGAGTAGGTACTTATCCGCATTACCAGTCATTATCAATATAATACCTACCATCAAAATAAATTTCCTCATCTCAAGTATTTCAACTTTATGATTTAATGATGATGATTTCATATTTGAATCAAGTGATATTCCTTGTGAATTTAAGAATTATTCTGATTATTCAGTCCTTCCGTTGATCCTTGGCGTCCTCTTCGAGCCTCGACTAGTTTATGTAAGTAAGTAACTAGTATTTAATAAATATGTGGATTCGAGAATATCCGTGAGTCGTACGATTTGATTGGGAACTTTTGAGAATGTGGTTATTTCGTTGCTGGTCCTGTCTTCTTAGTTGCTGGACCTGGTTGGTAACTTTTGTTGACTCGTTATTTGCGGATCACCCAACCGAACCTCGAATTTTTCGTGTTCGCAAAGTTGAAATAAAGGAGAAAATTTAGTCTCTTGAAAATTTGAGTTCCACGGGGTTGAAATAGTGAAGAACACGAGCTTTTTGAAAGTTTATATTGAAAAGGAAGTACCTTTAGGTTCACAGGTTATTATTAATTTGATGTGATACCTATAGGTAACATGTGAATGAATGTATCATGGAAGGTACCTGAAGGTGGTTATGGGGGGGGTTGGAGAATGGGGAAAATTACAGTGGGTTACTTGCGCAGAACCTGTATGAGGCTCATTAAACGTGTTCATTCATCTTCAAGAGTTTACAAACCGCCAGAACAGCAAAGTATCCTACCAAATATGAGGGATATCAAACAGTTAGGTGATGTAACGAGTCCTCCAAGTGTGCACATTGCTCATTGGATGTTCACATAGCACATAGCGTCATCATCAAAATGATTCAAATTATAAGTGTGATTACGGTTCTGAGTGGTTGGGATACTTTTTATTATGTACGACTCCATGTAGATGTGTTATTTTATAATTGAATACGATGGTTGTGGTATACACATTTTACCTTATCAATAGGATACAATGTAAATGTAGACAATTTACTCCATGAATAGCAATAAACAATTATGTTATCTGGAAACCAACAATACAACTTCGTGAATCAAGTTATGAAAGCAGTATGATAAATGTCCATGTTTTCTGATAATTTTTATTCTCTCAGTCGGTACAGTGTATCCTGCGTCGAATTCATATTTTTCAATATAAAATCATCATCAGCTTTTTACAACTGGAAAAAGGTCATCCGATTCACCCCGTTTTCTTCCTGTTTGAATGTTATTTTTGGAGGATAGATTTTTTTTCGAGTCGCATTAAATAATATAAAACAACGGGAGAAGTGATGCTTAATTCCCCGCATTTTAAAACATTCGCAGTCCGTTATTTCTGCTCCCCCGTTCGTTTCCCTTTAGGTTCGCTCCCTTATGAATATTCAAATGAGTCTTGACAATATTGTCAGCCCGGAGATGCGCCCTAATTAATTCTACACATTCAAAGCAATCTGAGGAATCCATTTCTACCGATTCTTGTTGCCGCGAGGATTCGCGAGGTTTCAACTCCCGACGGCATTTGTAATTGAAATTAGGTTGGGATTCGCGTTAACCTGTTAACAAAATATGTATAAAACGTGTTTATTTTTGTAAGGAGGTAATTTGAAAATCGGCGTTGTTTTATTAATCCCGCTGGCTGTTTTCATCAATTTTGTAAAAAAAAAAAAAAAAAAAAACGGGCAAGTCGTGACCTGGTCATAATTTATGCTGTATAATATGCTATCCAAATAATGTTTGATCACAATAACCACTTTTGGTTTAGTATTTTCAATAATGAACCTTTGGAATCGACCAAGAAATTTTTTTTTCAACACCCCCTCAAAATTTGATGGTTTGAGTTTCAAGGTACGTAGAATCCAACAATCGAATAAAAATTTGGCCGTCCGTCCGCCGTACGCGGCACTTTCCCCACTTAGCATTGACCGATTTTGATGAAATTCGGTATGTAGGCTCCATTAGGGGTCTAGTAGTGCCCCAAAGATTTTTGTTGATGTAGGTCACTTCTAAAGGTTGAAAAAAGAATTTTGAAATTTTGAAAACGCCCTAACTCACAAAATTGTGATGTAAAGGTATTGTTTTTCCATTAATTACGGTAGTATAGAATTTTTAGAATTTTTTGAGACCACGCGGAGCACTGTAGGACAAACTGTTCGCTCCCTACGAGAATTTAAGGGTTTTACGTACGATAAATCAGAAACACGAGTGTGAATCGCAAAAGAGGCCTAATCTCCGTTTAAATTTTAGCTGACTGAAATGCGATAGATGTTTTTCTTCATGTTGGATGGTTGGTGGCTTTGCAGACGAGTGATCTATATAGAAAAAATAAATAAATTATTGTGTAATTATTTGCAGCGTTTTCATACTATGCTCATTAGATCGTTTCACTGTAAAAACTCCACTGGAAGACTTTGGTCCCCGAACACCCTGCAGAAAGGTTAGAAGTGTGTCATTCTGATGTATTATCTTTCATCAGTTAAGTAATTGTAAAAAAACTTAATCTGAATTCGAAAGTGGTCAAGTTTGGAAAGTTGTATCTAAAGTTGTATCTAAGTTTTGAGGTAGTTAGACCGTAATACGGTCCCCTTTATGCCAAAATCATGAATGTGCCAAAAATTGATTTTTGAGTTCGGCTTCACAAAGGATTGGTATAGACCTCCTTTACTTATTATAAATCGATTGAAATGGGTCAGATGTTCATTTTAGGCCTTAAAAGATGGAACTTAATCCATGAATGTGTTCTGTACGTTTCCTTAGTTACGCCAAAACCATGAATGTGCACATGTGCACACTTTTGCATGTGTGCACATGTGCATGTATGCATCACTTTTCCATTGCCATAACAATGAATTTATCCACATTCATCATTTTAGCATAAAGCCAATATGTCGCAAATTCACTTTTGTAGCATCAATTTGGTAGTTAGGTCGCCGTGTTTTCGGCCTCTCCAACCCAGCCGATAATGATTCAAGAAGATATTTTTCCTCCGTACCTGATAGGTACTACCTATCGTCTGTCGTGTTTTATCTTTCTTCTCGAACCCCGAGAAGAGGACGACCGGCAAGGAGGCAGTCAGCAAGAGGTACAGCAAGTGGGGAGCATTTAAGGGGGTCTCAGTCGGTCGACGTTCGTTCTTCGTTCCGGGTCAGTAATTCGCCAAATCGAAGGGGCAAACACTTAAAAAGTTGTAGTTAAATTGGAAATGTTAAAGGATTTTAGAATGAACTGATGAACGTCTAAAATCCTTTAAAATTTCCAATTCAAGTACAATTTTCTAAGTTTTTGCCCCTTCAATTTGGCGAAATACTGACGCGGAACGAAGAACGAACGTCGACCGACTGAGACCCCCTTAACCCTTAATAGGTAACTGTACCCTCAATAAATAATGAAAAAAAAAATGTGGCAGTAGAATGGAAGATTTTATTGAGAAATCCGATTTGCCAAAACCATGAAAATGAAATGATCATCCTAAATCTGGTTTGCCAAAACTACGAATGTGGTATAAAGTGAAGGGGGGGGGGGGCAGTCTACGGTCGTAAAACTATTTTTGCTTAGCTCATTGACAGGTCTGAGAGCAGAAAGTCAAAGAAAAGTATCTCGAACAATTAACTACCTTCTTTAGTTTCAAAACAAAATTTAAAAATCGTTTTTTCAATTTTGCTCGAAACTAAGAAATTGCACATTCACAGTTTTGGCATAAAGGGTCATACTATGACCATCGCGAACCACTCTCGAATCTCTCGATTCTATATGCGGTCCAGTCGATGATTCCAAGGGCAGTGAAGGAAAAGAGTAGACGAAAGAGAAGGAAAATGTTCGATTATTAGAAGAATGCTGTATTTATAACATGTAGAAAAGCGAGGAAGTGAAAATAAAAATTGACAAATTCAGCTAGACCAACAAAATTGGTGGGTTGGAATATGATCTCAATGTGGTGTTTCCATTGGAAAATAGTTTCAGGCGCTGATCGCCCATAACCATGTAATATGATGAAGTGGGATTATAGTTGGATATGATAAAGAACTACAATACGAGCCACTGAATCAATAACAGAGGTCAGTTAAAGATCGTATGTCAATGGACCGGACACGTCTAGAAAGAACCAGTCAGGCTCAGGATCATAGAGAATGCTCTCCATCGGGAGCGATGATCTCATCTCCTCCCTTATTTCTAAAGCTCTAACTTGTTTTTCATGTCACTGGTACTACTGACTAAACGTCCACATTAAGAACTAAACAAGGTTAAGGGGGTCTCACTCGATCGCCGTTCGTTCTTAGTATTTCGAGAAATTGAAGGTGCAAAAACTTAAAAAGTTGTACCAAAATTTAAAATTTTAAAGGATTTTAGAAATTCAATAGTGCACGGCCCTAGGGAATTGACGAACTGAAATATTGCCGCCGGAATCATCAAAATCGAACAATAATTGTCAATAATAAAGAAAAATGGGAAAAACTACTGAATAAACGGTTTTCCCATGTTTTCCCCATATTTCTTTGGCAATTATTGTTCAATTTTGATGATTCCAGCGGCAATCTTTCAGTTTTTATATCCCCAAGGCCCATGCACTAATGAATTTCTAAAATCCTTGAAAATTTCAGGTTTAGCTACATTTTATGGGAAAAACATAACTGAATTAACGGTTTTTCCCATTTTTCCCCAGCAATTATTGTTTAATTTCGATAATTCCGACTGCAATATTTCAGTTTCTCCATTCCCTAAGGCCGTGCATTAATGCATTTCTAAAACCCTTGAAAATTTAAAATTTAGGTACAACGTTTAAGTTTTTGCGCCTTCGATTTCATGAAATACTAACCCGGAACGAGGAAAGAACGGCGACCAACTGAGACCCGCTTAATTAATATCTGCTGAATGTGGAGTTATCAAAATTGAACGAGACAGTTCAGAGGTGGCAGAAGGCGTCATTCCTCTCTCAGACGTCATCAAAAGAACAAACCTTCCGAGTTTAAGACCGGAGATTATTCTATTCTACCGAAAGAGATGCCGTCAGAGGGAAGCAACGCTGTGAAGGAGGCTGTGGAAGAGCTCAAGATGAAGATATCGATTTAAATTCATTCCAATAGCGTTGTACCTACACATTTCATCCACCGTCGTTCTCAACCTTCGCAGTTCAGTAAAATAATTAAAGCACTCTGACAGGCGAAATCTTTCGATGATAATGGCCTTCAGTTAAAACTCAAAGTACCTGTGTAAATAGAGACAGAGGATTTGCGCCTTTCCTATGTACACTGAGCGATGTTAGGTATATTATGATTTTCAATGTTATAATGATTTGCGGGGAGGACGTGTATTGAAGTTCAATGCTCTGGTTGTTAACAAGTTGATTTAACTTTCTCGCAGTCACTTTCAATGATTTACGAGATGCTGTTTACCGAATTTCAGTACTCTAGGAAGAACTTAAGAGAGGTCAGTTGAGAAGCTGACTCAGCTGATCGGACATTTCTGAGTAAATTCCGACCACCACCAGTGCTCTCCAAGAGGCTGAGTACCAAGTTTCAGCTCACACAACTGATCTGTCATTCCTGAAATCCTTCCTTACAACTCATATTGGTCTTCAATTGGGACTTTGGAAGATCTTTTTTTGGAGGTTGCCTTCTGCGTTTCAGTGCTCTCAGTTGAATATGAGCGAAGTTAACATCATCAAAGGCTTTGAGTTAACAACAAAAGTCATTTGAGTTCGTCAAATCTGACTTTAGTACGTAGATTCTTGAAAATGGGTAGTGACACAAGTGGCTGGTCAACGAATCCGCTGAGAAGTTATCGTTCTCATGGCTGATTAGTCTTCGCTGAACTGCTTCCAATCACTTCCAGTGATCATCAAGTGGGAGAGGAGTGCTCAAGGTTGAACTGGAGCGAAGTTATCGCTATCTAAGGAGCTTTAAAGCTCACTCAGCTTTACGAAACCGTGTAAAGACACTTCAACTCGTCATTTTGATCTAGTAATCACGAACCAAATTCACCGGTCGCGGAAGAAGAGTAGAAGTGGATGGGAAGATAATTGAGAGATAGTGAGGGAAAATTAAAGTTCCAAATCCCATTTTGGAATACTTATCTCAAATGTTTGGTACCTGGCTAATCAAATAACTTCGCTCAACAAGAAGTATTATTTGAATTATTGTGGAGTTGAGGGGTTTGTCACTGCTGTCTCGCTTGCCAAAGACGTGTTTCATATGAAACTCCGAATCTTCATTTGAAATCTGAATTGTAAAAAAGTCCTTTTCGAATAGAATTCCAAGATCGAATTTTCAAAGAAATCTTTCAGTTGAAGAAAATAAACAATGGTGTTTCTTTTAGAAAGTTTTTTTTTTGCAGTATTATTGTTTTTTCGATTTTCAGTATGCCATGCCAACATACTGTATGCACAGGGTATGCTTTGAAGGTATTAGGAGTCCATATACATGTTATACTCATCTCCACGAACTCATAGAGTACCTACACGGCTACTGCATTTCAGGGTACAAAAATTGTCCAAAAATTCAAAAAGTATATAGGTATTACATAGGTACTTTTTCAATTTTTGCACAATTTTCATTTTTGGAAGGTGCATCGGTATCAAAAATCTTGTGCTGAATCCGAATATACCACATATTACTATGATTTTGAAGGTAATTACCACAAACTGGGAAATCCCCGTTTTTAGGACGTCCCACAGTAAGACTTGGGCGTCCTTATGCGATCGATCTGGGGTGAAGTTGGACAACACTCAACAGAAAAAAAAAATAACCACACAGTAATCCGTTTTAGACTATTCTGAATCCAAATCCGCGAAAAAAAACCATAGGTGTATGTCTGTGTGTGTGTGTATGTGTGTGTGTGTGTGTGTGTGTGTGTGACAAAATCTTGTGTCGTCTGCACAGCCCTTAGTTCTCAACCGATTTTCCTTGTTATTTTTTTGTTCGACGCGGAAAACTATCTAGTTGTGCACTACGTCGCCGGAATTTCGAATTTTGCCTTTTAAGGGGAGGAAAGGGGGGTTAATGCTCAAAAAACGTGCGTTTTTGGACATAATCTTGTGTCGTCTGCCCAGGCCTCAGTTCTCAACCGATTTTCGTGGTTCATTTCTTCTTCGACGCGAAAAACTATCTAGATGTGCACTACGGCGTCGGAATTTTGAATTTTGCTTTTAAGGGGGGGAAAGGGGGGTTAATGCTTAAAAAACGTGCGTTTGCGGGGGTAATCTTGTAAAATCCGCACAGGCCTCAATTTCCAACCGATTTGCGTGTTTTTTTTTTTGTTTGACTCAAATAACTTCCGAGTTGTACATGATTATACCAGAGTACCAAAAATTTGCAAGGGGAGAGGGTGAGTGGGGGTATAATATTCACAAAATATCCGATTTTTCAATATTTCGGTTCCTTTACTGCTTACTAATTGTACCCAACCTTTGAAATTGAGGAAAAATTCTCATTATACCTCTGGATTTTCATGAATTATTCTCTGTGCCACCATGGAACTAATATGTTGGGTATCGTAGATCATGGATTTCAAAATGCTCTTCAGATTCGAGGCTCCCATGCCGCTAGAAATGTTTTAGTGGATAATGGTGAGGGGGGTCACTATTTCTTATCTAAAATAATAAATAAATTACATCGAGTGAACAGTTTTATCGCTTACCAGCTGGTTAAACTTATCTAATGCTCATCCAATGGGACGTCCCCTGGAATGCATGCATTGCTAAACAATATGTTTTGTACTATTTTTGAAATTTGCACCCCTTAGGGTTGTCCAAAATTTCTGGCTAACAAACTCGTCTTTTTATTTCGGTGAAAACTAAAAACTTTTTGCTAGACACTTACTCAAGTTATCCGGTGGAGTGACACATATACATGGTGTCGCACTAGTTGTACCCCCCCCCCCCCCCCCCCCCCGGGCTAAAATCGTACAGATGGTAAGAAAACGTTTTTTTTCTGAATCTTCATGATTTTTTCTAGGGATCTCAAATATGACCACGATGCGCAACGCACACGAACTTAGTTATCTCAAATGGGGATTCTCCCCTATTTTTTTGACGTCTTATAAATTGGTTTGCCGGGTGACACTTCAAGAAACCGCGCTCCGCTCCGCTCACGTTATGCGCTCTTCAATGAGAGCGAGTGAGAGGCACGCGTCCCTTTCACTTCTCTCGCTCTTTCTCTCTTCCGCCTAAGAGCGAGAGAGACAGAGCGAGAGAGATAGGCATACGTACACACCGGTTCATGTCTTGCGCTTCTATTTAGGCGCCTGCATACAATTTTTTATTATAATAAAAAAATTTATTATAATAATAACATTATCCTTCTTCCTACTATACGAATGAATATTAACATTAAAATTATTTTACCACTCAAAGTCGTTGTCACGTAATAAAACTTTCGCCCGTATACCGACTTTACAGGCAACCAATTAATTTTTTATAGCAGATTTTGGATTCTACGTGAAATTTCATGAATTTTGGACCCCTCAACCGATTTTTTTGGTTGCGCACCGACCCTCCAGTGAGCGCGCTAACATGCGCAATCCAGGATATCCTGGATATCCACAATCCTGGATTGTGCCAAAATTGAGATGAAGGTAGACTCCAAGTGTGATACATGTTTTTCCATTAATTTTCGACGCTTTATCACGTGGTGGTATCCATTTTTGATTTTACTGGAATTTTTTGAAACGGCGGCTGAAAACTGGATGGTTTTTAATGTAAAATCGCTCTTTTTCCATCCTTAAGAGTTACGACGCAATTTTAGTTAGTTCGGGTGGCTAACTCTACCCCTAAATTTGGGAGGAGGGAAAGTCAATAAAAATTTTCATTTACCTTGAAACTTCGCTAAAATGAGGTGCAATAACATTTTGATGCCATATTTGAAAATCTACTTGCCCGGCAACCACGTAGGAAGCATTTTCAGCGAGTCATCACGTAACCTCTTTAGTTTTTAGTGAGCTGCTTCAACGGAAGAAGATAGGCCGACGGTAGAGCAAGATGCTTATTGTGCTCGGTTACCGAGGGGGATTCTTATACGGTATTTCACCCCGAGTTCTCCCCAACAGCCGTTTCCCTCCTTTTTTTTCGTTCGTGCTGGGCACGAAAGCTCCTTTTTTCTTTTACCTGGTGTCGCCAGGTGGCGCTGTTCCCAGCTTCGAGAGGCGTTGATGGGGTCCCCGCGTCTGAAATGTCACAGCTCGCCGTAAGTGCCGGGCTGGATGCCTGATCAATGGCCGAAGGATATTGAGGGGGCTCCAGCGAGCCTGACTCATAATATGGTTCTCCCATTTATCTCAAAACTGCTCAGCTTCGCTTTCTCTCGTTGCAGTACTTACAAAAATAAAAAGTAATACATAAAGAGCTTCTCATTCAAATTGTATACTGTCTGGTAATTGTATAAGTGTCTTTTTCGAACTAAAACTAAATTAATAAAAAATGTTCC
This sequence comes from Apolygus lucorum, assembly GCA_009739505.2. NCBI lineage: Eukaryota > Metazoa > Arthropoda > Insecta > Hemiptera > Miridae > Apolygus > Apolygus lucorum. Next base: position 4,750,035 of record CM019183.2, read on the forward strand.
CGTAGGCTTGAATTGAATGTGGTCGAACTGGTTCGGTAATTAGAGAAAGAATGAAGGAGCGTATCAAGGAATTCAAGGATGACAAGGTTGATTCCTTGTGTTGGTTTGGCCTTTCTATTAACGGGAGAGGTTTGTTAAAAGGGAGAGTATTGAAGCGGCTTTTGCTTGTTTTATGGTTGAGCGCACTTTCGCTTTACAGCTTCTTCAGAACTCTGTATAACAGGTACGTAATCCAATTAAAACAAAACTAATTAATAAATTATATGAGCTAATCTATAAGTTGATTTACTTAGGGTTTAATAAGGCTGGTTACTCTGCAGTACATCCTTAAATATTAATATTGCTTAATAGTTACTCACTTGGGGTTATTTCCATAGTGATCACATACTTAATATGTGATACATAATATGTTCCTAAATATTATTTAGGAACATAGTAGGATTCATTCATGTAAAGGTTCTGTTCGCTGTGGGCAATATTTGGAACAAACAAGGTAATCTGGAACGGAAACTCGGCCCTTCGGGCCACTTACAGCTTAGAGCCTTCGGCTAAAATTCAAGAAACGTGGAACATGCTTTAGCTGTGTTTCTGGTTTGATATGTAAATGACGTAAATATGATGATACGTAAATTAGGACTCACCTTAAATGGAAGTATAAATATTACACCAGTGTTTCAGATTCCTTAGATTCCATTTCATAAATACGTTGCCAACGCATGAAAATAAATAACATCATCCTTCGAAATAAAACCCCTCTAAATCTATGAATGTTGTTTACAGTTCTTTCAACTCATGGGTCTATCTCAGTTTCTTCCATAATTACAGCGGTTTTGGCAGTTTATCATTTATGTATAAATTTAGGGCTTTCCAACGAATGGTGAACGATTTTTATATAAACACAAATGACGGAAAAGTTCCGTAGCAGCTTGGTTGTAAGTGGAAATCATTGCAAAATTTTCGTAACTCAATTTCCATGTTCCATGTTAAAACCATAAAACGAGGAAAAGTAATAATGAAGCAACATAGATTAATCTGCGTCAAAAAAATCAAGAATAAAGAAGAAGAAGAAGAGGAAAAGTAATAATGCTTCAATTCTCCTCCCCTTGACATACATATCTAATTAAGGTGATTCTGCTTTTGCAAATCAACTGAGTAAATCCAGTCGTAACTTTAGTTTTGATTTGATAGACAGTTTGTAGAATTTACTCATTTTTGCTCAAAGGGATTACAAATGATAGGTTCGGTCCATAATAGTCTGAATAAGGTAATCCCTACATATTTCACCACCATTGAGTTCATTCATGCAGTAGCTTGGTTGCCTCCTCTTCAGAATGTTACCGTCACCAATGGTTGAGCCCCCTTTCAGTTTGTCTGCCTTGATTGGCATTAGTTGAGCCTTCCAGGCCCTTTCACTTCTCCGAGCTAATGGGATTTCAGTGATCATTCCACTGTTGATTGATCTGTTGGTTGCCCTTCACTTTCTACACGGTGGTATTTGTGCTCCCCTTTCACTTGTGACGATATAAGCTGTGGTTTTTGTGATGTAAGTACCTTCAGTTCTTGATTGTTACTGAAGAGGTTGGTTCTAACCGTCGAAATCGATTTCAACGCTAGCTCCTTTTTTGTGGGAGTTTACATCGTTCTACACACTCTGTTTTTTTTTTATAGATATCTTTTATCATCGTTGATATTTAAGAAAAAGCTAAACATATTTGCTTACAAACATACCTACGATGTTTCATCCATTACACGTCAATTAAGGAGTTTTGTGTTTCAAGAATAAATTAGTGCTATTACGGAGGAATACCCATTTTATGCCGGTTTTGTTCAAATTTGGAGTGTAGATTGGATTCTTTTTTTATGATTCTCTAAATAGCGGATCACCGTTCCAACCATGTTTTGGATAACAGTACAAAGTACAATATGTCCCACTTCTACCTAACTGGTCTTTTGTTTGTTGCAATTATTTCGAATAAACAACCTACCTTACCACTTACCATACCTTATCTGTACTTACCTCGTAATTATACTATATACCGATGAAATACATTTTTGTTGAGCTTTGACGATATTTTTACTCACACATAGCTATAGTATTAGATAGATAGATAGATATATCGCACATCCGGAGTAAGACTGGTATAAGTCCGAAATTGGCGGTTTTGAGTTATATATTCCACCAGATAGCTCTCGTCGAGCTCTACACGGGGGTAGAACGGGTTTAACGATAACTTAGTTATTGGCCGCTAGAGAGCAGATAAACCAGTATGGTTCTGAGCCATTTTTCTACCATGGCGTCGGAGCAAGACTGGATCACTTCAGATATGCGCCAGACGCTGAAGTGTGATGAACTCAAGGTATGTGTAATACTGGTATATATCAGATGTACCGCTTTTGATCCAACAATAATTAGAGTTTTAAATTTGCAATACTGGTTTATTTTGAGATGCACCAGTATTTCTCCAAAACAAAATGGAATTTCTCTTTGGTCTGCATGTTGTAACGTTGGTATAATATGAGATGTACCACGTTTGATCCGAAAAGTCATGTATTGGTTCCACTTTTAGAATTACAACTCTGGTTTATTTTGAGATGTTCCACTATTTCTTGGGGTAATAGTGGTACATCATAGGAATTTGATCAATTTAAGCATGCTGGTCGCAAATGAAGAGGTAACGAAGCAATTTTGGTATAGCACATGATAGTTAAATAGTATATGAGTGCCGTAGACCCTTGAGATATTAAAAAAATTCGTTCAGATGACTGTTATAGAACAACAAAGAAGTCGAAAATCTTTAAATGCGATTTCCCATCAGTTGGGTTTTTTGACTTATACCAGTCTTACTCCGGATGTGCGATATGTTTATTGGCTCCAATTTGTACAATTTTTACAAGAAAAAAAATGCAATAATCCATGCATGTATTTATTTGCTCAGATTTCCTACATGGCGTTAGGCTTGGCTCGTGTTACTATCTTTGCGAAATTGCTCCTTCTGGGTAAATAAATTGATAAAAAACATACATTTTAAGCAGTTAAACTTCAGGTAATTGGTTAAACTTCCGGTTGTGGTCAGCAGTTAAACTTCTTTGCAACTAAGGGGAAAGAGAATAATAAAAAATAGCTATTTTCTATGGAAATTTTACACTGATCACGAACTTATCATATAATTATTTAGGCTCTAGGAGAAAGAGTGAAAGTTTTTATCCTAAATAATCCTTAAAACCTCTACGGACTGACGTAGTATTCCGCGAGGAGCGCGGATTTTCTTACCTATTTTTGTAGCTGTGAAGTGACACTCAATTACTCTCCTTTCCTATATATATAGTGTTCAACGTGAAACTCTTAGTAGTATCACTTTTCCAAGGTGATATGGAACTACGAAAACAGGGTCCACTCTCTTGAATGGATAATCACCATACATAGAATTGTATTTGGCTTCATTGTGTGTTAAATGTAGGATCAGATGAAATTTGTTCAAATTTGAAAAAAATTGTTCTGACGTTGCATATAATTATGTTTCAGTTGAGCGGTGGGAAGTTTAGCAGTTCAGGAGCAGCGAAAATAGCGGCTCGCGCCTATCCCAACAACGCAGCCAAAACTGGTAATGTGAAACACATTCTGTCCCACTGCGGAACCATAGGTAAGATCCTCGCTATAGTTGGTTTTTTTCATACTATTTTCATAGGAAAATAAGGAAAGTCTTTATGCCTCCCAATAAAAGGAACACCTTAGAGGCCACAAAGGAGACTCTTAAAAGCCAACTCTTCATTTCTTAAACCGATCTTTAAGCGAAAGCGGCCTTAGGAAATCCTTTACACAGAGAATCCTTTACATAGGAGATGCTTTTGGAATTCTCTAACGCTCACGGGATCCTTTAAATACATTAAAGGAGGACCTTAAAGGTGATCAAATAGGAGCTATGTATGCTAAAATAGCTGCTTGTCAACCTTATGGCCTTCATAGTTTTCGTTTTCTTTTCCATTTAATAAATAATTTGCAAAATTTGTGTATTCAAACAGCTCACACCGCGACTATTTCGCTCTTATTTTGCCGACCATAGTATTCAAATGGAATGTAACATGCAAGCTAAAACTATGGAAGTTCTCAACAGTATGAACATCCATTACTAGCAATATTTTGGTCCAAATCATTTTAATCTTCTGGGAAATAAATAAATTCTTAAACTGAATTACCTAGGCAGTATCTGTTCCGCACTGTGGACGGAACTGGAAAAAACAACCAAATATTCTCATTACGCTTTTTTCTATTTTTCTACTTTTTGTCAACATTGGTCTCCCTGGTTTGACCAACATTTTTGGAATTAGTGAATTAGTGGAATGATCAAAATGGCATACTTGGAGAGTTAGCCTAATTTCAACAGGAACGCGATTAAACATTTGTTTTCATTTTGGTTTATCATTTTCAATAATGAACCTTTGGAATCGACCAAGAAATTTCTTTTAAACCCCTCTCTCCCTTAAAATTTGTTGGTTTACGTTTCAAAATACGTAGAATCCGAAAAATCGGATAAAAATTTGGCCGTCCGTCCGCCGTACGCGGCACTTCCCCCACTTAGCATTGACTGATTTTGATGAAATTTAGTATGTAGGCTCTATTTGGGGTCTAGTTGTGCCCCGAAAATTTTAGTTGATGTGGGTAACTTCTAAGGGTTGAAAAAATTATCTATATTGGAAAATAATAAACCTTTGTGTAATAATTTGCAGCGTTTTGTTTCTACTTTACAAAACTGTTTCATCCTATGTAATGTAGTTAGTATGTTGAGGAAGTACTAATAATTTTTCATATTGTTTATAGCACAAAGAGATAATACGTGGTAACTTTTAGCTGTTAGTTTCGGTAGGAATTCCGTGGATCACATCTTTCTGTATTCAAGGCGAAACACCCAAAAACTCCTGTAATACGCTGTTTCTGGTGCCTTGGTACCATGGTGACACCACTGCTTCGTTCTTCGGTGGCGGGTTCAAGTTTAGTTTATAAAAATCCTGGAGTATATTGATCTTGTTTCCTAAATTTCAGAGCTTGGGTTCCATTTGTATGCCTCAATATGAACCGAATACGGAAAAATCTTGTATTTTGTGAATATTGTCCCCCACTCATCCCCTCCACCTGCTAATATCTATACTATGATGAAGTAATGTGCAACTGGGAGGTTATCTGAGGCGAAAAAAGAACATTAAAATCGTTTGAGAATTGAGGACTAGGTGGCGCTCTCAAGGTACAACCAGAAAGCGCCTAATTTTCAGTTAATGGCCCACAGTTTGGCCTTCTTAAACACTAATTTCGGAATCCCGGCAACGAAGTGCAGAACTAGATGGATTTCTACGTCGAACGAAATAGAACTATCCAAATCGGTGAGAAATTGAGGCCTAGGCAGAGTACACAAGATTATGCTCGATAACGCACGTTTTTTAAGCTTAGAAGGCCTTATAATATAACTGAATCTGATGTCATAGGTGGTATCATATTATGATACCACCTATGACATCAGATTCAGTTTTTACATAAGGTGGTCTCAGTCGGTCGCCGTTCTTTCCGTTTTCCGGGTCAGAATTTCTCTCAACTATCTAAATTTGAAATTTTAAAGGATTTTTGAATTTCATTACTGGATCCACCAAGGGAATTGAAAAAGATTTCCGCTGGAATCATCAAAATCGAACGATAATTTCCGGCGGAATGTGGCAATTATTGTTCGATTTTGATAATTCCAGCGGCAATCTTTTTCAATTCCCTGAGCAGATGCACTCATGAATTTCAAACACCCTTGAAAATTTCAAATTTAGGTACAACTTTTAAAGTTTGAGCGCCGGTAATTGAGAGAAATACTAACCCGGAGTGAGGAACGAACGGCGATCGACTGAGACCCCTTTAACAATAGACATAATAAATCAATCATTTGAGTAGTAATAGTTTTCATATTTATTTAAATTTGACAGAATTTCAATATGTTTCAGCGGCGAGGGAAACAGAACAATGTGAGCTTGCGTACAGACTGGCTGAATGCACGACTACTCTGGCTGATAAATTCAAACTTTAGTGTATTCAGGTGCTCATGAGTTAAAGTAAGCAAAGTTGAAAAGCAAGTGGAAGGCCTGTAAATCTTCCTCACTCGGAATAACGTTACAGTATGAAATTAGTTGGTATACAAATCAAGTAGAACGTGGTCTTTTTCTACGGAAGTAATGCGTTAGAATATTAAATCAATTTTGACTGTTAGGTCATCGTCAGTAACAATCAAGAACAGAATGTACATCACAGAAAGCACAGCTTATATAATCACAGGTGAAAGGGAGCTTGAATCCCATTGGTTGAGAAAGTGAAAGGCATAACCATCAGATGGAAGCACATTATAGTGAAAGGAGACCTTGCATCCCATTACTCGGAGAAGTTAAAGGGACTGGGAGGATCAAAAAATACCAATCAAAGCAGACAAAATGAAGAGCTCGAACAGTTGTGAGGGTAACATTGTTGAGAGGAGGGGGGGAGGGGATACCAAGCTATTGAAGGAATGAAGCTATGAAACATGTTGAGGACCACCTCATTCAGACATTACCACACCTATCACCCAGAATTTCGAACTTTTCAAGAACATCCAACTTACATGTACCTCCCTTTCGGGCAAAAATGAGGGAGGATGGGTCTCCTTTCACTGTCATCTTTCAGTCTGATTTGATTCACTGTTCGAGTTCCCTTCCACTTTGTCTTCCTTGATTGGCAGTAGTTGAGCCTTACAGATCCTTTACCTCCTCTGAGCCAATGGGAGTCAAGGACTCCTTTCACTGCAATCTGCTTCCATCTGATGGGTAAGCCTTTCACTTTCTTGACCTATAGGGTTCAAGCTCCCTTTCACCAGTGATTACCTGTGAAGCCGTGCTTCCTGTGATGTACCTTCAGCTCTTGATAGTTACTGATAATTACCTAACCGTCAAAACCGATTTAACTTTGTAACATTACTTTCGTGGAAATGGACTACGTTCTACTTGACTCCGTTTTTATTGAAATGGGTTTCCACAACTTCTTGACGAGTGATTATTATGCAATTATTGAAATAACCTACCATTGCTCATACTAGAGCATGTTTTTACGAAACATGGTTTCATAACATCATAGTTTCCTGAATTTTCAAACAATAATACGATCCGGATGTTGTTGATATCGATCAGTTTTCGCTTTTTAACCTACGTAACGTGGCCCCTGGTGATTCTATCGTAAGAGAATGAATAGGTGTTGAGAAGGAATTAACACGATCTGACCAATGGACGGAACCAAAATTGTTCTATTAGCTCTGAAACGTGAAAATTCTAATAATAATACCAATTTAGACAGACTTACCTAAATTTTTATATTTGCGCCTGCCTTCGATAGTGAGGAAGCGATGTAGGACAGGATTGAACACTTGCTTCATCAAAGGTCACGAGTAAAAATAATACAGATAACAATCGAGTTTCCGAGTATGAACTTTGGAATGGGCATGAAAAGATAATAAGGTTTTCTTTCATTCCGCAGTTGTTACCTACCATTTTTGTATTCCCATCGCCCGGGAGGAGTAAAATTTAAGTTATGGATGACATGGGAAACATCCGACACCTCGATCAATATCGGGGTTCCGTAGACCGGGGTGCCAGATCCCATCTCTGTCATGAGATGAAAAGTAGAAATATCACGTCCGTTTTAGGGAGAAAACGTATACTTTGGGTTGGTGAGAAGGGTTCTTATCGCGTTACTCCCAGAAATTACATCAATTATTGTTTATTGGAAGGGAGATCTGGAACACGTTGAAAATACGTGTCGAGTGTTTTTCAAATGTAAGATAAATTTTATGAAATCATTAGAATCTTCACGTCATGTTCTTTAGGACCTAACTTCCTTCTGTATACCAAATGAAAAATATATTTATTCAACAGGTACCATAATTGTATTAAAAATTATTCATAGGTTAAATAATACTAGCTTATAAATAGTTCTTTTTAATTACATTTTTGGAATTGAGGTTGTTGTTTTTTTTACCCCTCTGTTGGTTTATTATTTTTCAACAATAAACCTCTGGAAACGAGGAAGAACCCCCTTCCCCCTCAAAATTTGATGGTTCAAGATTTTGATAAAATTTGGCACATGGGCTCCATTCAGTGTCTAATGGGGTGTGCGCATGGGTTTAAAAAAATCGTATTGATTTTTTTAGATTTTTTTAAAAGATCGATTTGATTTAAATCGATTTATTTTGAAGAATCTGAAATCCCTACTTTGGTTGTGTGATAATATCACACAATATCATATTATGATCTTTATAAATGGCTTTTTGGTACAGAAGAGAAGACCTGCGGATGAACCTAATAAACTTTGTTTTCCTACATGATTCCCTGTTGGCTGAGATACTGATGAATACCTGAGTCGTGAGAGGAAGAATGTTATCATGGTTCAACAGGAAGAAGCAATCCTCTCCGTTTATCTTCGCCCCAGCTCATCTAGTTGTTTACCCAACGAAAGCCTCTTTGGATCTAATCCAATAAGAGACCGATCAATCCCTCTGAGCCACAAAATGGATCAACGGCACTTTCTTCGGAACGAAGAGGTTCTCAAGGTTTATTTATTTAAGGCAAGCGGCAGCTTCGGACGCGACGATCCAAATAGTTGCGATCAACCCACTTTATTCGAAGAGAAGATATAGGAAGAATATTTGCCGCGAAACTGCTGTATTTCGTGTGAGAGCTTCAAATGTTAGAGTATAAGACACAATTACCTTTGCTAAATATCCCTTGCTTATCCAAGCTGTCTAGACTGTTTGGTCGTAACTTGTACCGAGTCTCGCGGGATTGTAATCTCGACACGAAAGTGTCCAAGGGCATCAAAGATATGGTAGCACTCAGTTAAGTTTATTCTGTCCAACTCCTAGGTCATTCTTACACTACTCTCTTGGTGCTGCCCACCTCATTGTCAATCCATGAAATCCAGTTGGAACGGTAGCAATCTTGATCGTCGTCTAATCTGAAATGTTTACTCCCTGCTCGCGCTACGGTTCTCTTTTCACCGTTGTGATCTCCCTTTGCCAGGTCCTTGAATTTATCTTAAAATGATGGTGCGAAAAGTAGATTTCAACCAGTTATAGATTATGAAATTTACCCCATTCCTCATCTTCCCGATTACAAAAGCCAGAGTCAGTCAGTGATATAGTTTTTAACATCTGAGTTAAGGGGTTATTAAGAGGTGAGAAAGGGATGACCACGTGTTGAGAGGGATCAAGGTTGTTTGTGTCTCCAGTGAAAGGGGGTTCAAGATAAGCCCTACTAACTATTTGTATGAGGAAGTGGTTAATAACTAGGTGGTTGTAAACAACTTGATGGCCTGGTTACCACGTGGTCTCTCCCGTTCTAATCCCTTCACCTAGACGTTATCGAGAGGACTGGCTGACTTTATTACTCTCTTGACGGTCTGGTGATGATGTCCTTACATCGAAAGGGCCAGCCTCCTATACTCGACTACCTGGTTACGACGGATTTTACAGTAACAAGCAGTTGTGTTCCGTAAAAAGTTCCATCAGTTGAAACACCGTAATATTCTCACCTTTTATTCAGAGTATGTACTTGTTGACAGGTATGTACGTGTGGCCGGCTATGTCCATGTGGAGATATGAACACGCGTGAAAGTATGTGGGGAGAGATGTGTAGGTGTGGAGGTCTATACTTGTGGACAGGTATGGATGTGGGGAGAGGTATTTTTATGAAGTGGTCGTCAAAAGAGATGATCGCAGAATAGATTACAGAAAAATACACTCTGGTTTTACAAGTCTCAAAACGAGAAGTGACAATTTTTATTAGAATCATAAACACATTGAAACCTGGTTTCCAAACTCGATGCTTAGCACTTCACAACACCATCCCCTTGTTTTTCTTTTTCCTCCTTTTGATTAGGATAGAGAGCGAGATTGTCAGCGTGTACCACAAATAGTTTCTTTCCTGGTGTTTTTATTCTAAATACCACGTTGCTTATAACCTTCATGATTTGGCAGGGTCCCATCCAAGACGATTGCAACTTCGGGCATATCCCCACACGCCGACGAGGTCGAAAGTACCAAACCTGGTCACCAACCTGGAATCGTGGTTTGTCAGTATGAACATCGTACTGTTTTTTAACTCTATCAGCGACACTAAGCAACCTCTTTCGCGCAATCTCATGCACTTGCTCAAGCTGATCTCGCAACATCTGGGCATAAGTTGTCTGAGCAGTTGCACCTGGAACTGCTCCTACTAAAAGATGCATAGGAAGTACAAGTTCCCTCCCCATCACCATTTGAGCCGGAGACAGTCCTGTCGTTGAATGCTCCGTAGCTCTATAGGCCAAAAGAACGCAAGGGAGTTTCAAATCCCAGTCTCTTTGGTCACTATCCACCACTTTGGCAAGGGCCTCCCATAAAGTGCGATTGAATCGTTCTACTAGGCCTGAGCTTTGGGGATGAAGAGGTGTAGCTCGGGTTTTATGCACGTTGAGAAGTGCAGTCACTTCTTTGAAGACACGTGACTCGAAGTTGGTGCCCTGGTCTGAGTGTATTTCACGAGGTACGCCGAATCGGGAAATAACATTATCAATCAGACCCCTAGCCACTGTCTCTGCCTGAACATTTGGAACTGCAAAGGCCTCGGGCCATTTCGTAAAGTAGTCGACGACTACCACAATGTAGCAATTTCCGCGATTTGTAATAGGCAGAGGACCAACAACATCGATGCCAAGGCGCTCAAACGGGGTCCCAACAGTATAACTTTGCAAGGGTGCCTTCTTTTGTTTACTTTTACCACCCCGCCGACCACATACATCACATGAAGCGCAGAACCACCTAACATCTTCATGTAATCCCGGCCAATAGAATCTAGTTCGGACCTCTGAAATAGTTCGTTTCCGCCCAAAGTGGCCTAACTCGTGTGCCACTCGCAAAACCTCCTTCACCCTACATTTGGGCACCAACATTTGCTCTACTTGAGAATTTCCGTTATGGCTTTCCCATCTCCTAATCAGCAAACCATTTTTCAATTCGAGTCGTTGGGATTGAGCCCAGAGCACCTTGGTTTTCTTTGGAAATGCGGCCACATCTTGCCAACTAGGACTCCTTCCTGTCAACACCCACTGATACACTGGTCCTAGAACGGGATCCATCTTTTGCTCTTCAATCCACTGCTTTTCTTCCAAATTAGCAATTGACACCCGGTTAGAAACGAAATTTATTCCATGTCTCTGCTCCTGGCGCAAGCAATTCTGGCATTCTTCTTTAATACAGGGCCTTCGAGACATTCCATCAGCATTCAAATGTTTACTACCAGGTCTATGTTCAACTCGAAAATGATACCCTGTGATCACCTGCAGCCATCGAGCGAGCTGTCCATCGGGCTCTCGGAAGTTCCTCAGCCATTGAAGTGAAGCATGGTCCGTTCTGACCAAAAATTCCACACCACTCTCCAATCCAAATGAACGGAAGTGTTGCAACGCTCTTACTAGACTGAGGAGCTCCTTACGAGTCACACAGTAGTTGCGTTCTTGCTTTGACAAACACTTACTAAAATACGCCAAAACTCGCTCTTCTCCGTTCTGCATTTGAGAAAGAACTGCTCCTATCGTTTTGTCACTAGCATCTGTGTCCAGAATGAATAGATCTCTCTGAGTTGGATGTCCCAGGATCGGTGGTTGTGTTAACGCTTCTTTGATTCCTGAAAAGGCTTCGTCACATGCTTTGGTCCATTCGAAGGTCTTACTTTTATCTTGTAGTGAGTAAAGCGGGGCCATGCGTGCTGCAAAATGTTCAACAAAAGTCCGGTAATAGGAACACAAGCCAATAAAAGAACGTAGTTCCTTCACATCCTTGGGTATTGGCCACTCACGAACCTGAGCCGTCTTTTGTGGGTCAGTCTCAATACCTCTCTCAGAAATGATAAACCCCAGGTAATTTACATGGCGAGCCAGTAAGCGACATTTCTTTGGATTTAATTTGACATTATTGTGACGAAGTACCTGGAACACTCTGCGCAACCAAGTCATATGTCCATTGAAATCAGAATTATCTATCAGTACATCGTCTAAGTAAACTTTAACCCTTCCCTGCCTGATTTCTTCTCGCAGCATACTGGTCATTGCTCTTTGGAATGTAGCCGGAGCATTACAAAGGCCAAATGGCATGACTTGGAAGTGCCACAATCCCCGTGGTGTGCAGAAGGCTGTCTTCTCCTTGTCAGTCTCAGCCATTGGTACCTGCCAATACCCACTCTGCAAGTCCAAAGTCGTGAACCATGAGCTCCCAGCAACATCTCCAACCAATTCATCTATCTTCGGGAGTGGATGACCATCTTTTTTAGTTATATTGTTGAGTAGCCTGTAATCTACACAAAAACGGGTTGACCCGTCCTTTTTGGCAACAAGCACAATTGGGCTAGCCCACGAACTCTGTGAGGCTTCAATAATTCCATTTTTCTCCATTTCGCTTATCAGCTTGTCAACTTCCTCCAAGCGATGAGGTGGAATGCGGCGAGGAGATTGGCGAATTGGTGCATGGTCACCAACGTCTATTTTGTGGACAGTACCTAGAATCTTCCCCAACTCTTTACCATTCTTCGCAAATATATCTGAAAAATCCTTCAACAAACATTTGAACTGCTGACCCTGATCCACAGACAAACCCTTCTCAGCTTTTTCCATCAATAACTGGACATGACTTGGCAAGCCCAACTCACTTTCATCATTAGAAGTATGGATGTCAAATGGAGTCAACTCCTGATACCCATCTTCTTCAGAGGCTTCTTCCACCTGGTAGACATGACCTTCTTCTTGTCCGAAGCGACGTCCTTCAACCAGTATGGAGTGGTTGGCTGGGTCTACCAAGCATTGGTGGTTCTTCAGGAAATCCAAGCCCAGGACACATTCTTCCTGGATAGGTGCCACCAATGCTGTATGGATGCGCGGTTTTCCATCTCCCAAATTTATGCTAACCTCTGCTTCCCCTTGAACTGGAATGAGCTCACCTGAAATTGAACGAAGTGATATACCACCAACAGCACATACTTTCACCCCTGCTCGGTTCACAATATCAGAATTAAGAATGGTCCTAGTAGCTCCAGTGTCCACCACCATACCACAGGGAATTCTACTGACCATTCCCGGCACCACAAGAGACTTATCTGGTGTAGCCCTGTACACCAAAACACATTCCCTTGAGTGGGGCGGTTCTTTGGTCGAAGTGTGCCCCTTCAATCCGACCTTGGCAGGTTTCCCGGAAGGGAAAGTTGCTGGGATGTACTGGAGGTATTGTGGCGTGAATCTGCCGCCACCCAGTGATTAGGATGTTGCATTCGTTGATCATATTGCGTTGTTCTTTGAGACTGTCCTACTGGTGGGTAAGGGCAAGCCAGAGCCACATGACCAGGAGCAGCACAACGCCAGCAATAGATTTCCCTCTCTCTCCTCTGATTTGGGCCCCTCCTGCTGATCTGTGGATCCCTACGTTGTTGAATCCACTGAACTGGTTGTTGACCTGAAAAGTTTGCTCTTCTACTAGGAATCTCATTTGCATCTTTGTTCAATGGAAGGGGTGCTTCGGCAGTCTCTGCTACCAAAGCAGAAACTGGTTTAGCAATTTGTGCTATTGTTTCAAATCTAAGTGCAATCACGAGTGCTTCATCCAAGGATTTGGGCCACAACCCCATTACACGTTCACGTATTCCTGAATCTCGCAAACCTCTCATAAAATGGACCACCACCATGCTCTCCAACGGTGCTGTCATTACAACCCCAGGCCATGCTTGGTGAGCTAACTTTCGTATTGCTTGGTGATATGCACTGACACCCTCTTTAGGCTGTTGCGTTCTAGTAACTAATTCAGTCATGAATCGCTGATCGTGTTGTCGAAGGCCAAACCGTCGTTCCAAAGCTTCAACCAATTTTGGAAACGTTCGGGGTGTGGGCACTTCTAGCAGAATGTCCAGAGCTGGACCCGCCAAGACGGACTCTAGTGCAGTGGTTTTTATAGAGCTGTCCCAACCATTTTTATTTGCGATGTCTTCAAATTGTATTATGTACGCATCCCAACTTACTGTCCCATCAAATGTTTTAACTTTAAGGAACGACGACCTAGAAAGAGGAAGAGGTTGGGAGTTGGAAGTACCTTCAATTTGTGTAGTTGAACTGCTAGTTGTAATTGGTCCTTGCAAATGTTCTGTTTTAGTCGCCATCTCCTCTGCAATAACATGCCTCAGTTCCCCTAGACAAGCACTCCACTCCATCTCCATGCTTTCCTTCGCTGCTCTTTGCTCATCCCTCACCGTTTGTCTTACCTCTTGAACTAAAGCCGCCCTCTCTTCCTCCCAGTACTTTCTGAAGTCGGCCATCATTGGTTGTGTTTCGTTTAAGGGTTGCTGAACAAACTGTTCGTTGTCAGGAGGTACCATCTCTTCTTCATTCAAAGCTGGATCTTGCTCTGGTGGCACCATCCATTCTTCTCGTGTTTCTTCTGGTACTACTCGCATGTCTTCCTGATTCCTAATAGTAGATCGTGTATTCATTGTGTTGAACAATCTCTATCAATCGTCAAAAGTTCACAAAATGTTCACAAAACTTGTGGATCCACTAGAGCGTCGCTAAATAATCGATCCCACTTCTGACACCAGTTTTATGAAGTGGTCGTCAAAAGAGATGATCGCAGAATAGATTACAGAAAAATACACTCTGGTTTTACAAGTCTCAAAACGAGAAGTGACAATTTTTATTAGAATCATAAACACATTGAAACCTGGTTTCCAAACTCGATGCTTAGCACTTCACAACAGTATGTAGGTGTGGAGGTCTGTACTTGTGGACAGGTATGGATGTGGGGAGAGGTATGTAGGTGTGGAGGTCTGTACTTGTGGACAGGTATGGATGTGGGGGAGAGGTATGTAGGTGTGGAGGTCTGTCCTTGTGGACAGGTATGGATGTGGGGAGAGGTATGTTGGTGTGGAGGCAGGTACTTGTGGACAGGTATGGATGTGGGGAGAGATATGTAGGTGTGGAGGTCTGTACTTGTGGACAGGTATGGATGTGGGGAGAGGTGTGTAGGTGTGAAGGTTTGTACTTGTGGACAGGTATGGATGTGGGGAGAGGTATGTAGGTGTGGAGGTCTGTCCTTATGGACAGGTATGGATGTGGGGAGAGGTATGTAGGTGTGGAGGTCTGTAGTTGTGGACAGGTATGGATGTGGGGAGAGGTGTGTAGGTGTGGAGGTCTGTACTTGTGGACAGGTATGGATGTGGGGAGAGGTGTGTAGGTGTGGAGGTCTGTCCTTGTGGACAGGTATGGATGTGGGGAGAGGTGTGTAGGTGTGGAGGTCTGTACTTGTGGACAGGTATGGATGTGGGGAGAGGTATGTAGGTGTGGAGGTCTGTACTTGTGGACAGGTATGGATGTGGGGAGAGGTATGTAGGTGTGGAGGTCTGTCCTTGTGGACAGGTATGGATGTGGGGAGAGGTGTGTAGGTGTGGAGGTCTGTACTTGTGGACAGGTATGGATGTGGGGAGAGGTGTGTAGGTGTGAAGGTTTGTACTTGTGGACAGGTATGGATGTGGGGAGAGGTATGTAGGTGTGGAGGTCTGTCCTTATGGACAGGTATGGATGTGGGGAGAGGTATGTAGGTGTGGAGGTCTGTAGTTGTGGACAGGTATGGATGTGGGGAGAGGTGTGTAGGTGTGGAGGTCTGTACTTGTGGACAGGTATGCATGTGGGGAGAGGTATGTAGGTGTGGAGGTCTGTACTTGTGGACAGGTATGCATGTGGGGAGAGGTATGTAGGTGTGGAGGTCTGTACTTGTGGACAGGTATGGATGTGGGGAGAGGTGTGTAGGTGTGAAGGTTTGTACTTGTGGACAGGTATGGATGTGGGGAGAGGTATGTAGGCGTGGAGGTAGGTACTTGTGGACAGTTATGTGAGTCGGGAGAGCTATGTACTTTTGGACAAGTGTGTACGTGTGATCACGGCTTGTGAAAAAGGTTGAGGGGTTGGTGACTGCTTTAGTGAGAAGATCGATTCATGTCTTTGGCTCGGGAGCTGTGCAATGAAATATCATCTGCATAATAATTATTATGACTGCCTCTGGTAAAATATTCTTATATAACTAACTCAGAAATTAGATAGTGGACAGTACTAAGTATGGCTCCCTGTGAAAGTCCTTTCCAGATTTTCCTGGGTCGGGAAAGTTGACCATTACGGCAGACATAAATGGTTTTTTCCTCTATTAAACGTATAATATTCTATAGCGGTAATGGAAGGTACGGGTCTGGTAAAAGTGAACTGTGGAGTTGGTTCATTACCTAATATGGGGACTGACACATCATCATATCCTGGAGCAATGCCGAGAAACAATGACGAGGATGTATGATTCTGGTGAAACCATTAGAAATATCTGTGACAAGCTCACATACCGCGTCATTGGTTGAATGTTGAATGCGTAATTGGTTGATCGAAAACCATACAAATTGGGAGGCCATCGCCCACATTGACAAGCCTTTCAAAGGTTTTTCATTGAACAAGAAACCGTAGCAGTTGGCTAAAAACTTTAGCGCTGTTTGGAACCTTTCTAGGTTTGAAAATGGGTATGACCACGTACTCCATCCAAGAATCTGAATTTGACCGGGTTTGCCAGATGTGGTTGAAGAAATCCATGAGTTTTTTTTGAAATGACGGAGACAAAAATTGTAGGTTTTATTATGTTAGACCATCAATTCCAGGGATGATTTAGGTTTATGAGCGATAGAATTTATAGGCTCTTTCTTCGAGAAAGGTGACATAAAACCATCCTCGTCTTGAGGATTCGGTTGGAGAGAAACACAATCGTCTACTTAGAACGAGCCTCTTAGAATACATTTAGAAGCACAGATCACGGTCCATTCTTCATATTTGTTGAAAGTAAATTGGGGAAAATAGGAAAAACCCTTCCAATGGTATTCGGTAAATGGTTGTTTGAAAGCACTGAATTTAATAAAAACTCAGCAAATCGTATTAAAATTGTAACAAAAACTGCTGTTGACGCTAACAATCTACTGAATTTTAATGGATTTTTTAAAAAGAACCAGGTAGCTAACATACCAGACTTACTTGTTTACAAAACAGGAGTAGCACGTACCCAGATGGTTGGTCTGATGGAGGATACTAACCTTCACGACCGAGCCACGTTGCGGTTACTGTATAGCTGCCCCGTGCAGAGTATACTCGGCTAGGTCAAGGGGACGGACTCTTACCTCGTGGAGTCGACTAAATCAAAGTAGAATTTATTTCAATATGTTAAATTGCGAATACATTTGGCCCAATCGTAATCTGATATCTTGACAAGATATCATTACAATGTAATGATCGTGTATAGCTTCTTATGGACATATTTTTAGTGGAGAAACTTTTTGCTTCTGCCTTATGACTTTATGCATCTAAGTTATTTTCTATCTAGAATCTTTGTTGATCTTGGTTTATCTTATGAGGCACTTTGTCCTTCAAAACTACCGAAAAACCTATTCGTTTCTCAGTTTTTGGTAAAATTGGAGCTGTTAATAAAGACACGGAATTTGTCCAGATTCGCTCCTATTAATTGTTGGACTACTTATGGTGCTCTGATACGGGGAGCCACCATGGTGGGTGAGGCCTGGGTTCGGTCGGGAGGAGGCTCTCGCCTGCGCTCCCTTCACCCACTTGAGATCTGCACTATTCCCTATCCTGTTAACATTAACTATAACCTGTATATTAACAATTGTTTATTCATATAAACGACGTTGTATTGCGTAATATTAAGCTTTTACGAAATAAAAACTTTTTTAAACAGAAGGCCCAATCTAAAGAAGAGCTGAATCACCAAATATTAGCAAAATTATGAATATTGGGGGACTTGAAAGTGTTTTAACTTGCAGCAGGGATATAAAGCTAGTAAATTATAAATAAAGAAGCAAAACAGGGAAGATGTAGAATCGAACACGAGGTTAGGAAAACTGTAATCAAGATTACTTTATTTTCAAAATATCAAACATGAATACTTATCTGTTGCTAGAATTAACACTACTTTCCACACTTCTATAAACTGAGAAAATAGAAGTTTTTGTTTGCTTTTGTGCTGTCAAACGCCCAGAGCATGTTTTTCCATAGCATTGTGAATGGTTTATAATAATGAAAAGAAGTGTCCTGTCAATTTCATCAAAATCTAGGAAAAAGGCTAAAAGGCTGGTTTTACCCACTTCGTTTTATTTTTCTCCATAGAATTCTTGTCTAGGAGAGCTGAATTTTCTGTCGTTATATCTACAGATATATGTGTATTTGTTTGTTGATAGAAATGTATATGCTTGTTGATACGAATCCTCATGTTCAAAGAAGGTATTCCTCATTGTTGCAATCGTGGTTAGATCCATTCGTACTTACATAATTTTCTGAAAAAAGTGAAGAATATTTCAGTTTTCCACCAGCTGCCACAATTTCCTTATCGTCCTAAAGTAGAAAGTTCTAGCGCCTATTTTGTGTTAGGAGGTCGAATGCAGCCCAGTTTCCCCAACCTACTCATTTCCTTACTTTTCACAATCCCTATTCGAAATTACGATTCTTCTGTAGTTTTTTGCCTGTCTCCTCCAACACCTAAAAACCGCCTCAGGAATTCTCCCGAATTGGCATGTTATTGAAATACCGCTCAAACAGAACTGAAAGACCGTCTAAAACGACGTTAAATAAAATATTTCTTCCCCTATCCCGTCTTGACTGACAACCCTTTCATTTTTTCTCGAAAAGCTTCGCCAGAATCGTTTCGTTTATGCGTGTTCCTCTCGAGCCACCGCGCGAGAATTATAGCTCTGGAGCCTCATTTCGGGATATAATTTATCGCCTTATTGTCAGGGAATGGGTGCACGGAAAGGTTTTTTGATATACGGGTGAGCGTAAAACACAGGGGCGCCAATAACATTTTACCGTCAGTTTTAGAGCCCCGTAATATTTCTTCAGGAAGCCGGAAGGTATACGTTCCTATTTATAGAAATCGTCTTCGTAACTTCGATTGCGAGTGGGCAAATTTACTTCGGGTATTCAAGACCTCGTATCATATTGTTTTCGTCGCTATCAATGTAACATTATTACCTTGAAATACAACGGTATAAGTGTTAAGGTCTGCGGTCTCTCGCCCCTTCCTGACCTGCTACATTACTTACCTAATAGGTGGTTCGGAAGATGTAATTCTTCAAATTACAATTACAATCACCACACCAACATAACTGTTGTTACTGGAGTCAGCAAATGAATCAATGTCAGTACTCCACAAACAGATAACTACAAACACAAACAAGATACCTTCTTTTGTCATGGATATGTCTTTTGGCTTAGGGTCAAGGAAAAAGAAGAAGAAGCAAGCCTCCTAACACAAGAAAACTCCAATGTGAATGAAAAAAACTAGTGGTCAAGGAGCAGGAACCTTCATAATTTGCTGATCAAAGCAGAAAATAGGGAGCCTCGCTGCGAAGTGGCAGAGGCAACGAGTGAGGAACAAATTTGTCAGTTAAATTTGAACAGGTTTGGAAAGAGACATAATCAAAAGGCAGTTGGAGATTACTGCTTTCAGAGTGGGGGGGGGGGGTATGTTAGCTCAGTTAACTTGTGGATTATGACTTATCAACAACATTATTTTGTGATAGAAGTTAACGAGCTTACTGTGACATTCGTGGCATCACTAGCACTAGTCCATCACAAACGAAATGGAAATGTATCAAGCAGGATAGTCTCCAATCGGCAAAACCCAGGCCATTGTGGATAGCAAGAACCAGCAATGAGAGTGGCTGAAAGGGATTGTCAAGGCAGTGTATCCTGGGCTCTATCGGCATATCCAAGTGGAGACCAGCTGGGAAGCTGTGACCACGTGCATACGGTATGGTATGCAAAAATTAAAAAGAAACAACAATGAATGGACTCCCAACATCTTCAAATCATTCCCTGCGTTTTTCGTGGGTCCGGCATCCCTCCAATTTTGGTTGGGTTTTAGGTCGAACACAATTACTGGTACATAACAAATATTATCGTCTAGGGATAAACTGGGAACTTCATTGATTACCAAGCTGATCAGACTTTTTCCCAGTTTCCCCTAAGGGAGTAAACGAATTTGAGCACTAGAGTATACTCGAAAGAAAACTTCATCGCTTGGTCATTTCCATCTTTCTACCTATCTATCTATCTGCGGCACTTTCCGCTACATTTCCATGCTACCCTCCTCTGTGAGAAAGAGGGGATGGACCCTTCTTCAGTCAATTAGCTGCCCATATTCTGGTAAATGATCTCTTTATTATATTTCCAGGGCCCCTTGGTACCCAAAACCCAATTCCGACATGTTACTGAACTATACCCAATTCATATCTACCTTCACATTTTTCGACCTTACATCATTAAAACTGTCACAACGCCTGTTATTTACCAAGTAAATTCAAATTTAAGGACATCTTTGGAGAGAGCATTAAATTTCCAAGCTACTCAGAGTAAAACCAATATCATTTAGCAATAAACCATTTCTAAAAAATCAAGTCATAAAGCATACTTGAAATATTTTTCGAATTATGACTCTTTTTTAAATCGAAGTTTTCACTCTGAATCCCTAGCTATTGGAAAAATCATGTTCAAATTGTCAGCTTTCCAATGGTTTATCAATTTTTCGTTTTAAAATTCAAATTGGAAGAGTAAATAAAGTTTGAGTGCCTAAAATAGAGTGTTTTACGCGGTGTATGGTCAGTGTGGTCACCCTAGATCTAAAGATGTCTTGAAGAGTTTGGTATCATTTCCTATGTAATTTTTTACGCTGAATCGAATGGTGATATTTCCGAATAATTCTGACTGCTGGAAAGTGGAATTTTCGAACCCTTCGAACCCGGAATTTCGGACCCTTCTTCAGTCAATTAGCTGCCCATATTCTGGTAAGTGATCTCTCTATTATATTTTCAGGGCCCCTTGGTACCCAAAATCCATTTCCGATATGTTACTGAACTCATTCATATCTACCTTCACATTTTTCGACCTTACATCATTAAAACTGTCACAACGCCTGTTATTTACCAAGTAAATTCAAATTTAAGGACATCTTTGGAAAGAGCTTTAAATTTCCAAGCTACTCAGAGTAAAACCAATATCGTTTAGTAATAAACCATTTCTAAAAAATCATGTCAAAAAGCATACTTGAAATATTTTTTGAATTATGACTCTTTTTTAAATCGAAGTTTTCACTCTGAATCCCTAGCTATTGGAAAAATAATGTTCAAATTGTCAGCTTTCCAATGGTTTATCAATTTTTCGTTTTAAAATTCAAATTGAAAGAGTAAATAAAGTTTGAGTGCCGAAAATTGAGTGTTTTACGCGGTGTATGGTCAGTGTGGTCACCCTAGATCTAAAGATGTCTTGAAGAGTTTGGTATCATTTCCTATGTAATTTTTTACGCTGAATCGAATGGTGATATTTCCGAATAATTCTGACTGCTGGAAAGTGGAATTTTCGAAGAAAACCTTCGTTTTTCGTACATAAAATACGCATTATCCGTAGATGTGGTAGTGAGCATGAAGTATCACCTTTCAATTCAATAAAAACATCAACTTTCTAGCTGATTGATAACTAGATAAACCGTTGGAAAGCTGACAATTTGAGAATGTTTTTGCCGAAGAGCGCCCATCGAAATGGCCAGCAATTCAGAGTAAAAACTTTGGTTAAAGAAAGTCAAGTTTCGAAAAATTTGTAAAGTTTGCTTTTTGACTTGATTTTCTGAAACTTCATTATTGCAGAAAGATTTTGGGTTTGCGCTAAGTAGTTTGGGAATTTTTACGCTCTTTCCAATGGCGTCGTTAGATTTGAATTTGCATGAGAAATGAGGAAGTTATGACTATATCAGTGCCTAAGGTCGAAAACGCTAAAAAAAACTTCGAAGTAAAAAAAAGGAATTTTGAGAGGGTTAAAAGAAATTGGCTAATAGACATTTTTTGTTGGAAATAACTTGTAGAATTGAACCCTGAAGTTATGCCCATCTTAAGTATAGACACTCTGTATTTTATTACATAATAAAATTACCCTGTGTTTCTGTTTGTTAGTCATCACATCTCCTCTGTAGGCCGAATGAAAATGGAGGCTAAGATATTGCTGTGGTTCACCGATTGATTATCTTCCAGAGTACCTTCTTCGAATACTTTATGCAACGTCCTTCGTTACCACCTTAGAAAACAATAAAGTAAATCTCAAATAAAATAGAGGATCCCACCTAGAAAGAAAGTGGAAAATAGTGGCGAGAGAAAAATTGAAGCACCCATTATCGGGGAGACCACGTAGAAGCAATCTTTCCGAAGAGTAGCACTCTCTGAAGGCCCGTTTATTTTCACATGTAGCTCAACGATCTTTTCAGGTGAGCAAACCTCCCATCTTACATCGACCTACGCCCTCGGGCCGGGGAAATGATTTTCTACCCACCTTAGTTTCTATAACACAGTTTAACGTATATCTTCTCGTTGTTTGCATGTGAAGGAATATACCTACTGCTACACTGGTATTTACACCGCGATTCGATGGATCCGTTACCGCGTGATGGTAGGTGGGAATAATTTTGTCCGTCGATCACTATTGACTGGTTGTTTGACTATATTCATCTGAATAGTACTTACCTAACGATGTATTTGGTTCATTATTGAAGAACTTTGAACAACTTGAACTTTCAAATTGGGTGGTTATCAAAGGACCCCAAAAGTCCCATTGGTGTAGCAAGAGTGAACAAGCGAATTTTGGGAACCATCAATTTGAAAATCAAATAAAAACACATCAAATAAAGTCCGGACGGCTCAATTCAATGGGGGATGCGCCTGATTTTTAGGACGTCCCACAGTAAGACTTGGGCGTCCTTATGCGATCGATCTGGGGTGAAGTTGGACAACACTCAACATAAAAAAAATAACCACACAGTAATCCGTTTTAGACCATTCTGAATCCAAATCCGCGAAAAAAACCATAAGTGTATGTCTGTGTGTGTGTGTGTGTGTGTGTGTATGTGTGTGTGTGTGTGTGACAAAATCTTGTGTCGTCTGCACAGGCCTTAGTACTCAACCGATTTTCCTGGTTCTTTTTTTGTTCGACGCGGAAAACTATCTAGTTGTGCACTACGTCGCCGGAATTTCGAATTTTGCCTTCTAGGGGGGGAAAGGGGGGGTTGATGTTCAAAAAACGTGCGTTTTTGGGCATAATCTTGTGTCGTCTGCCCAGGCCTCAGTTCTCAACCGATTTTTTGTGGTTCTTTCTTTCATCGACGCGGAAAACTATCTAGTTGTGCACAACGGCGCCGAAATTTTGAATTTTGCTTTTTAAGGGGGGAAAAGGGGGGGTTAATGTTTAAAAAACGTGCGTTTGCGGGCATAATCCTGTAAACTCTGCCCAGGCCTCAATTTCCAACCGATTTGCGTGTTTCTTTTTTTGATTTACTCAAATAACTTCCGAGTTGTACATGATTTTACCAGAGTACCAAAATTCGCAAGGGGAGAGGGTGAGTGGGGGATAATATTCACAAAATATCCGATTTTTCAATATTTCGGTTCCTTTACTGCTTACTAATTGTACCCAAGCTTTGAAATTGAGGAAAAATTCTCATTATACCTCCGGATTTTCATGAATTATTCTCTGTACCACCATGGAACTAATAGTGGTGCCACCATGGTGCATGGACATGGTGCCATGATGCCATAAACCGCCTATTTCGTGTTTTTTTTTTTTTTTTGTATTTCACCTTGAATACGGATGTGAACTTCGACGGACTGCCTACCAAAACAAACAGATGAAAGTTCAATGTTACGACGTATTTCCGCTTTGGTGCCAGACTGGCACCATTGTTGGCGTTTGGGAGGTGGTGGGGGTGGGTGGGGGGTGAACTCGAATTCGCATGTTGGATATCGTAGATCATGGATTTCAAAATGCTCTTCAGATTCGAGGCTCCCATGCCGCTAGAAATGTTAAGATGAATAATGGTGGGGGGGGGGGGGGGGGGGGGGTCAGTATTTCTTGCCTAAAGTAATAAATAAATTACATCGAGTGAAACAGTTTTATCACTTAACAACTGGTTAAACTGATCTAATGCTTATCCAATGGGACGTCCCCTGGAATGCATGCATTACTAAACAATATGTTTTAGAAATATTTTCATCGAAAGTAGACCACATCCTGAGAATTTTTTGACACCAGCCGTTCTCTTTTTGGACGAGTAAATCTTTTTCTACGATTTTTCAAAGTTTCGAATGTTTATGACGTCACCCCACGTTTATGACGGGACCCCCCAGCCCACTGTGACGTCATAAACATTCGAAACTTTGAAAAATCGTAGAAAAGGTCTTCTCACGCTGGCAGGTCGCGGTTGGTGTCAAAATTCTCAGAATGAGGTCTAGTTTAGATTGAAAATAACAACAAACAGTTTTTCCGACCCATGCGCACACCCCATTGACCATCTTGCCAATCAGTTAGAATATCGAGGGAGATGAAAGTAAAGAACTTAAATACTTCATCTTCACAGTCAGAGCGGATTGGCAAAGTATCCGACAGGGTAACTCACTTTCCATGACTTTTACCAAAATTCGAGGAGGTCCTCATGTCAATGAGTGTGAATTCCTTTAAATGTTTGAGATATAAGCTACGGGCGGTTTCTAGTCACGAAAGTGATGGTTAGGGTAGGTAGAGGGAAATCCCCGCATGTTCAAGTGAGTGAGTTTCCGCAAATTCAAATTTATTCCATTTAAAATGGTTAAAACCTTTCCTTTTTTATGACGTTTCACAGTAAGAATAGGGCGTCCTTATGCGATTGATCTGGGGTGAAGCTAGACAACACTCTACAGAAAAAAATAACCGCACTCTAATCCGTTTTAGACCATTCTGAATCCAAATCCGCAAAATAGGTGAATGTCTGTGTGTGTGTCTGTTTGTGTAACAAAATCTTGTGTCGCCTGCCCAGCCTTAAGTTTTCAACCGATTATCTTGGTTATTTTTTTTTAGTGTGCATAAGGTGTTCAAGGTAGGGAGGTAACTTAGTGCTACGATCTACTCCAGAAAATGGTGGAGAGCCCATTGATCAGTGAGCACTATTTGGCGGGGCGCGATGAGGAGCCAAAGTATATAGATCACTCTTTGCCATGTTCACAATCTATCAACCGTAGATATACCTATACCTACTTCACAATCAAGATTATTTGGAAGAAATAAAGGCTTCACACTCAGTTCGAAGAAACATGGAGTTGTGGGTGCCTTCATCAGGAAATTTGGTTACTGGTTGCTAAGGACGCAAAACTGAGTAGGAACAACTCGATGAAACGAACAGCGAACGCATTTTGGTCAGCTTAAATTTGATCGGATATTGGACCTCTTTTGCGATTCACACTCGTGTTTTTGATTTATCGTAAGTTCAACCCTTGAGTTCTCGTAGGGAGCGAACGGTTTGTCCTACAGAACACTGCGCGGTCTCAAAAAAATCAATATTATCTTACCTTGGTGAAAAAACAATACCTTTATTGCGAGAGTTTTCGAGCTAGGGCACTTTTGAAAATTTCAACCCTTAATTTTTACCCCTTAGAAGTGACTTACATTAACCAAAAGCTTTGCGGCACTATTACACCCCAAATGGAGCCCGCATATCGTATTTCATCAAAATTGATCCATGGGAACTAAGGAAAGTGACGCGGACACGTAAACCAACAAATTTTGAGGGGGTTAACGAATTTTTTTTCTTGGCCGATTCCAAGGTTCATTATTGAAAATAATAAACCAATAAAACAACTTCTGAATTGAAATTAAACTAAACTATGTATCTATCGTGGTTACCATAATATGGTAGTACATTATACTAATCTATTGCATACTAATGGTATATGCGGAATCAGCGTCAAATTTAAACAGAATTGAAAAATTGGCGACGAGCATAGTCGTCTTTAACTCACTATTGTAAAGGCTCGTTAAATTTAAAAGACCAACTCGATATTCAATTAGCTTGGCAGAGTGGTCAATACTGTCGAAGGAGGGTCTTACAAGGGAGTTGCCGAGTATCTTGAACATAAAAAGACCGTTTTCAATTTTAGCCCCAAAATTATTATTTTCAATAATGAACCTTTGGAATCGACCAAGAAAAAATTTTAACCACCCCTCAAAATTTGTTGGTTTATGGTTCAAGGTACGTAGGATCGAAAATCGAATGAAACATTTTCCGTTACTTTTCTTAGTTACTATCGGCCGATTTTGATTAAATTTGGCCTAAGGGCATATGTAGTCGTGCCGCAAACCTTTTGGTTGATGTCAATAACTTTTAAGGGGTGAAAAATAAGGGCTGAAATTTTTGAAACGCCCTAGCTCAAAAACTTTTGATATAAAAGTATTGTTTTTTTCACCAATTTAAAATATTATTGAATTTTTAGGATCGAATGAGACCAACCAGAACTCTGTAGGACCAACGTTTCGCTCCACATGAGAACGTAAGGGTTGAAATTATGATAATTCAGAAACACGAATCTGAATCGCAAAAGAGGCCTAATCTCCGTTCAAATTTTTGCTGACCATAATTCGATTGTTCGTCTCTTCGAGCTGTACTCAGCTTTGCGTCCTCAGCAACCACAACTCTTTATTCCTCCAAATTAAACTTGGTTGTGAAGCAAAAATATGGTTAGTTGGTAGTGACAATGACGAAGCTGTGTTCTTTGCAGACGTGTGATCTATTATAAAAAAATAATAAACCTTCAAGTAATAATTTTGTTAGAAATGTTGACCCTCTGAATTTTCCATAACGTACATTTTCTCCAAAAATTCGGTAAAACGAAATAAAATAAAATGTTAATGAGAGAACGAAGGTTGTAATTAAATACGCATTAATCATTTTCCTTTACAGACAAGATTATAATGAATTCTTCAACTTCATTTTTTGTACACTAATCTCCATAAAAACTGTACAATGTAGGACACAAAAATTAAAGCTACGGTTCGAAAATCTAAATATTCATCACAGTGCATTGTTCAGGAGCAAAAAGTTTTTCTTTCGGAATGATCACAAAGTCATACAAATAATTACAAATGATCGAAACGTAACTAAAAAACCAACTTGCCCATGAGTAGAATTTCAGGACTACGTTGGTCGTGGATGAAACGGTGTACCCATTTACTAATATTTTTAGTTATTACAGGTGGATTTTTCACCAATAAGAAATAAGTTACATGTATATGACCTGTGCAGGTATTCGAACTAAATAGAAAATTACAAAATTTGGGAATTATATAGAAATGTGATTAGGGCTAACTTGAACTGAGAATTCGAAGATAGGGTTGAAACTTACTTCCTTGAGACGTGGTAAGTATTTTTAACTTAAACAAACTACTACAATACTTACACCATTTTGAGTGGTTCGGAAACCAACCTTGGTCGGACTGGTATATGAGAGAAAATTATTTTGTGAAAATCGTGAATCAGAACCATACTCGTAGTTTTCCAATGCAACCAATGCCTATCAATCGATGATAAATGGCAATATTTATGTTTCCTAAGATTGAACGTAGTTCGGAATGCTTTGATTGTGGCGCACAAATCTCGTTAAAAAATGTACAAAAATTAAATATTACGTTGCAGAATTGTATGTGGATCTACGTT
This sequence comes from Apolygus lucorum, assembly GCA_009739505.2. Classification (NCBI taxonomy): domain Eukaryota; kingdom Metazoa; phylum Arthropoda; class Insecta; order Hemiptera; family Miridae; genus Apolygus; species Apolygus lucorum. Next base: position 4,777,679 of record CM019183.2, read on the forward strand.
GCCTACCGAATTCGAGGCAATGTACAAAACGTATTTTAACGATGAAGAACCAGACTTGAGGTAGTGGGGAATAGGTACATAACACAGTTTAGTCAAATTTTGTATTGTTGAATACAATGTACGAGGGTCATTCTCTCACAAACGTGAAATTCGAACTGAGTAGATATTTATGTTCACAGAATATTCCAAAAACATTCTGTAAAATCCTTTAAGGGGGTTGGGTAAAAAAAAAAAATTCCAAGTGGGTGTGGCACATAGCTCCCACGTATCCATAACCCGATTGTATAGACGATCCGATGCATTGCAGTTAATCTCAAAACATCAATCTCCTAGTACCCTGCACTACCCTCTTAACGGAATATACATTGTTGGGAAATGTAGAAGTTATGGATATTACAAGGATTTTACGTTTGCGCATGCGCAGCGGCTACCATCGGTCCGGATGTGATGGTTTTCATAGGGAACCATCTGCACGCCAACCCGCACAATCCCTGAAAATTTCATCGAAATGGGTTGAGAATTGTAGAAGTTATGGCTGTGGCAGGGATTTCATGACAGACGGACAGACACACAGACAGACAGATAAGGAACCAAAATTGTTCAAGACGAAAAACACGAGTGGAAATTTTGATTTTGGAGAACATTCTGCTTCCGAGTCTACCAAGGTAGCGGAAGCTTTGTTGTCACTTTTCAAGGTTGAAAAAAAAAAGTTCTCATTTCATCAAAAAATGTTCTTCTTACTGAAGGAAATCAATTTAAAAAAATCAAATTTTTTTGACATAATTTTTTGACTTTTTATAATTTACAAAAAATGGTTCAACAAATTCAGCTCTATCCATTAATTCCAAATTTAAATTTAAATCCAGTTGATCTGGTGACTTCCCAAGATATTTTCGGTGACACTTATGACACCATGGTCTAAATAGGGGAAATACATAGAAACATTATGAGAAATATGTCGATGATTAACGCTGCTTGGTGATTGAATTTGGCAATCAACAGTTAGTGACATTTCATTTTAGTCAACGTTCTAGTTATTAACCCTGATTGGACCATGGTATCACTAGTGTCACCGAAAACATCCCTGGAACTCCACAGCTGTCCCAAGGTGTCTCTGGAGCAACCAAAATTGAATTGTAATTATAAATTTTATTGACAGCGGAATTTTATGTGAGCTATTTGAATTTCCATACTTGGTTACGAGCAACCAAATTTTCAGACTTACCTGCTCACCCACCATAAGAAAATCTACTTGCCTGGTTAAGCACAATTCAGTACAGTGGGAAAGAGTTGGTAAACTCAGTCACCGGTCTGATCTCCGTCCCGGTAAAAAAAATTTCGGGAATGAGAGTTAACCGAATAGGTAATCACTAACGCCACAGCCAATAGGAAGAATGGTAGACTTATGCTGATACTCGGAAACGAAAGCTGACACAAAATAACGCCTATAGTGATGATACCTCAATTTTCACCAAAAAACGACCTACCTGGCCACCCCCCCCCCCCCCCCCCGCCAGCCAATTCAAATCTAGTAAATCTGGTGACCCCTTGGGACAAGGTACACACATAATACAAACATACGATTTTTCGGTGACTCTAGTGACACCATGGTCCAATTAGGGTTAAACAATTATTTCGACACACTAAGAGCTTGCGTGATGGTAACTACGCAAAATTTACTGGAAAATAAAAAAAATACTCTTTTAGTACCAAAAACCATAAGTATTTGTTCAAATCTTACCAATTTCACGTTTTCAAATTGAATTTTACGTTTCCGTGAAAATGACCCGTAAATGCACCAGTAACATAAATAAAACACATCAGTAATGAAAATGTATAAATTAATATTACATTCTCTAAAATTATTAAACATATTCATAAATGTATTTATTTATTTGATGAGTATCCTATGTTGGGGGAAAATAATTATAATTTACAATATAGTAAACACTATAGTAACACACCAAATAGCCATGACGAGTATTTCAACACAATGACTTCAAACATTACCTAATTAAATAAGGTAAAAATATACAAATATACCTATGTACAAATATCACAAATAAACCTATTTGTGCTTTGTTGAAATTTCAAATTTTCGCGTGATAGTTTGTTTATTGTATTGTGATAGTAGACTAATATTTACTAAAAAATGAGCATGAAATGGACAATTTTTTTTTAGCTCATCCTCAAGTTGGTTCCATCGAAAGGGCCTTAAAAAAAATATAGCACAATTAGTATTTGTCAATAATAATATTTACACTGATAAGTACATCAAACACACGTGTATTGAAGAAAATGGAGTGCATTTCGGTCTCGTTTCTCTCCAACGAGCAAGGGTTTTCGAGATACCGTATGAGTCCACCGAGATCGATGTAAAATACTTGAAAACACAATTGAAACAATCGAATCAATCGAATCTACAAATTTGAAAGAAAAAACAAATCGAAATTTATATCAACCAAAACTGTACACTGAAAAAACGAATAATAATACAAAATGTGCTTCTTGAAACTACGCGCATTTTGATTATTCCATAGATTGATGCTATTGCTAGTAACCAATGAATATTATCAACACCACTGAATACCGAAATTTATTTTTAAGAACACCGAGAGAAATTCTTTTAGCAGAAAAATATTTACAATTTGACGAGTTATCCATAAAAACAATAGTGAATACAAATTGTATAGCAATAGTATTTACAATTTCTTATATTTTATTCAAGTTTTTTTTTGTATCCAGTTTCTTCAAATAAACCTTCAAGCGGAGTCGTTCTCGTTACACCCTGTAAACTAGCCAATTAGTTTTGACTGATGTGTACTTAAGTTGGTAATGATGTTACGTACCTACTGAATTCATTGAATCGTTCGTTAGGTTAAATTTCGTTAACTTACTTCTAACTAAGCTAAAAACTCCAAGCGGTTTTTAGCATCGACACCCTCTCGGGTACTTTCCAAATTTTTGTGCACATAGTTCTTTTGAGTCCACAAGTTATATTTTGCAAGAAAAAATAAGTTGAACTCTGTTTGGACTTTGAGTACGCACCAAGGCGTACCAATACGTAATACTTACTTGATACGTGGATGAGATAATAAAATAAACTGTTAGGTGTACGTTTAAATAATAGGCATTTTTTGTTGTTATTTTAAATTCATCATAAACTAAATCAATGGTAACTTTTTGGCTGGGTGTATTTAGTAGGAGGTCAAAAAATGAAAAAGAAACCTCAGTTTATTCCATTATCCAAGATGATTCCCAACACAGTTTTGAACATGTCACGGGTACCGAACGTGGTTCGTCGAGACGAGTTTGGATCATGTTTCGAACATTGAACGTGAGCATGCGCATCGGCGATCGTTGAAAGAAAGCACGTGGCTTAAATTATTTTCCCAAGACAAGAAGAACAGAGGTGGAAGGTGTGGTCCAACAAATTGATTATTATTGATTTAACTGGGAGTTCAGGAAGAGCAGGCATTATTGAATAATAATGGGTTCGGCTCAAGACTGCAATTTATATTCTATTGATCAGGTATATCCTTTCAAATTACTTGGGAGTAATTCGAGTAGCGACTTCAATATGAGAACAACAACAAACAAAACATTGATAAGAAAATTGACTTCTTAGACCCGAGTATAACTAGCAAAAGTTATCAAGAGCACAATCCACGATTATCAGATTAGCTGCAAAACGGTTCAAGGGCCAAAAATCAGATTATTGCCTTAAAAATATGACAATATGGCTGGCTGAGATGGGTTGATGTGAATTTTCGATGCTCATGCTGATATCGGAAGATAGCGCCAGTTGATTTGCTCAAAAAATATCATTTTGCTGATCAATGGACCAGGGGATTCCAGAAAGTATTGCGATGGCACTTGGAAATGTATGTTTTTTGCGGGAATATATTATTTTCCATAATGTGTGTACAATATTGGGAATATTGGCAAATACTCTGAGTCAATTATGAATTGATGGTACACAATTAATTATTGCGGGTTTTAGTCACTTTTAAACGACTTTCCAGAGGAATATGTACAATTAGTCCTTTTTAGGTGGGAAACACACTGGAAATTTTCATAGTGCAATAGTACCATTTTGGTGTGCCAAGAAATGAGTATTGGGTATTTATTTAAGTTCTATTACCATTTTTTGGTATTAAAATCAACATACTTAGTAGTCTTGGGAATGAAAAAGGTCACAAAACCAGTAATCATGCAGCTTGAGTTGTACGTGAATTTTCAAACACACATTTTGACCAATTTGTAGAGACTTTTGAACTGAGAATTTGATTTTATGAATTATTATGATAAAAGCCCCTATTGTCTAAAACGGGTATGTAAATAAATTTCTTTAATTTTTTTACGCGTTCTTCAGAAAATTTAAACATGTTGGAATGCGCTACGATTTTTTTTGAAAATTCGCTCAAACTTGAATGGCTCGCTCCGTTCGTAAGTTAAGGTTGGAAAAAAATCTGACATCGAAAAATGATTGAATATTAAATCACACCGATTGACATCAATAGTTTCTAAGGGAACAAGAGGCATACGGAGAGGACGATGAGGACTAGAGACTGAGGGGTTTTCAAACCAGAACTTTCCGTTTTGGTGGCCAACTGCACCGCAGGAACTCCGGTCGCTCGCAGGTCCTGAGGACAAGGCAGGGACTCTCTGGGGATAGCCATGAAGTTCTTCTCGGAGAAAGGTTCCATCGAGTCTTGAGTCGGTGAGTCGCCGATGGAGTTGTCGGGCATTCGGGCTCTCAGGGGTTCGCTGTCGAGGTCGTTGAGGCTTTGGATGCAGGTCATCTCCTCGATGGTCGTGCGGACGGACTCGGAGTTGGAGCTGTTGTAGAGGCTGTGAAGCCAGTCGAGTCTGCAGTCGCACACCAAGGGATTGCCTGAAACAGATGGAAGGAGCCATGAAGATTTGCTAGAATGTTCTTAATCATTTTGAACTTGAACTTTGTTTGATCTACACCGATATTGTGGGGATTTTAAAATTCTAGAATTTTAGGACGTCCCACTGTCGCAATTAGGGTCCTTATGCAATTAATGCCAATAATATTCAATACTCAACGGAGTAGAAAAATTAACTCTTAAGGGGGTTCCAGTCGGTCGCCGTTCGTTCCTCGTTCCGGGTCAGTATTTCCCTGAATTGCAGGGGCTAAAACTTCAAAAGTTGTACCTAAATTTGAAATGTTCAAGAATTTTTGAAATGCATTAGTGCATCAGTCTAAAAACTAAATGACTGCCGCTGGAATCAGCAAAATCGAACAGTAATTGCCAGAGAAATATGGGAAAACCGGCAATCTTTTAGTTTTTCAATTCCCTTGACTGATGCACTAATGAATTTCAAAAATCCTCGAACATTTCAAATTTAGGTACAACTTTTAAAGTTTGAGCCCCTGCAATTTAGGGAAATACTGACCCGGAACGAGGTACGAATGGCCTTCTTCTGAGACCCCCTTAAAGATCCGAAAAAACCATAGGGGTATGCGAGTGTGCGTTTGTATATGTGACGAAATCCCTTTTTTCCTTTTCAATGATATTTTCATTTATCAAATATCAATAACGCAACAACTGAGCTCATAAGGAGCCCATCTAGTTAATTTGCTTTCGAGATTTAATTAACAGTTTGTAGAGTCAACAGCCCAGTGGCTGTGCTCTTAAGTACGGGTTACACAACACTGTGTCTCAATTTATCACTAAGTCCAAGAGTTTGGTCCTATCAAGCCGCCGAACGACGTTGGAGTTGTCTAAAGGACGGAGGACTTAGGGATTTGTATGTCCACGAAGCTATGGAGCGTATGGAGCTTGATCGCTTCACTGATAGTTTCCATTTCTAGGTCACATAGGAGATCGTTATTTCGGACGTAGCAGGGAGAGTTAACAATGCTCCTTAGTACCCTATTTTGTAAGGTTTGGATGATCTTGACGTTCGATTTCTTCGTACAGCCCCAGAGCTGAATACCAAATTATGTCCAGACAAGTTTCAATACTTGCTTTCATACTAGAATTTTATTGTATATGGGGAGCTCAGAATGTCTACCGTGCAACCAGAAAAATTTTCTAAATTTTATGTTCAGTTCCTCCTTTTGGTTTATCATTTTCAATAATGAATCTTTGGGATCGACCAAGGCAATAAAGTTTAACCCCACTCAAAATTTGTTGTTTCACGTTTCAAGGTACGTAGAATCCAAAAATCGAATAAAAATTTTGCCCACCGTCCGCCGTAAGCGGCACTTTCCTTAGTTACCATGGACCGATTTTGATGAAATTTGGTACATGGGCTGAATTTTTCTAGTTGGGTCCCAAAGCTTTTGATTGATGTCAGTCACTTCTAAGGGTTGAAAAATAAGGGTTGAAATGTTCAAAACGCCCAAGCTCAAAACTTTTAATATAAAGGTATTGTTTAATCTTCAATTTAAAATAGTATTGAATTTTTAGAACCGAATGAGACCATCCAGACCTCTGTAGGACCAACCGTTCGCGCAATAAATCAGAAACAAGAGTGTGAATCGCAAAAGAGGCCTAGTCTCCGTTCAAATTTTAGCTGAACAAAATGCGCTCGTTGTTTGTTTCTCAAGTTGTACTCAGTTTTGCGTCCTTAGCAACCAGTAGTCAAATTTCCTAATCTAAGGCACCACAACTCTTCATTTCTTCTAATTGAGTGTAAAGCGTTCATTTCTTCAAAATAAACTTGATTCTGATGCGAAAATATAGTTGGTAGGTAGTGACCATGGCAAAGTTGTCTTCTTTGCTTGCGAGTGATCTACACAGAAAAATAATAAACCTTTGTGTAATAATAAAATCAGTACGTAGGAAATCCTGAGTACCTAATCTGCTCAATCCTTATTCTTCTACCGATTTGCGTGTTTTTTTTTGTTTATTATTTTCAATAATAAATAAACCTTTAGAATCGGGAAGAAAAAATTGTAACCCCCCTCAAAATTTTCCGTCCGTCCGCCGCACGCGGCACTTTGCCCAGTTCTCATTGACCGATTTTGATGAAATTTGATATAATATTGATGTTATCTGATATATATTTGATATGCAGGTATTGTGTTTTCTTAATTCAAAATAGCGACGATTTTAACGAATTTTCTGACACCACCCAGAGCTGCGTGAGCGCATACGTCAATTTCTTGAAATCTAAGAGTCTGCGTTCTTAATTGCCCCAAACCGTCTTGATTCGAAGCGTATTTTTGTACAGACTCCGAGCTGATTGCCTAAAAATTTCATTGCATTTGGATTAGCAGTAGCTGTGATAGCACTAAAACAAAAACGCTGCAAATCATTGCTCAAAGGTTTATTATTTTCTGTATAGATCACCCTTCTGTATAGATCACTGGTTCTCCATCAATAGCACCTACCACCATCTGTATTCTCCCTTGACCTTCCCTCTCAAATTTCAGTTTCCTGCGTTCAATAGGACTGAAAATGGCTTCGGAGCTCACTCAGCTGATCAGTAATCTGAAGAGTGAAGGAGATCTCCTCGAATGCTGGAGACGCCTGGAAGAGCAGTTCCATTCAATAGGAGTAAAAATGGTTTTGGAGCTCACTCAGCTGATCAGTGATCTGAAGAATGAAGAAGATCTCCTCGAATGCTGGAGACGCCTGGAAGAGCACTTCCATTCAATAGGAGTAAAAATGGCTTCGGAGCTCACTCAGCTGATCAGTAATCTGAAGAGTGAAGGAGATCTCCTCGAATGCTGGAGACGCCTGGAAGAGCAGTTCCATTCAATAGGAGTAAAAATGGTTTTGGAGCTCACTCAGGTGATCAGTGATCTGAAGAGTGAAGAAGATCTCCTCGAATGCTGGAGACGCCTGGAAGAGCACTTCCATTCAATAAGAGTAAAAAAGGCTCTGGAGCTCACTCAGCTGATCAGTGATCTGAAGAGTGAAGATCTCCTCGATTGCTGGAGACGCCTGGAAGAGCACTTCCATTCAATAGGAATGAAAATGGCTTCGGAGCTCACTCAGCTGATCAGTGATCTGAGAGTGAAGAAGCCTTTGAGCAATGATTTGCAGCGTTTTTTACCCACCAACATTTTTTTTTACCTACCAGCTAGGTACTACCTACCACACCATACTGCTTCACACCTTCACAATCAAGTTTATTAGAAAGAACTAAACGCTTCACACTCGATTGGAAAAATAGAAAGCTTCGTATGGAAATTTGATTACTGGTTACGCAGGAGGCAAAACTGTATACAAATCGAAGAAATGAACAGCGATCGCATTTTAGTCCGATAAAATTTGAATGGAGATTAGACCTCTTTTGCGATTCACACTCATGATTCTGTTTTATCGAAGGAAAACCTTCAAGTACTCGTAGGGACCGAACGGTTTGTCCTACAGAGCTCCGGGTGGTCTCAAAAATTTTAAAAATTCAATACTATTTAAAATTGGTGAAAAAACGATACCTTTATTTCGAGAGTTTTCGAGCTAGGGCACTCTTGAAAATTTCAACCCTTAATTTTCACCCCTTAGAAGTGACCTACATCAACCAAAAGCTTCGCGGCACAACTAGACCCCAAATGGAGCCCATATACCAAATTTGAACCAAATCGGTCCAGTGTTGCTAAGAAAAGTGCCGCGTACGGCGTACGGCGTTAAAATTTTTTTTTTCTTGCTCGATTCCAAAGGCTTATTATTGAAAATAATAAACCAAAAATGAATACTAAAATAACCATCAAATTACTAGTCACGAAAGAATGGTTTTACGGAATAATATGAAATAATGGTAAGGTTAAGAAGACATTCAGTAGTGAATAAAGATATAATAAACTTGATTTGCATAAATGTTCCTAAGGCGATGAAACGGCACAAAAAAGTATTCATGAAACAATTTTTGATCGATTACTTAGTGTACTCTTGTACTTCCCATTTCATCTACTAGGTGGGCGAAGAAAGTTAAGAGTTCGGGGACCCTGGATTAGTTTGTTGGTAGATCACGGGTGGAAGACGTAGTGTTACTCAGTGCAAATCCTCTCAATATTGATATTCCCTGTAGACCTTATACATCCCTCGTCTAAGCCTTTAAAGCCATTAATTTGAAGTTGCACCTCGTGGAATAAAGTGGAGGGTGGATGGTTCCATAACAAGGAACGAGAGGATCTCTCCCTCTTACCTCGAGGGTATGCAAGACTGGAGCACCCTCACATTCAGACATATCATTATCTTCAAACCCTCGGCGTTTACTCGCTCCTTCCCTGCACTAAGGAAAATTAACATCTTATTCATAATTTCATAAAGTTTAAAGTTGAAGATAATTTGTATGAGTAAGAGGTTGAAGGATCCAACGGAGCGTTAACTAAAGAAATTTGGCAATTCATACGCCATATAACAAGGAAGATAATTAGTAACGACCCCTCCTTCAGTACAAAGTTCCAAGGTCTACATCGGATAACGACCATGGCCATAATACCCTAACACCGCTCCCCGGTGCAAAAAGACCCTCAATTTTGAAATGTATTACGATGGAATCATCAATGAACCACCAAGAACCACTGCACATGAAATTATCATTAAAAGCGTAAAAAATTATTACAAAACGGTTTTTAATATTCTCCTGAATCTTCTGCACCCCTAAACGGATAGTCAAGCCCAGTGCCGTTGACCTTTTAGCGCATTGTCAAGGAAAATGAAGCTATTTTCCAATAACCCGAGGCCATTTTCGCAGCATATCAAGATGTCATAATTGTTCTAGTTGGTGACTAAAACTTACAAAGCGGCGACTGGACTTTCTGGAGTCAGGAAATAACCTCGGCATCCGGGGATTTCAAGGTCTCAGTTCTGTTTGAATCCATTCAGTTCTTCAATTTCGGGCAGAGGTAACCAAATACAAAACGTACATAGCTTATGTGGTCGATCTTCTGCTCACTGACATTGTGAATGTGAGTGCGATGCCCTGTGATCCTTTGGTGGAAGTAGGTAGGGCCCGTCCACCGTCTAACTGCATAGTAACAGGAGAACCATTCAATTCAATGCAGCATGGGCTCCTGGTTCAATCCACGCTCAGTGAGGCAAGAAAATCCCACATGGAACGACAAAGAGCCAAAAGGGAATCAGCGATTGCAGGTTTAGACCAGGAACGGCAGCGAAGAATACGAAGAATCACAGAAGAAAACGCATCACAATGGCTATCTGTCCGTCCCATCACTTCAGACAACCTCGACCTAACCTGCAACCAATTCCGAGATGCCATCACCATGAGATACAAGTACCAGCCCAGCGGCTTACCAGCCTCATGTGATGGGTGAGGGGAAAGCATGAGTTTGTCCCAAGCCCAGAACTGCAAGAAAGGAGGTCTGGTTAAGTAGGGCCACGATTACGAGGCCGATGAGTGAGCTACGCTGGCCAACCTTGTATGGGATGGGGTGGCCACAGAGCCAGTTATCAGAGAGGCAGCCAATGGTCAGCCAGCTCTGATTGCTCACATTCAGGCCAATAGAGTCTGGGAGAGGGGAGAGGGTGGTGTTCTTTGACAACCGCATTATCAATGCCTCCTACTGCACCAGATAATGGTCAACAATTGCACAGCAAGCTGCCCGCAAAAAGCACCGTAATTATGACCAAGCAGTCGAAGTCGTTCGAGGCTCATTTACACCTCTGATTGCTTCGTGTGGAGGAGTTCTTCGAAAAAAATTCCAGGCCTTCCTGAAAAGAGCAGCAACGAGGCTGTCAGAAAATTGGGGAAGAGACCTGTCCGAGACAAACGGCTTTCTTAAAGTTACATTTCAGATAGCAGTGTCAAGGGGGGAGGGGTCTATGAGACTGAGGGGAACCAGGAAGAAGTTAAGAAGTCTCGGGATAGAAGACTGTGACGATCCTACACTTACAGAAGGGACAATCTGTTTGGTTTGTTCCCGATCTATTGTAGCTAAGCCTTTGGGGATAAGCGATTCATAGAAATATGCAATCGATATTCTCTTCAGGCCGGCTGATTAATCTAATCACTGGTTTGAGGGGGTAGGGTCGTCACACCCTCCTCTGACTCAAATATGAACAATAAGGTGTATTTCACATTTGTTGTACAGATTGAAATTCAACCTATATTGTTACAAGACAGAGCAATCCTGGCACTCCTTTGAGACTGAGAGATTGCAGACCACTATAAGAAAATCCAAACAATTCGCGAACACGTTTTCCTGCGAAAGGAAGGTGTTGAAGGAAGAGTGCGACTCCTTGATCTAGGAGTCGCTCCTACCCGCCCCAAGCCTGTCTGTGTTCCCAAATTTCCTATCGTGTAACCCTGACCAATCGTAACTTCTTAAATCTCTACAATACAGAAATTGATATTAAAAAATTATCACATCATTTAAATACTATAATTGTTTTACTCAAATTATTGTAAGGGACATTGCATCTTCAATCATGTTCCATAATATTTGTTGTACATGTATGCAGTACATTGTAACGTTATTATAATAGTTATCTTTAAAAAAGTATTTGTTAACTAGTTGTGCTCATGCGCATAAACTTTGTGGTTTTGACAGCCTTATCAGTTTCAATTTAGTCATCCCTGATAACAGCCTTCAAGGTTGAAAGCGTTCTGAACCGCGAAGGTATCTCTAAGCCTACCTGAATAAATGATTTCCTTTGGAGGTTAGTCGACTGCTCCAAAATCCACGAAGCCAATAGCAAATGAAATATTTAATCGGTTGGAAACCGTCATTTGAGCCTCTCAAGCTAATGGCTAATCTCCATATCTGAACACAGGAGGGACTTCAATAACAAAGCGGGTTCCCTCACCATCATCTGCATTTCTCAGGTTGAGAGCTGTTCGGTAAGCGTAGGTTGCATAATACGTAGAAAGGGCGTAGTCAACATGATTGTGGTTTCTAAGGAATGCTTAGTTCAATTCTTACGAATGCATGAGTCTACAACACGTTGGAGAGAAGACTAGTAGTATGAAGAAGACTGTAATGCGTGTCTTATTATCATTGATGTCTCCTACTACGGTTATTAGTAACATTTTATAATAAGTTAAATAATGCGAAGATGTGAATCCATGAACGGTAGTATATATGAATACGGTGTGGATATATTTTGAACTATCCAATCAACAGGTGCTGGAATTGATTTTGGTTAATGATATTTTTGGAAGTTTGAGTGATTGAAATATGATTCAAACAAATGACGCCACAATACAAACGCAAGGTTCTTAGTCCTTTGAAGTGAGCAAAAGAAGTATTTTTTATTATTATTTTGAAGCGTTGCGTATACATACCAGTAAATATACTGGGTGGTCATGAAAGGATGGATAACCCTTTGCATATCTTTTTTATTGTCTGTGTACCGAAATGGGGAATCCGTCGTGACCAGCTGGAGGCCTCCTATACTCGACTTGCTGGTTAAGACGGATTCTCCAATGCGGCACGCAGACAATAAATGTATTCCTACAACTATCGGAACTAACCCGTACATTTAATACTCTGTACCTCTTTTATTTGTCGATAAACCAAAATACTTGTGGGAATAACCTTCCTTAATGAAGGTTATAAGGCGCAGCGCGTGCCTACTTTTTTTTCTAATGGAACCTAATGGAATTTATAGAAGATAACACAAGTACGTACAGATGGGCATGGCGGCGACTTCAATGCGTTCCTACCTGCCACCTATCAGAATACGTTGTAATAATTGTCTTCTTCTTTTGTGGCCTGCTATCATCAACAATTTTTTAATTCGATTTCTGGATTCTGCGTATCTTGAAACGTAAACCATCAAATTTTTGAAGGGATGGCTAAAATGTTTTTTGATTGATTCCAAAGGTTTATCATTGAAAATAATAAAACCAAATACCAAGTGGGTGTGGCACATAGCTTCCTCGTATCCATAACCCGAATGTATAGATGATCCGATGCATAGCAGTTGATCTCAAAACATCAATTTCTAAGTACCTTTCACTACCCTCATAGGGGACCATCTACACGCCAATCTGAACAATCCTTGAAAATTTCATCGAAATCGGATTGAAAATGTGGAAGTTATGGCTGTGGCAAGGATTTCACGTTTGCGCATACGCAGTGGCTACTATCAGTCCGAGGGTGATGATTTTCATAGGGGACCGTCTACTACCTAATCCGCATAATCCCTGAAAAGTTCATTGAAATCGGATGAGATATGTCGAAGTTATGGCTGTGGCAAGGATTTCATGACAGACAGACAGACAGACAGACACGGAACCAAAATTGTTCGGAAAGGTCTGAAACGTTAAACGCGAGTGGAAATTTCGATTTTTGAGAACCTTGAAAAGCTAAAACAAAGCTTTCGCTACCTTGGTAGACTCGGACGCAAAATTGGTAGCGTAAGTAGAAAAACTCTGAGCAGTAAAAAATTGGTAGACACTAAGTTGAGGATGCAAACATCGGTGGATCTACTGCGACTTCGATATGCACGGCAGCTCTGGGTGACAGGAGAAAAATACGATGCAAGGGCGATGCGGTAGCTATTTTAGCTAGGATAGTCAGGATTCTCGCAAACTGAAGAGCTCGAACTAACTCAATATTGAATCATTCCTATAGTTCCTCCCTCCTACCATTACCGATACGTTACTCCACACACCTTTAAGGTTCTGTCTTCAACAATATAACATAAGTACTTAACTGAAACTCCGTGAATTGAATCATTGAATTTTATCTTCGAACGAACTCTATATGTTCGAGTAGCTCGTTTCTATAAAAGATTTTACAACCTGAAAGCATCCATTTTCATGAACTCCTATCGCCGACTATTCACTCAGTGTCTATTCGACTAGCTCTTTTTTTTGTACCTTCGAACTTTCAATCCGGATGTATAAACCCCCCGTTTCGACTCAGTCCGTGAATAATATAAAACCGACCGCGTGAGCGGTGAGAGAAAAAACGCAGTAAAAGTAATGAAAGTCTGAAAAATCCCCCAAGAGTCTCCGACTCTGTTAAATTAAATTTTTCGTCCAATCCTCCAGTGAGATGATGACATAGATCGTGCCTGATTTAATTTCTGAAAGGGTAGCTTGCAAAGGCTTTTATGGATTTGAAACGTTTCGAATATAGCCCGAACGGCGTTTTCGTCCAATGAATCCTTTTTTACCAAAGCGTAAATTGCTGTCCAACACCTCTGTACCGCTCTTTTAACGTGGTTCGTATGTAGTCATGCTCAACCTCCTGCTTTCATTTTTATAGACGCTCTTTAATCTCTACAATTTTTAATTTGTCTCTCTGGATGGTCCATTTGGTAATTAATTTGATCTATGTACTTGAAATATCACACTAAAAAAAGAAATAAATAAATAAAAAATTAAAATAAATGAACTGAAATATAACGCCCACTCGTGGTTTTACTTTTATCTGGTTTTTATGGACTCATTGGGTTCCCCTATCTGACTTGATTTTGACTTAGCTAATGCCGGGTCCATGGACCAGTGGGTAATGATGGTGGTTTAGGAGCCATGGAACTCCTCAGTAAAATACCAGCTATACGAACAAATAGGCTGGGGACTACAAGGTAACACATTTTCGATGAATGAGTCACCAACTATAGACTGGTGACTTGACAGAGCACAACGATTCCATGAAACTACAGATGGAGCTGAATTAGCGAGATCGCGCGATCATGATGCACAGCAAGGATCAGGAGCCCTTCAGGAACCTTCAGGAACCTTCATGGAGGTAGCTGGGTGTGGCTTAAATTCATCCTGGTTCTCCACCAACAAGAGTAAGGAAGAAAAGGCAGGAGTCCCAGTGACGTTCACTTATGCCTAAACTGCAATACATGTGCTCCAGATTTGCTCATCAATGATAAGAACTAGGTGTGCTCGCCAGCACTGTGTGCTGAACCTATTAGATGGCTATGCTCGTTGTAAAGGATGACCTGTACGGTTTGAGCCGCTCTTCAACTTGGAATAACGAGGTTGAATCATCCTGACCTCTAGGTCGTAACGCCAAGAGGAGCCTTCATTATCCTAGGTGGTCTCTGACTCGGGACATATATCACTACTTGCGGACATCAAGCAGCTATAATTCAGAAATATGGTTCATGAAAAATGACATGGAACATTCATTAATTAAGTGGATAATTACTGGTATCCTCATTAGCGAACGGTTGGATTCACAGAGCTCTAAGTGGTTTCATTCGACTCTTTTTTCTCTGGATATTTCGAACTAATGAAACATACCACCTGTATATCGAGAGTTTTCGAGCCAAGGCGTTTTCAAACTGTTTTCCTCCACTTTTACCCCTTAGACGAGACTGTCAATAACAAAAAGCTTAGGGGTACAGCTAGACCCCAAATGGAGTCTATATTCTAAATTTCATCATAATTCATATGGACAGAAAAATGTTTTTAGATTTATAGCTAGGGGTTTTGAAAGTGTTTTCCCCCACGTTTTACCCCTTAGACGAGACTGACAAAAACCAAAAGCTTCGGGGTACTGCTAGACCCTAAATGGAGTCTATATTCTAAATTTCATCAAAATTCATATAGACGGAAAAATGTTTATAAGATTTCTACCTAGGGCGTTTTGAAAGTGTTTCCCCCTCTTTTTACCCCTTAAACGAGACTGACAATAACCAAAAGCTTCGAGGTATAGCTAGACCCAAAATGGAGTCTATATTCCAAATTTCATCAAAATTCATACGGACGGAAAAATGTGTAATAGATTTCGAGCTAGGGGGTTTTTAAAGTGTTTTCCCCCTCTTTTTACCCCTTAGACGAAATTGACAATAACCAAAAGCTTCGGGGTACAGCTAGACCCCAAATGGAGTCTATATTCCAAATTTCATCAAAATTCATACGGACGGAAAAATGTGTATTAGATTTCGAGGTAGGGCGTTTTGAAAGTATTTCCCCCCACATTTAACATTTTATTTTCTTGCTCGATTCCAAAGGTTCATTGAAAATAATAAACCAAAACTGGTTTCGCCTCGGGTAGACAGATAAGTTACCAAAATTGTTGGAGCACCAAAACCATTTTTCCTGATCCCACATTTCGCGTTATAGAACTCCCTAAAATATTTCGTTCCCAGTCCGTCTGTCAGAGACACCTATGATGGATTCCATTAGGTACTTGCCGGAGTGGTACAAGTGAACCTACGACCTGGCGACGAAAACACGCTTGCCTCCTGTTCGGCCTTCAATTGAAAGTGTCATGCCGAGCACGATGACAGGAGTTGGACGTTTCGGTTGTTCCAGCGATGAGTATCAGTACAAGGTAGAAGTCAGTCGCTGGGGGTTTGTCCTCGCTGAAACACATTTGTTGTTCACACTTCGAACTGGTCATCACGCGATGCATCGCGTCACATGAAAACTGTTCCGATGTCATACACTTTTTCAATAAAATATTTCTCAGTTCTAGCTGTTACTACGGAGGTGTGATTGACACTTTCGGGATCTACGCTCATAGTCAATTTTGCCCAATTTCACCATTGTGCGAATAATTACTCACACGTTGAACTTGCTGCGCGCGTTAAAACATCTTGTGAGGGGGGGGGGGGGGACTTTTAATGCAATTAAATGTAAAATCCGAATGTGCAATAAAAAAAACCCTACAAATTATTACACAACGGAAAGAACACGGGTTTTCCATTATTAGTACCTATCAACACGGGCCAAGCCTAACATCGGGTAGGAAATCTGAGGAAATCGCATCCCTTCGTGCATTTATCCTATCGTACAAAATGAAGCCAAATACACAAATTCTATCTATCTATATCATCGCGCAAAGTTATATTATTATTAGTACATTATTATATTTATCTCGATTAATTCCACAATCAACCTTCATATAATCATGAATCATCGTTCAGAGCTCTCATTGTTCCGGGTGGTCTCATTCGTTCCGAAAACTTGAACACTAGGGTGTTCCTTATATGGTCTTTTTGAAAAAATCTTCGAAAACTGGAAATCTTACCCCCTCATTTTGTTCCATTGGGTACTTAAGTACCCCACAAAAAAATTTGGTCTCCTTCGGACAATGCTATCACGTGACGCATCACCGCCTAAATTGATAGTACGAAAACCACCAAAGTGCCAGCTTATTACGAAAACGTCAACATTTCTTCTGCGTTTCGTTCTTGTTCGACTGAGTCCACGTTATTAAGGCAGTTTAATGGAGAGTTAGGGAAAACTCTTCAACTAGTAAACCACAATGTAAATGTAACAAAAGACCAATATTATTTGGGTACTCAGGTACCCAATGGAACAGAATTAGGGGTAAGAACTTTAAATATTAAAAGTCATAAAATAAGGGACACACTATTGAACACTATCCTAAATTGATGAAAAAATTCATTAGTATTATTTGTTGGCCGATATAATGACTAATTAAATCATTAATATAAGGTATCTTTTAAGAAACTTTGAATTAATGAAAAAACTATATCAATCAGTATTTCAAAATTTTTCGAGCTAGGGTGTTTTGAAAATTTTTTCCCCACTTTTAACCTGTTCAGGCTCATAATTAGTTTGAATTAGTTCAAGTTCTCGCCACAACCGCCCAATCGTTGCAAGCGTCATCTCCATTTCTCTATTACTCTCCACTTTCAATTTCCTACATGTACAGCTCGTAAATAATCTTCCTTCGAGCCGGATCATTATATACGAGCTGCAATGGTAGGAAATTAAAAGTGGACTGTATGAAATGATAATTGGTTTATTACGGAAAGTTGAACATCGTAAAAAACGGGAGAGAACCAAAAACTAGAATAACCTCCTAGATGGGTTGGTCACAGAGCAATAGAGAAATGGAGGAGATGATGCTAGCAACGATTTGGCGGTGGTGGCGAGCATTGGAACTAATTTAAAATAATTATGAACCCGAATATAAGCTCTTAGAAGAGACTGACAATAACCAGAAGTCAAAATCGATCCAGGGGTAACTAAGGTGGACGAACGGAAAATGTTTATTCGATTATTGGATTCTACAAATCTTGATCTTGATGGAATTTTGTTTACCCTCTCCTTTTGGGGTCTAATTGTGCCCCGAAGTTTTTGACATTTTCATGTCTTTGCTTTGGCACATAAACTGAAAAATCGTCACGAAAACTAAGCAAATCTTGCTCACGCGACCAATAAATAAATAAAATAGACTCACTGTGTTGCGTAGAGAACAATCAACTGTTTTCTTACTTCACTAGGTACCTTGTTGTGTAGTGGTTGACATGAAAATGTCCCAATGTGCTGTAGACTCGTATGCAAGCATTTAAAATTGAGTTTCTTCAAAAGACTACTTTCGAATCGAGTGTTTCCTTGGTTGTTGTCGTTAGGACTGAAAAATGGGGTTGAAAATTTCAAAACGCTCTAGCTCAAAAAAGGTCTATATAAAAGTACTGTTTTTTAAATAAATTTAAAATGTTATTGAATTTTTGGAATTGAATGAGACCACACAAAGCTCTGTAGAACCAACCGTTCACTTCTAATAAGGACTTGAAGTTGGGACGAATTATGAAGTATAAACACAAGTGTGAATCGCCAATGAATGTGTTTTTTTTTGTTACGGGAGTGGGGAAACTTTTTAAGAGCGAAGGGGAAGTTCACCCTAACAGTGTTGGACCAGCATTGGACCTACCAACTAAAACCCCACTCCCTCTGCTCAGGACTCACCCCGGAACCACTCGTACAGTATTACTTCAGGGTGTGCCCTTTTCTGGTGCCAAAAGGCTGCTCCAATGAATGTTCACTAGTTGAAAGTGGCCTGATCTCCGTTCAAGATAAAGGTGATAAAATGCGAACTTCTTTCGTTTTTCCGGCCAGATCTTCATGTCAGTTGTGCTTCCCTAGCAATCAAAAATCAAATTTCGTCAGGAAGGCAACCCACAACTATCGGATAACCATGTTTTGTTGGTAGGTACTTTCTTTCGAAATAAAGTTGATTGTGAAGCTTGCTACTAATAATGAAGAAGCTGTGTTCTTTGGAGGCGGGTGATCTATACAGAAAAATAATAAACCGTCGTATAGTAATTTGCAGTGTTTCTTGGTCTATTCCAGCGCTTCAGTATTGAAAATAATAAACCAAAATGAATGTTTCTCATCAGAACTCTTGCTCTCTATTCTCAATACTCTCGCATCGAAACCAAAACCTCGAAAACATTTCCTACCACAATCGCGGTCGCATCTCTCTTTTGTACGAAAAGCGACCGAAGTCGTTTTTCTCCCAGATTCATTCACTTCAATCCATCAAGGGAGCTCAGATAACGACGACTTCCCCTTGTTGACGAGTGAGAAAACCGTTCTAGCTGAACTTTTGACGCTGCCATCCTTAGGAGTCAGGTTTCAAAGAGGTACAACAACTCTCCGACAATCCGCCAAGCGGCAATTTTTGGTGAAAACCCATTTCCCAGCCAAGCCCTTTTAAAAAGACCTATCCACTCTCCGACTTGAAAATGTTACAGTCCTCATAGGTTAACTGCCCTGAGAACGGGGATGTTCCATTATGAAGTCCCCGTAGAAAATCGTCTAGGAAGAATAGTCTGGGAAGCGGCGTCATTGTTCGTTATCCCTTGTTTCTCTCGTCGACGAGTAGAGAGGAGACAATGCCTTTTCCGGCGTCCTCATTTGGAAATGACCCGTTTTAAAAAGGTTTTTGTAGGCCACTCATCCATCCATCTAGACATTTCCCATACCTTTGTTCTTCAACTTGTAGATGTACTTCAGCTCCGGCAATTGTCACCCACTTATGCTCGTGTCAAATGGAATGGGGCTGGTTCCTAGTTGATGTAAAATCAACGGTTTATTTTAAAACTAATAAGTAGTGATCGGATTTTTATGTATTCAAAAATGCAAAATATTTAACACATATATGTACTTATTTTTGTATAATATGAGGTAAATATGTAAGAATGTTGAAATATTTTCAAAAATGTTTATAAGCTCAAGACGAACAGTTGTTCAAAAGAAAAAAATTGGTTAGCTGAAAAAGACGGGTGAAATGTGGAATTCTCTCTTTGAAATTGTTCGCCACGACAAGGAACTTCAAGAAAGTGAAGCGAAGAAGTTCTGGACGAAAAATCGACTAGTACTCGTACCTACTGAACGACCATTCAGTCCACAGCACAATCACCGGAGATTTCAGACCCTTTGAGAATATCCACAATAGTACGTATGGTCAATCACCCCCCGTGCAGATATTTCACGAGATCAATTGTCTGTTTGGGCATTCGGGACAATAATTTTGACGGCGCAAGCACAAACGTTATTTTCAATGGGGGGAATATTGTTTGCTTGTTGGTTTCATCACATCACAATATGAACTGTAGAAGCCAAAAAAATGAACTTTTCAATTGTGTTAATGTTTGTCAATTTTGAAAGTTATAAATATGACCAATAACTATCTATATTGTTCTGGTCTCTTGAAGATCTATGAGACCTGTATGCCTCCACAATTGTCTGTCTCCTAGGTCAAATTGTCAGCTCAGCCTCTCCCAATACAGGTACTTTATCTCCTGACACAGAACGTAAGGAAATGGAGCCGTAGACCTCAAGTGACCACCACATCGACGCATTATGTCAGCATCTTGATGCGCGTCAATCACTAAATTAGAAGGCTACCTACTTAGGGTGGACGACCAACAGGAGGACTGGGGTGAACGCTTGCCTTGGGTGTTTGGCCTACCGAGCCTCTGAGCATTCTGCAACTGGAATCTCCCCTGCTAGTTTAGCTTTGGGACGAGAACTGACGGTTCCCTTGTACTTGCAGACAGGGTCATTCCCCGAAGCTATGACTGCAACTCAATACGGACATCGCCTCAAGGAACACATGGAGGAGGCTCATGAAACTGCCCGTCAGCACATTCAAAAAGCATTTCGTGGGACAAAACGACGCACAGTACTGTGAGTTTATAGGTCAAGTGATCAAAAATCAATTTGTGGAGACTCCTGTTAGGGAAGGTTGCTCTGATCATGGATTTCATACTACTTCATATTTCAAGGAAAGAAAATTGCACAATAAATACCTAATATTAGAAGAATTTTATGAAAAATAATGAAATTTTAAATTCATTCATTTTTAAAATAAAAGTAACATTTCACCAATTTTACAAAAGTTTAGGAACCGAAACATAGGTAATAATTAGATGTCTTTAGAAGTGCATTACACTGATTGATGAATCTAAATCGTCATTGTCATTAGCGCTGCTGATGCTGGAGAGAACGCTTCCACAACTCAGTTCCACAGCGTTAGATGTGCTTGGTACAGCATTTGGTATCAGTTTTGAGGATGGTGGTCGTGTCAATGAAGTTATCCCTAATCAGATACTGGTTGATGACTTCATAATCTTTTCTGTTCTATTCTGTTGATATGAAAAATGCGAGGATGTGGTTTTTTTTCCTCTCCACACTTTTCTGCGATTTTAATTTTTCAAAAAGCTTTCTATTAGGATTGAAAATTTCATAGAAAAAAAAGTCGCGGCTAGTCGCGGCAAATTCCATCGGGATTGAGTCAAGGGATAGTGCTTTTTGAGAAATTCACTATTTAATGTTAAGGTTTAAGAAGAAAAATTGGGAATTATTATTGTGACGATTTTACCGAGTGCTTAGGGGAAATTCATACTTCAAAAATTATTAAAAAACGTGAATAAAGCACATACTTATGCCGTGACTCGTCATGAAGAGCAATAAGACCCAACTTGTTGATATGACGGTATCCGCACTCATAATGAGCAGGTAGTTCATCGTTAGCGTTTTGGGTGAAATGAGTTATGAACATAAATGATCGCGGAACTTTCCCTCTGGTGATCCGTAAGAGGCTTGTGAGGTCAGGAAACCTATTTAAACGTGCTCAAAGACTATCTGGGGATAGGTTCTTGCACTCCTTTCCAATACTAATAGACGTTCGTTTTTTCGATTTTTTACACATACTCACAGTACTGTGCGGCGCTATGATGCACACTCAGAGCTACCCCGATTCAAAGAAAGCGATAGGGTATGGTACCACTGGCCTCGACGAAGGGTTGGAGTAACAACAAAGCTACAGTCCCCATGGGTTGGAACCTGCACAGTGAGTTTTAACAATATTATGAATATTGGGAAATTTATCGGAAGAAATGCTGTAAAAACGCTGCAAATTATTACTCAAAGGTTTATTATTTTTCTATATAGATCACTCGTCTGCAAAGAACTCGACTTTGCCATTGTTACCACCAACCATGGATACTACCTACCTACCACGTACTTACAGCGATCGCATTTTTGTCAGGTAGAACTTGAACTGAGATTAAGCTTTTTTGCGATTCACTCTCGCGTTTCTGATTTATCGAAAGTCCAACCATTAAGTTCTCGTAGGGAGCGAACGGTTTGTCCTACTGAGCTCCGCGTAGTCCCTAAAAATTCTAAAAATTCAGTACTATCTTAAATTGATGGAAAAACTATACCTTTATATCGAGGGCGTTTTCAAAATTTCAACCCTTATTTTTCAACCCATAGAATTGACCAAAACATTAACCAAAAGCTTCGCGGCACAACTAGACCCCAAATGGAGCCCATACACTAAATTTCATCAAAATTGGTCCATCGGAACTAAGGAAAGTACTACCGCGAACAGCGGAAGGCTAAATTTTATTCGATTTTTGGATTCTATGTATTTTGAAATGTAAACCAACAAATTGGAATTTTTAAATTTTAAATGTTTTGAAGGTTAACATTTTTTTTCTTGGTCGTTTCTAAAGGTTCATAAATGAAAATAATAAACCAACACAACACTCGAAATTACATTATCAAATTCTATATGTTTGAGGAAGATGAATACCAATGTCGATAAATATTTACAATTTGAAGCACCGAATCAAGGCTCCCTCATTTCAATGAATAGTGAAATGAAGGCATAAATGAGAGTCTACTACTAGTCACTACTAAGCTAGGTCAAGTGGTTTGGTACGCTTCAATCTTCTGACGGTATCACTTGTATCAAGGAGTTGGACTGCTTCCTCGTTGATGTGACATCTTAGCCGCTGTAGGTGTCTCACAGCTTGTCGCTTTACAGCATCGTTTATTGTTTCGATCTGAAGCTCACGATGGAGACGTTCGTTTCGAAAATACCATGGTGCATTGACAACCGCTCTTAGCACATATTTCTTCTATCTTTGGATGATGTCTCGCTTTGACTGAGCCGTACGGCCTCAAAGCTGAGCTCCTTAAGTCCAGACTGGTTTGAGGACTTGAGCTTGTTCTGGATTGACAACTTTGACCGTCTACACATTAGCCAATGCATTTTTCTGAATTTTAGAAGAAGTTCTTCCTTTTTTTTTGAGATGAGCTTTCAATATAAGTTTGGCGTCTAGTGTCTTGTCTATGTATTTGGCTTCATTGGTATTCGGAATAACTTTTCCCTTGAAATGTACCGGAATATAACCGATTCTCATGTTAGTGAAATCGACACGTACCGATTTAGTTTAATTTATTTTGATTCTCCATTTCGCTGTCCACTTTTGTGTTAAATCAGAATGGTAATGATTTCGATGATGTATTGATTCATCGGTATATAGAATGAGGATATTAGGTCATGGACCACATCGTCCGACTAGAGGGAATTATGGTTAATGGAGGAGTGAAAGAATAATATTGTCAATAAAGGAAACAAACACATTTCTACCGCTGTAAGGTGCTACGTAGGCGATCGGTCACAATATGCCGTCCCTCGAGACCAGATATCGAAAAGGTGAGAGGTATCAACTCAGCTCAGCCACGGGGCGTCGCGGCGTTCGATCGCGGCGTAACAAGGTAAGGAAGCCGCTCGCTCGGAAGCCAATCTCCAACAGATGAGAGCCTCGTGCCCTCGAGCAATCGCCCTGGATTGGCTCAATCATAACCGCCAATCGGGAATGTTATGATGGCGTATCTCGAAGGCCTCCTCTCCTGAAAATACAGACGGTTTTTCAGCTGACGGGGTGATTGTAAAATTTGTGAGGAAGAGCGGTCTAAGGGTGAAACGCTCGGAATCCAATTTTCGGAATGATACGAAGAGAAATCCACCAAATATAACCATGGACAGTAGGTCAAGAAGGGGGGGTTTTTCCTGTCAAAAATTGCCCCCCACACGTATATACAAAGAGGGGGGGTTTTTCCTGTCAATCAAAAAGAAAATTAGCCCCCCTCACCGGTAAGGGAGGGGACTTTTCCTGGAAAATTCCCCCCTCACCAAATGCCCCCCCTCAACAAAACCCCCCTCAACAAAACTCCCCCCTCTAAGGGAGACGGACCCCCCCCCTCTAGGTAAAAAAGAAAACTCTCTTTTACATCGTAGAAAAAGTCCTAGGGCCCCATCACCAAAAAAATCCCCCTCAAGACGAATCCTCCCCTCAGGGTTAAAATTAAGGTAAAGAAATCATTTTCTACTCACGTTTTCAATTCGCAGTCGGATCTCTTCAATTCCTTCCAGAGCTGGCGCGCAGGACTGACGACGACGAAGTTGGCGACCTCTCAAACAAACGTGCTAATTTGGTAAAATAAGGTAAGTAAATTATTTAAATCGCGCTTAATTAGCAGACGCGATTTCTTCAAATCCTATTTACCCGCGTTAAATCTCGAGGGAAGGTGTTTTGACTCGGGCGGTGGTTTCTTTTGACTCGGGCAGTGCACCGCCATGATGTTTCTGTTGTGGGAACCAGTCGCGTCGTGGAATTTTCTAAAGGCGTTCCGAGTCACATATTTTATCTGTTTATCGCGTTTTTAATTCGTTATATTACGTTTCTTATCGATTTAGTTGTTTAGTGAGTTGATTAGCACCTTCTGTTCACATTGGTAAGTAGATTATATTACTCACGTTATATTACGTTTAATTCGCATGCACGCCCAGCGGCCTTTCAAACAAACGTGTCAATTTGCAGAATGCAAAATACAGTAAACATTCCTCAAATTGACACGTTTATTATTCGGTCGTTTATTTCTCCAAAAAACTTAGCGTTATGTGCGTACTTAGCCTAATTACAATCTAATTACACTCTAAGAACTGCACCTTTGTGCGCTGACAAAAAGGTTATTAATTTCTAACTTAAATAAATTTTAAGCAGGCCTTCAATTTTGATTCTGCATATAGGGCATTTAGTTAAATTTGATGAACATGAAACACAGGTACTTAAATGTCTGCACGGAAGGCAAATAATGGACACTTCGTCGTTTAAACAAATTTTACACGCATTTCCATTCTCTTGACTCTGTCGCGTTAATACTTTAGGCACAGGTTTTTCTTCAACGTACTGATGTTTTAAATCCCCAATTAATTTCGACGCGCGCTTACTGTATTTATCAACAAAACATTTTCCTTTTTCTAGCTGTAAAAAATTGCAATGGCCAAAATGCGTTGCATGTTCTACAAACGGATCATCCCCTGCCACCCAATTAATTAGCATTCCGCCGCAAGAAAAACATATAACTGCCGTCGGGTTATCGCTATGCTTTGCATAGAAAAACCCAGCGCTTGCCATTAATTTAGGTGAAATAACTCCGGGCCATGTACATGGTGGAGAGAAACTTTCTACCCGTAATTCATTGTTGCTATAACGTTGAAATATTGGAATTCGTGGTTCCACAATGTTACTTAGCAAATTTCTTTCAAATTTCTCAATGAGTGTTTTGTCAATTAAATCTGTTTCGAGATAGATACAATCGGGAGACGCGGCGTGATGTCTATCAAAAATCGAATCTCCGGGCTTCCAGTCAGAAATAACAATCTTACAATACGCGCATTGAGTGCAATCTGGTAGGTCGACATAAAAAAACCCGTTTTCAGACAATTCGTCAGGTGTCAAAAATGCGTGTGGCCAACGATCGTTAAAAGATGCTTTCCTTTCTTCACAGTAGTGAAATCGTCTAAAAATGTTCCAATACTTATATTTAATAAAACGACAATTACGAGAATAAAATTCGTGTTCACGGGCGGGACAATCGCCCGTTTTCCATTTGTGAATTAGGATTTTACAAAATGCACATTTGGTAATGTCGGGTTTGGCTACAAAATATAGACCAGCGTGCGCTAATTCTTTGGGCGAAATGGTTCTGTGGGGCCATACATTGTCAAACGTTAATAGACGGTCTACGTAATACCGGTACTTATTTTCTCCAGCTCTAAGATACGATGGGTCCATATTTTTTATCCTGAAAAAATTTAAAAAATATTCAAATACCTTCATACTAAAAAGACAACGCTAATCATTTTTAGAAATGAAATTCAATAATAGTGGTCTTGTTTGAATGCGCTTTTATTGTAAAAAACAAATTGTCATTTTCACAAATTAATGGTTCGCCTGTATTGGAAAATAACAACGGCATATATCGTTTTGGTAACAGAGTTTCAAAATCACATTTTGGTCGACCAGGTAATACGGCCCTAGCGTGCGCTACAACCAACGGACCAAAATCTTTCGAATTTATTAGTTTAACTGCTATTATCTGGTACGTCGATCCCACAGCCAAGTCCCGCAAATATTTTCTTTCTTTGGTCCCAGCGTCGTTCAGCTCGTTAAGCGTCGGTTTCCTGGGAAAAAATTGAAATTTGTTACTTACGTCGGAGAAAACTTGTTGGTAGAAACTTGAAGTTCAGAGGTGAATAGAGAGGGAGAACTTGTTGGTAGAAACTTCAAGTTCATCGGTGAAGAGACAGAGAGAGAGAGGGCGTATTCGACGGTTACCTAACGGTAGACATCCTGTTGAGGTAGGTTGTGATCGTACGATTCCCTTGCTCGAAGCGCGGGCTTTTATACAACTCGGATGATGCAATATTGCGTGCAAAGTGGGACAGGCCCCCCACCTCCAAATTTCAGTGGATGCGGACCCGGGTCCGCGAAAGGGCAGGTCGTCAGTTTCACTTTTACTTCGACCTGAGTAAGTTACCTACCTCTTCAATGGACAATACTGAGTTTCTGGACTTAGCCGATGGGCGTTCGGCACGGAAAAGAAAATTTGTTCAATATTGGGAACCGTGTGAAAACGGACTTGTCAAATTGCAAGAACATTTTTGTGGTCGAGTTTTAACTTACTACTTCAAAAACGCGAACGAAAACAGTTTTGACATAAATCAGTTTTTGGAGTCTGCACGGGTTCCTATCCGAGAAACGGTTAAATCTCTTTTGCAGAAATGGTCGGGTCTTAAAATCAACGTTTCTCTAGATTTGCTCTACAGTTTTCCCATTTCGGAAAGAAAAGAAGAACGAAGCATAAATCTACCATCGAGAGAGATCTACACTTTGGACGAGTTGCATGAAATTTTAAATGATTTTTATTCTAATTTAAATGACAAAATTGAAGAGTTTAATGAAAAAGGGTCAGGGGCCACCGTTGATCATGTCAAGGGATTACTTATTAATATTAATGCGCACGAACCCTTAAATTTTGGCAAACAGATTAAATTGCCCGCTTTTTTAAAAAAACAAAAATCCCTCGATTTGAATACCTACCCTGACGACGACAGGTGTTTTTACTATGCGTTATGTCACCATACAAAAACAAAATCGTCGAGGCAATACGATTATAGCATGATTAGTTACCCCACTTCAATAAAAAATATCGAACATTTTGAACGAAAAAATCAAATTAGTATAAATATTTTTGGTGCAGATAACGAAGAAAAAAAATTGATTTATCCATTTCGAATTTCAGAAAATTTAACCTCTGACATAGCGGACTTGTTAGTTTTGCGTAATGGTGAATCATTTCATTTTATACATATAATCGATTTAGTAAAATTAATTAAAAAACAAGCGCCGAATAAAAAAAAGGCGTCGGTAATTTGTCGCTGATGCCTTAAACTTTTTGCGACTACTGCAAAAACTGGTGGAAAACACCGCGATATTAAATTGCAAGAGCATTTATTGTGGTGTCGAAGGTCAGGGTCGACCAATTTAATTCAACTCCCTGATGAAAATAATTCAGAATTAAAATTTACCAATACTGCAAAATCTGTTTTACTCCCTGCAATAGCATTTGCCGACATGGAGTGCTATCTGCAACCTACCACTGGAGAATGTTCGAGTGTTAAAGGGCAATTAAACAAGCACGTGCCTTATGCTTATGGGATATATGTTCATACTGAATTTGGAACAGCAGATGATAGTAAATTCAATCAAGTAATTACATATTTTGGCAAGGACGCAGGCGCTAAATTGATGACCAATTTATATGAAATTGGCAAATCCGTTGCAGCCGTTTATAATACATACGTACCGCTTACAAGAAAAATTCATTTTGACCCTAATGTTAATTGTCACCTATGCAATAAACCAATTCTTAAATCTGACATGGTTCACACTGATCATTGTCACATAAATGGAGAAATTCGAGGATTGGCACATGCGCAGTGCAATCAGAACTGTAAAAAACCTTATTATCTATGTATTTTGTTCCACAACGGCCAAAACTATGACTTCAAGTTCCTGATCAAAAATTTGTCCAAATTGCCAGGGTGTAAAATTTCAGTACTTGCCAACACGTCCGAAAAATTTATTTCCATAAGCTGCGTTTTTTATTCGATACTTATTGGCAAAAGGCCATTCGAATTAAGATTTGTCGACTCTCTGAAATTTTTGCCCAACAGCCTATCGAGCCTCGCATTAAAATTAAGGCGAGAAGATTTGCAAATTGTCCCCGGATATTTTCGCGACGAAAATTTAATCGATGTTATGTTAAGAAAAGGCGTATTTCCGTATGAATATATTGAAAATTATGAATGTCTAACGGTTAATCAACTCCCTTCGAAAGACCAATTTTATAGTTCGTTAAATCAACAAACTGTGACAGACGAGGATTACCAACACGCGATTAAAGTATGGAACTTATTTTCTTGCAAAACGCTCGCCGATTACGCGAGAATATATTTAATCAGTGATACCCTTTTGCTAGCGGAAGTTTTTCTAAATTTCAGAAAGCGGTTTTTTGAGTTGTATCACATCGACCCGGCGCAATATGTGAGTTTGCCAGGTGCAAGTTTCGCTAGCATGTTAAAAATGACCGGTGTTACCCTACAATTAATTACGGACAGCGAACCTTACATGTTTTTTGAAAGGTACGTGCGGGGCGGTTTTTGTTCTAGCGTGCTGAAACACGCACAAAACGAAAATTTTAAAAAACAGATAGCCTACATTGATTGTAATTCTTTGTATCCGTTTGCAGCGCTCGAACATTTACCAATAAGCAATTTTGAATTTGTCGTTCCTCCTACTTTGGACGAAATCTTAAAAATTTCAGACCGCTCTGAATATGGATATTTGTTCGAAGCAGATATCTCAATCCCCCCACAACTACACGATAATTTAGCAGATTACCCCTGTCTGGTTGAAAAAGATTTTATTCCAGGTACAAAACGCCAAATTAAACTTGTAGGCACTTTGTATGACAAAAAACAGTACGTCATTCATTATAGATTTTTGCAATTTGCAGTTCGAGAAATAGGATTAAAAATCGATCGTATAACTAAGGCTTTAAAATTTAAACAGTCTCCATTTATGGAAAATTTTATTCTTAAAACGATAGAAAACCGCAAAAATGCCACCAACGATTTAGAAAAACAAGCCCACAAGTTAATCGCAAATTCTGCCATTGGAAAATTATTAGAAAACGTGCGTTTTCGGAAAGACGTTAGAATCGTAACTTCTTGGAAACAAGCTAAATTTCAATTTCAAAAATCAAATTATTCCCATTTTACTGCCATTGACGATAATGTGCTGGCGATATTTGTGAATAAAGTTGCAACAAAATTAGACAAACCAATTTATGCGGGTGCAACAATTTTGGACTTGGCGAAATTACACATGAACCGATTTTGGTATAGCGTGTTGAAGCCTCAATTTATTCATTATTCCTTGAAGCTTGTCTACTCCGACACTGATTCATTTGTGATGTTAATCGGGGGGTTAGACTGCGATTGGCGTCAATTCGTTTCTAGAAATCCCAATTTGAAAAAACATTTTGATTTCGATTGTACTGGCCAGATAGGGCTTTTTAAAGACGAATCCAAAGGGTCTCAGATTGTAGAATTTATTTCATTGCGGGCTAAAATGTACGCATTTAAACTCGAATCTACCAATCAAGAAACCAAACGTGCAAAAGGAGTGCCTAACTCTGTCATTTCTAAAACATTAACTTTTGATTTATATAAAAAAGCGTTGTATGAAAAAATTGGGCTTTATGTCACGTATTCTGCCATACAGTCGCATAATTACGACGTTATGACAGTTAAAAAGACAAAATTAGCTTTGCACCACCACGACAACAAAAGACAGCAAATAACAACGATTTTAAGCCTGCCTTACGGACATAAAAATTTAACCATAAAAAAGACTTACGTTTCTCAAGAACCAAAAAAAATGGTCAGAGTTCAAAATTCGCAATATTTTCTTACGTGTTAAAAAACAAAATTACCTCGCAAAAAAAAGCTTCGTCTAGCTCCGTGTTTTTGGCATTATTGCTCGGCTGCAGACTCCCGCTCGCGACTTGCACGTTCTAGGACCGCCAAATCGTACCAGGAAATCTGTCGGGGAAAAAATTGGATTTGTGTCACAAGAAATTCTTATAAGAGTTTAGACTTTCCCATAATCCTTCCAATAATGTTTTTTACTGTCGCAAAAGAACGTACCTTGCAAATTTGGTTCGTAAGACTATCCATAATGGTTGCCGGGACATCACAAGGACGCAGATATCCATAAGCAGGTAGTGAAGCAACCAATCCCAAATCTCGCAATTTTGGGGGGCTGTGCAACTTTAATTCGAGCGTATCAGAGACAGTTTGGCTTATGTCCTGCGCCACTTCCCACATACCAGAATGAACCAGCAATTCGTCACGGAAAGAACTGAAGTTTGTGTGTCCGTCATCAACCAGTTGTTGGACAAATCGTGTGAACGCTTCGTCCAAATGGTAGAACCAACAAAAAGCTGTCGTCATGTCGTCAATAATCGCGTCCCCTATCGGTATTATTTCGATGACCAAATTAGTTGCAGGCGTGTAAGGTTCGTTGAAGTATACTTGCAGAATTGCGTAAACAGTCGTTGTCATCATGTCGTTTAAATAATCAATTTTTCTGTCAAGTCTCGTAATCTACCAATATATTTTGTTACTATTTCCAATTCAAATTGGTTTGTGGGCGTGTAATTTGACAAAAAAGTTAATAGGGGTACATACGCGCTAAGATAATTGGGATTAGCGCTTTTTACTTCGTCCAAAGAACTCAACAACCCTTGTGATGCCATCGTGCGAAAGGAACCGTGCAAGTTTCGGGGGTCCTTAGGGCTTTTATAAAAACGGCCCTGCTCGAATTTCGTGTTTGATGTTGCGTAACATCTGAACTCGAATGCAGTTGACCTGTGGGTCAACTTTGCAATTCTCAAGCTGCACCTTGGCGCGTCTGGGTTATATCTTTTTTAAATTTCCATATCTATTATCGTAGCATCCGGGTAATCTTTGCCCGGTGTCGTCCCTGCATCTGCGTCCGCATTACCCCATAATGCCGAATCTGAAGAGTCGGTGTTCTGGAAGGACGCCTCTGACAACCAAAAATACATGGCAGTAGCTTTCGACTGCGAACAAGCGTTGTTGTATTTTTGAGGTAATTCAGAATGTGCTGTGCACGATTTAATTCGGTCGGCGTAAATTTTAAATAACTCCCTAAACTAGGAGCGTTTTCCACGTTAATTATGTTTAAATTTTTGTCGAACCCCGCCGCTTTGCGTAATAAACCACATTTTTCGACGCCCTTTACATAAATTACGCAATGAGGATTCATATTTTCGCCGTTGTACGTAAATTGGTGCAGAACGCGTTTTAAATCCTTTTGTTCCAAATCGCCTTTTGAGAAACGGAGTCCGTGGATGTATTTCTGGCAGTAAAACGTCTGACGATCCGGACGGACCTTATTTGGTCCTTTGAAAGAATAATGAAGCGATTTTGGGTCCTGGTCCGTATCATCGAGCGATATTAAAGTCAACTCTTTGATGTAATAACGAGAATGGGCAGAGGAGCACGTTAAATCACAAACAATTCGTGCCATTTTTTCCA
Source organism: Apolygus lucorum (assembly GCA_009739505.2). Taxonomy (NCBI): domain Eukaryota; kingdom Metazoa; phylum Arthropoda; class Insecta; order Hemiptera; family Miridae; genus Apolygus; species Apolygus lucorum. Next base: position 4,809,633 of record CM019183.2, read on the forward strand.
ACGTTTGACCCGCAAAATGCTCAACCTCGTTGTTATATAGACCTAGTCGCCTATTCCCCCCACCACTCCAGACCCCTTTGAAGTTTAATTATCTCTAGGATTTGACATATTCGTTTGCTTATTCGTGTTTAGAATATAATTCGGTCATTCTCTCTTCATATTCTTTGAACATATTATGAAAAGAAACAATTTACTTGCTGCAATTTGGTTTCAAAACCTTCGAAAGAAAATGCAAAATCATTCTGCAGTTTTTTTGATTTTCGAATTAATTAATTTTTCGAAACTCTGCTTTAATTTGTAATTCGCTTCTGTTGTTAATATCGCTAAGGTCAGTGAGCAGCTTATTAATTCTGTCCTCGACCATTAAATTAAATTTAATTTCCGCTTCCCAATGTAATTTTTCAACTCTTCCCGCCACGACTGTTCAAATTTTTGCATTTCTGCATTTTGTGCGGGTTGGAGGCTAGATTTTAAGCGATCGAACTCGGCGTTAACGCGTTCGTCTATTGCAGAGTTTAAGTCACTGGAAGTTCTAGGTTCACTGGTGGGTATCATAGACTCCACGACTTGTTTGATTCGTCGATCGATATTCGACCTTCCAAATTTATCGTAAATTAACTTGGTCGATTTGAAATTGCTCGTTGTATCGATTTTTCCACGGTACGGCTCCATCAGCTCGCCAATTAAAAACTGAAGTTCTCCCACCCTGCTTATCCCTGTATGTACCCCAGATTTTTTAGCCTGCGTATTACCGCGTCGATTGTGGCGTACAAATTTAAATTCCCGGCGTTATAGGACGATAGATACACCTTTAACCCGTTAACTAGGACATTTGGATCGTAGATTTGGCCCACGACCGAATTTATATCAAAATCTCGCGCTAATTGAACAGCAGGGAGTTCTACCTCGCCCTTGCCCTTAGGAGGATATATATTTTTTTATAAATTTGGCGTATTTCGAACCACCGTACCGATTTATTTTGTCGGAAAGGGGAATAACCGGAATAAGCTACGTTGCTTTTGCGAATAAACTCTTCGTAATTCGCAAGGTCGCTTTGCGTATAATTTTTTGGGTCTTTTGAGGAACAAAAGATCGTAAAATCCTTTCGTTCCCCGCGCTTTTAAATTGTCCCCTAGATACACGTAATTTCCTTCAAATTTTATGTTTTTAGAACCTAAATTGACACCGCTTGTTCCTGCGACACGGGGTCCGTAATGGGCATCCAGCGTATTTTCGTCTATGCCAGAATCTGCAGCCCCTAGGGTTAAATAAGCTATATATTTTTGCGCGTGCAGTGGGAATTGAGATAGGATTTCTTGCATATCTTTCTGCCTTGAGGCGTTTTCGCTTGCTCTCTTATGGCCGTCGTTTCTAAATCGGCGATATTCTTTTCTCCCATTTGAGGAGTTGCAAATTTTGGCGTGTGCGTTCGAGCGACGTCGACAGTGGTTTTGGTTCAAAATACTGGAGCTAAATGGATCTTTGTTTGGCGTAGAAGAGGTTTTAGGCGGGTCAAAAGTGACCTCTTGGTCGTTTTCCCTCCGGTTCGTATTCGTAAAAGTCATTTTCAGTGAGAAATTCGGGGGCCGAAACCGGTTCATTTTTAATAGACACAAGGGGTGTGACGATTCGCTGTTTTCTTTTTTTCTTCGTCTTTACACCTTTTACGCGTTTTTTAGTTCGAATTGGGGTTGGTTGTTCAATGTCTTTGAATTCTCCCGATCTTTCGATCAAAGTATTTAGCGGTCTAGTAATTGGCTCGAAAGTCGATTTTAAAAACGATTCTTGAGCAATAGCCCCTTGTGAAATTGCCTGTATTTGGCCCGCAAAGCGGTTTTCGCCCGCAATAATTCGTCCAAGTACTTACTCATAATGACGATAAAACCGAGGTAGTTTTCTTTTTTATAATCCCACGTAAAATTCGCTCAAACCTCGCCTAAATTTCCCGTTATTTACCCCGCGGGTTTTATCTATAATCAGACAATTATTAGGCCTGTAATTCCAAGCGTGATTGCACAAACGTACAAATTTTGTAAAATTTAATTCGTGGAAACAGTGTTCTTTCCAAATGTGTTCCAAATTCCTACCGTCCATTCGAAATACGAAATTAAATTAGCTTGTTCTCTAGTCAACGCTTTCGGGACAGGCCAAGTAAGTAAGATTGTACGATAAAATAACGTCAATTTGTCGATGCCTCCCGATGGAAAAGTATGTTTTACGACGCCTTTAAATCCGTCCCAATCACGTCGTCGATAAGTAATACTGTATTTGGTAATAATTTACCATCTCCCGACAGATAATTATCAAATTTCTTTGGAATTCAATTTAACGTAACAAATTTCATCCACATCGCTCAAAATCTTATCCAAAATTTCGTACTTTTTTTTGATCGAGCGTGGCGAAATCAATACTAAATTTGAAAACGTATTCCGTTTTTTGCCAAGAGTAAATGAATAGCCGCGTTCGTTTTACCGCTACACGTTGGACCTACGATTATTGCTCGGACGTGAGAGGGCAACAGCTGTCCGTGTCTGGCCACAATTTTCTCCCGGTCATTGCCAAAAAGTCGTAATTGGAATTGGTGGAAATTCCACGCTAGTTTTTACGCACTCAAACTCGTCGTGGTCCATCCTAAAAAGGTATTAATAGGACTGTTGAGGTGGGTGGGGTGGGTGACAGTCAGTTTTATGGACTCGAGTGTAAAAAAGGAGAAGGTTTAGTTAATTGGTTGATACAAAAAAATCCTCTAAATTTGACGTTGCCTGGTTATAAATTTGCGGTCCGGGAAACCCTTTGATTCAGCAGCTAAGAGACAGCGTACAACCGTCGAATCGCTTAGATTCCTACTGTCGAGAACACGACATTGCCTATCAAAATTCTAAACAAGATAGCGTACTCGCGGAAGCAGATAAAAAATTTTATGAAAGCGGCGAAATCGCTCATTACCTCCAAAGGGGTAGGTTTAGGTGAACGTGCATCTGCATTGCTCGTCACATCAGCCATGAAGGCAAAATTGGGTCTTTCTGGAAGTGGCGCGAAACGGAGACCGAAGAAAAAATTTTCGAAAAGTCGCCCTCAAGAGAAAGCGGCGACAAATCAAGTCGCAAAATCAGGTCGGTGGGTTTCTTCCGCTGCTGTTAACGCTGTTAGCGGGCGCCGCAAGTGCAAGTACTTTGGCAAGAAACGTGAAAAATTGGTCGGCCCCTTCGAGTGGAGGGGGGAGAATAAACACACATTCTTCCAACATTTTACGGACGCGAAAAAGACGTGCGGGTGGCAGACGAAGGCGAGGAAAAACCTCGTTAGGAAAGGGGGCGATTTTGAAAAAATTATTCGAGATGTTAGCCAGCAAACTTCCAGAACATCCCTGACTTCGACCGATATTATAATTTTTCGAGAAATACCCGACAAGAGGTCGAAAATTTTTGGGAGTTTTAGTCGGGACGAATTAAAAAATATCGGTAAAATTCCCCAAAATCCGAATTGATTTTAAATTTAGACGATTCTATGGGACCAGGGATCACTGGTGCGGTATATCTGTCATTTCCCCGGGTGTGACGTTTTATTACGACGCGTTCGGGATGCAACCTCCGATAGAAGTATTCAGCGCATTAAGGGGAGATCGAATCCTTTATAATTTGATTGTGAACCAAAACATTGATCAGTCCTGCTTCCATTGCGGACATCTCTCGATCTTGGTGTTGAAAAGTTTACAATGTCCTCTCAAGCAGTTGGAATGTGTTCTGCATGGAGATTCGTGTGTAAGGGCGCGCAGACGTATTCCCGCCCATAGAATTAGATCCAGATTACAAATATGGCGTCGCTTTACTGGGCTTTACACCTATAATAATTTTCCAAATATACGAGAAGGGATTAAAACGCGTTTGGTTTTCGGATTTCTCGGAAAAATGTTATCTTTGCTACCGGTATTTCGATTTCAAAACGATCTTGAGTATTTGCAAAAGTTTCTAAACCATCAACTAGAAATACGTAAGGCCTCGGGAAGTGCGGAAGATATTAAACCCCAAGGATTACAAGATTAATTTCATTTAGACGAACGAACAGCCAAAGTCGTGATTAGCTCTGGTTTTGAAATTAATTTCGATCACCCGGGCAGTATGTACAAATTGTTTGGGTTCGATAAAAAAACCGTGATTAAACCGCACGTGGCTACTACGGGAAGTTACGCGGCTGCGATTCAACCGTTCAATCGCTCCCTCAACGTCTCGTTAAATATTGCGAGGGGTTCATTTTTTACCAAAACTCAATCGAACGTCATTTACGCTTTCGTGCCGACGTTGATCCCTTTTCAAAATTACACTCAACATCGCGAATCCGCTCTACTACGAA